>JBAIZL010000393.1:2017500-2340000 GCA_036971475.1 Prosapia bicincta
AGAGGCTACTATTGCTAAAAACGATTAGCTTTGATAGAAGCTACTATTGCTAAAAATGATTAGTTTTGTTAGAGGCTACTATTGCTAAAAACGATTAGTTTTGATAGAGGCTACTATTGCTAAAAATGATTAGTTTTGTTAGAGGCTACTATTGCTTAAAACGATTAGTTTTGATAGAGGCTACTATTGCTAAAAATGATTAGTTTTGTTAGAGGCTACTATTGCTAAAAATGATTAGTTTCGATAGAGGCTACTATTGCTAAAAACGATTAGTTTTGATAGAGGCTACTATTGCTAAAAACGATTAGTTTTGATAGAGGCTACTATTGCTAAAAATGATTAGTTTTGTTAGAGGCTACTATTGCTTAAAACGATTAGTTTTGATAGAGGCTACTATTGCAAAAAACGATTAGTTTTGATAGAGGCTACTATTGCTAAAAACGATTAGTTTTGATAGAGGCTACTATTGCTAAAAATGATTAGTTTTGTTAGAGGCTACTATTGCTAAAAACGATTAGTTTTGATAGAGGCTACTATTGCTAAAAACGATTAGTTTTGATAGAGGCTACTATTGCTAAAAACGATTAGCTTTGATAGAAGCTACTATTGCTAAAAATGATTAGTTTTGTTAGAGGCTACTATTGCTAAAAACGATTAGTTTTGATAGAGGCTACTATTGCTAAAAATGATTAGTTTTGTTAGAGGCTACTATTGCTTAAAACGATTAGTTTTGATAGAGGCTACTATTGCTAAAAATGATTAGTTTTGTTAGAGGCTACTATTGCTAAAAATGATTAGTTTCGATAGAGGCTACTATTGCTAAAAACGATTAGTTTTGATAGAGGCTACTATTGCTAAAAACGATTAGTTTTGATAGAGGCAACTATTGCTAAAAATGATTAGTTTTGTTAGAGGCTACTATTGCTAAAAACGATTAGTTTTGATAGAGGCTACTATTGCTAAAAACGATTAGTTTTGTTAGAGATACTATTGCTAAAAAGGATTAGTTTTGATAGAGGCTACTATTGCTAAAAACGATTAGTTTTGATAGAGGCTACTATTGCTAAAAATGATTAGTTTTGATAGAGGCTACTATTGCTAAAAATGATTAGTTTTGTTAGAGGCTACTATTGCTAAAAACGATTAGTTTTGATAGAGGCTACTATTGCTAAAAACGATTAGTATTGTTAGAGATACTATTGCTAAAAAGGATTAGTTTTGTTAGATGCTACTATTGCTAAAAACGATTAGTTTTGATAGAGGCTACTATTGCTAAAAACGATTAGTTTTGTTAGAGATACTATTGCTAAAAACGATTAGTTTTGTTAGAGGCTACTATTGCTAAAAAGGATTAGTTTAGTTAGAGGCTACTATTGCTAAAAACGATTAGTTTTGATAGAGGCTACTATTGCTAAAAACGATTAGTTTTGTTAGAGGCTACTATTGCTAAAAAGGATTAGTTTTGATAGAGGCTACTATTGCTAAAAATTATTAGTTTTGTTAGAGATACTATTGCTAAAAACGATTAGTTTTGTTAGAGGCTACTATTGCTAAAAAGGATTAGTTTAGTTAGAGGCTACTATTGCTAAAAACGATTAGTTTTGATAGAGGCTACTATTGCTAAAAACGATTAGTTTTGTTAGAGGCTACTATTGCTAAAAAGGATTAGTTTTGATAGAGGCTACTATTGCTAAAAACGATTAGTTTTGTTAGAGGCTACTATTGCTAAAAACGATTAGTTTTGATAGAGGCTACTATTGCTAAAAATGATTAGTTTTGTTAGAGATACTATTGCTAAAAACGATTAGTTTTGTTAGAGGCTACTATTGCTAAAAAGGATTAGTTTAGTTAGAGGCTACTATTGCTAAAAACGATTAGTTTTGATAGAGGCTACTATTGCTAAAAACGATTAGTTTTGTTAGAGGCTACTATTGCTAAAAAGGATTAGTTTTGATAGAGGCTACTATTGCTAAAAATTATTAGTTTTGTTAGAGATACTATTGCTAAAAACGATTAGTTTTGTTAGAGGCTACTATTGCTAAAAACGGTTAGTTTTGTTAGAGGATACTATTGCTAAAAACGATTAGTTTTGTTAGAGGCTACTATTGCTAAAAATGATTAGTTTTGTTAGAGGCTACTATTCAAAATGCTTTTATCTTGCATCAAACAATCGTTGCTGTTTTCTTCCACCTTGAGCATGCATAAGATATGGCGTGGAAAAAGATATTTTTGAAAACTGAAAATCAATGGTTAAACAAAAGAGTATTCTAGCATTGATCTCTACCAAAAACGTATTTCCGCGTTTGTCTGGGAAGGCACATACTCAAACAGTAATGGGCAGGAGAATGGACTTCCGCAGGGCAGCGTGCTGAACGTCATGCTATTTGCTTTAACAATATTACTGCTAATGTACGTTTTCCGCGGTTCACTCTTCTCAATTTTTAGTCACTTTCCTACTGTTCGTAGCGTGGTAACCGCCATAGTACTTTACAGTTAGTAATACATAGAGTAGAGGAATGGTCAAAGAGTACGTGCTATATGTTATCTGCTTCAAAGACCGAATGTGTAACATTTAGACGTTCAATTTTAGTGTTCAATTTTTGGGTCTTTTATTTGATAATGGTCTCTCATGGATCCCACATTTGCGTTGTTTGAAGATGAGAAGCAACAAGACCTTGTATATGCTAAGAGTTCTTAGTGGTACGAACCGGGGAGCAGACAAAACTAGTATCGCTCGGTAGTCAGATCACGCATAAGTTAAGGCTTTCTAGCCTACTCAATAGCATTACCTATATCTGAGAAACTCATGATCCAGTCCATCATTCTGGACATAGACCTGACACTGGATCTTTTAGATCTAGACCAATTTTTAATCTTCTTGTCGAGGCTGGGGGATCTGTCTTTCCAAGAGACACGACAGACGCTCCTCATCTACATTTCAGGTTTTCTAAACATCCGGTTTTCAAGGTAGTTGTCTCCCGTTTTGATCCCAAATTCGGAATTTTGGTCTCTCACAATATATATATATATATCGCAATATGTATTCTTGTGTATTAATAAAGAACTAAGTCAAAATACATATACAAGAATTATAATTGAATTTACAATTGGATTTGTATAGTTCTTTATATATATATATATATATATATATATATATATATATATATATATATATATATATTATAATCGATAAAATAATTCATGTCTATAATAAAGCATTCGTAATGAACTCGTTTACAAAATTTTAGTAATTAAAGGCACTTCTTGAATAATTTAGCAACTCTGTTTTAGTTCAAACCTGATGACTGTAGCTGCTTTGCACCAATTGCCCCGTCAGGTATATTTCGTTGTGAGTAATGAATGAATGGTCTATTAGCTACTCACAGTTCTGATGTGTAGTTGATCTTTTTGTTTGGAAGTTAAGTGTTTACATTGTTCACAAAAATCTGTTATTGTTGGTGTTTTATGTTAGTGTATATAAATGTTAGCGTATATAACATTAAAAAAAAATTTCGTGACAATAAAAACATAAATACGTTTTATTAAAGCTAAAATTGAATTACTCATGATTATTTTGTAATTTTACAAGTGACTTATTTACTCACATTTATACATTTTTATGTGTTTTTCGCAATGTTGTGCTGTAGAATTAAGTGTGCACGTTTTAGCTATAAACATAAATCTCATTTGTTTTTTGTATGTAACTAAGTAAAAGTTTGGAAAAATCTCATTTGTATGTGTACAAAGACAGGATGCGTTTATTTAGGAACTGATTTTTAAGTTCATATTCTTAATATAAAATGGAAACAGAAAAAATTGTCAAATAATTTTTAGTAAGTAATATTTTCCTCATAATTTTTATTTCTTGCCTGTTTCTTATAATTCTAAGTAGTAAGTATATAATATAGTAAAGTTTTGGAGAAGTAAATTAAAAAAATAATTATGAAAATCGATTGATCGATAAGAAATTGGTATAAGTTTGTTAAAGCACTACATTTTCAATAATCCCTGGCTGGGACTGGAGCTGATACCCTAACAAAAGTACCCGGGATCAAAAAGGTTTAAATAACTTTAACGAACAATATAATGAGCAACAAAGTTCGTCTCTTCCTTTCGGCGTAAGGACGTCGCGTGTAATGAAATACCTTGAGTTGGAAGCTCCTACTATATTCGGACGAACGATCGATGTGCTATCTATCTCCATGAAACTCCAATACCAATCAGAAACGCTACCCTTTTTTTCATTGCTCAGTTACATCAAACAGAATACTTCTCGTGTGGTGCACCATCACGGTGTTTTAGGCAATTCACAGACCCACTAATATAGTGAAATTATTTTACAAGTACGGATTCACCACAACTCGTAGTGTTTTTACAATCTTTGCCGTTTATAAATCATTTAATGCAATTCAATCTAGTACTTCTCACTACCGTTTGTTGTCCAATTCCAGAAGTGCTCTTCTGGCATTAAATGATATGTTCTCTATGAACCCTTTATTTGAGGATATTTTGTGCGCAGTACATACACTTCATTTAGGAGGTATTCGAGTGACCTTTTGAAAGATCCTTAGTCACTTTGGAATACCCAGAAACTCAAAAGCTGTTGAAGTTTCGGAGATCGCTACAAATATGGTGGCAATTACACTACGTGTTATGGAAACTGACTTTGTGTGTTTTGCTAAAAAACATTACTATGCTTGGAATGACGAACGGTAATATTAGAATTACAATGAGGCGAGGAAAATTAAAGATACCGTCGAACAATGGAGGCCTTCTAATCGCTCAAACGTGGGGAGAATATATATATATATATATATATATATATATATATATATATATATATATATATATATATATATGTGTGTGTGTGTGTATGTGTGTGTGTGTGTGTGTGTGTGTGTGTGTGTGTGTGTGTGTGTGTGTGTGTGTGTGTGTGTGTGTGTGTATTTATTTGTAGTATAACTTAATTTTTTGTGTTATGAGAAATGTTGTAAAAACTTTCAAGTTTGAGAGGGTTTGAAAGAGCAAATAAAAAGAGAGGGATATTATTGAGGGAAGTAATTAGTGAGTGGTAATACTTGAGGCAGATATTTACAGTGATAAAATTTAGTTTCGGTTTAAAAGCTTTAGAGTGAATACGGAAAGAAGTTATGTGAGGGAGTAATGCTTGTTTGGTCAAGTCTAACTGGAGTAAGAAACCAAAAAAATAATGAAAAGTAGAAGGATTTTTTTACACTACACTCAACGCCAACTGTTTGAAATAAAAGATTAGAGTTCGTATAAATCGTTGTATATTTTTCTTAAAGAAATAATAAATAATTCAGGCTTTTAAATATAACTTTATTAAACCAAGTGCAGTAGATAGAGGTCTTATATAGAGTTATGTTATAATATATTGATTTATATATTTATATAGTTATATAAATAAAGGCTTGAAACAGTGAAGGTTTCATCATTGTACTACATTGTCAATATTAGTACCTTATTCACCATTCACTGAATATTCATGTATAAATATTTGTAGTACATATAATGTAGGCTACTTGCCTACACTTTAAATAAATATATCTCTGACCGATATTCTTCTCAAGTTCTCCGGCAATACGTACAAACCCTGACATATAGTATTTGTAGGTAATAAATGTATCTGAACAGGAGTCGGTTATTGCTCAGGCGCCAGTAACTCGGTTTATGTATTCTGGCCACGAGGAAGCATATTTTGCCAAGTAAGTGGCTTGTACTGTATTTTACGTTCCCAGAAGACAATGAGGCTAATATAATCTAGATCCTTGCTCCTTGTCTGGTCTCATTCCGGTATAATTCAGGGCAAACTTGGGGTGCTATCATGTATCGAGTGCATAAACTTTGGCTGGGAACTCTCCTTACGGAACTATTAACATCCTTCATTCTAACCTAATACTTGAATCTTCGGAGATTTCTCTGAAATAATAAACTACTTGATTCATTTAAAGATTTTAAGTAGAGATAAGTGAGTAAGGTTTTATCGTCCACCTTAGTAATGGGATTTATTTGTGTTTTCTTCAATTTTACGGTTGGAGCTCATCTCGTATGAAAATATTTTATTGAATACGATCCGTCATTGAAAATATACAACTTGATACAACTTCAATGTAGTTTAAAATTGCTGTTTGAAGTCTGAAAGTTATTTTATGAAATATGATTTTTTAGCTTCTGAAAAGATTTAAAATTTGGAATCGAAATATAGAATAATGTTTCAAAACTAATTTGAATCATTTTGAAATATTGTGTTGTCCGAAAATCGTCGAAATACAACAAACGGAATTGTATTTATTGGTTCTATATTCGCCTTTTTAAACAATATTGTTACTCTAATGGGAGTCATTTACCTGATTAAACGGTTTTGATCATTAGGAAAATATTTTATATTATTAATATGACGATTATGTTGAAGAACTGTAAGCATCAGCTCCGTATTAAAACGTATACTTTGCGGGACCAAGAGAACAACGACTTTTACGAACTGTTATGATTATCTTACGAACGATTATTAGAATTGCTATGAACTGTTATAAGAGTTGTTAGTAACTGATTTATCAATATTTATGAACAGTTTTAACAGTTACTATTTATTGTTACAACAGTTGATAAGAACTAATATATAAATAGTTATGGGTCGTTATGAGAGTTGCTATGAGCTGTTATAATAGTAAATAGCTGTTATAACTGTTATTAACGGTTATTACAGTTATGATGAACGGGTATGGCAATATTTACTATCATACATTTCTTTTTGAACAGTTATAACAGTGTTATGAATAGGAGTCGTTTGCAACTGTTAGAAGAGTGTCTATTAACTGATTTAATAGTAGTTATCAATTGTTTTAACAGTAATTATGAGCTATTATAGAAGTTATTATGAAATATTATAACAGCTGTTACATACGCTTATATCAATTGTTATTTACTGTTCCAAAAATTGTCAATTCTGCAATAGTTGTTATGAACGGTAAAAAAAGTTGTTATTAAAGGTTATAAAAGTTGTTAAGAACTATTGTAGCATTTGCTATTAAGTGACTTAACAATAGTTATGCATTTGTTATACCCGTTGTTTTGATTGCTTTTAAAAGTTGTACTTCTAATAAAAGATGTTTTGTTGCAGCTATTGAAGAATATAAAATCCAGAATCGTTGAAAATATCGGCACAAAAATGAACCACAAATGTATGTAATTCAGTAAATGATTGCAGAAGGAGAGGAAATATGAAGCCATATATATCCAGGTTAGTTGCTAGATAGCAATTTAAAGACACAAGTTTTCAATGTAATAAAAACGATATTTCTGTTTTTACTGAAATGAGCACAGAAAAAGATCTTTGCTTAATGAGTGATATTTTAGATACTAGGTCAATGTCTTTGCTTTGCACATCATGTAAATGTATGCAATCCGTATATTGTTTGAGGTGGCATTCATTAGTATTCGCTTATCGTCAGAAGCTCACAAATGAAACTATCGATTATTAGAAATAAGTAATGTGGTAATGTTTCTTCGTTATATGGAATTTGTATATTTCGCTCCCCTCACGATAATTTGGAATATTTCCGAATTATTAAAAATGCTCATAGAGACCAATTTGTTTGATATTTCAGGATTATCAAAAATCTTCATAGAGGTAAATTTATTTGATATTGAAAAAGCCTATCAGAAATAGTACAGTTACGTGCAAAAGTAAATCCCTAAAGCCAACCGGTTAAGCCAACCCAAACACTCTCATGCATAGAAATGTTGAAGTCAAATCCGTCGTGAGTGGAAAATACACGTTGCTGCACGTTTTGTCGTGACTTTAATTTAAACATAAATAAACTCGAATTCCAATAAAGGCGGCCCCCGTGAATCGTTTGTAAAAGGTTTTGAAAATATTATTTTCGCAAGTGGTTAGAGAGAATATATAGAAAGAAATCCTTCTGTAACGTCCTATTGGGAACAATCAAGTCCCTTGTAAGGTTTAGGTTTGCTGTTAATGGAAGAATATTCAACAGTTGGTAATTTTAAACAGGGTGACCTGGTTTGGAAAATCAACCAGTTACAAGAACCTTGAGCCATTTACAACAGCTACTGTAAATGTGGGTAATACAAGGCTACCCACAATGTTTTACCTCATGAAACGTATAGTTTAGTTAGAGGTGCTGTAGACCTTACAATAACGAATTCCTTAAGGAATCTTTATTTGTCCAGTTTTACAAATAACTGCTTGACCCTAGGTGAAATATAGACGAAGATGAGTATACTAATTTGGAAAGAATATAAGAAATTCTTATTGGGTTAAGAGTAATGAAATGATATCACACTAAATAGCTGAAATAGTTTAACCATTTAGGTGATTTGCACCTGTTTATAAAACTAAAAATGGGTTATGTTAGGATACAAAAGGCTAGGTTAGGTAGAATTAGGTTGGATTTAGTTAATATATAAATATTTTATTGGAAGATATTATTTTTAAAATTTTTCTTTTGACGTTTATATATATATATATATATATATATATATATATATATATATATATATATATAAGTAGTGTGTACCCCTCCCTGGCGCGCACTACCCCTAACTCGGCCTGTACGTAACCTAGGACTATAGGGGTAGTTTTGGATGATGCTGGAGGTCGTCGCGGCCTTGATCCTAGCCTTGGGGGTGGTTTCGACCACGTTTAGAGGGGTAGGGGGTAGTTTTTCGAAAAAAATAAATTCCAACCCACTGACCTAAGGCCGGTAAATTGCACCTAACCTAACCTAAGGCCTAACCTTCAGCTACGTTCAGGACCATCTCCGGGGGTAGCTCCGGGGGTGGATTGGGGGTGGGGGGTAGTTTTCGAAAATATTTTGGAAAAAATGTGTCTTGACCGATAGGGTGAGTTTAGAGTCCAGTACGGACCGTTGCGGGGGTGGTTTCACCTAGGGGTAGTTTTTAAATAAAATATGAAATTGCCAAAAATCGATCGGCTGGATCAACAGACAGTACGGGATATGTGTAGAGTCCAGTACGGACTGCTACGGGGGTGGTTCCACCAAGGGGTAGTTTTTAAATAAAATATGAAATTGCCAAAATTCGATCGGTTGGATCAAATGACTGTACGGGATATGTGTAGAGTCCATTATGGTAGGCTGTGTGGGTGGGATCACCTGTAATCAGAATGCCAAAAAATGATCGGTGTCCTAGGTAAAAGTCACTCCCGAACCCTCGCCTGAGGTAACACCGCCTAGGAGCGGGTAGAGCCAATATGGAGCAAGCTCTCGGTTAAAGCCAATCCGAGACTAGCCACCCAGCAGCTAGGCCTTAGGTAAGGCTAACGCGGAGCAAGGTAAAGCCAACCTGGGTAAAGTAACCCTGGCCATACCTAGAGACACCCAGGAGCCAGGCCCGAGGTAAAGCCTCTTTGGAGTCAGCCCTAGGTCCAGGGTGGTCGCTATATCAATTACAGCCTATCGACTAAGACAAATACCTCCACCAAGTCCTAGGTAAAGCCATCCAGGTGTCAGACCATAGGTAAAGTCACCCCGGAGTCGTGCTTGAGGTAAAGCCACCCAGGCCTTAGGTAAGGCTAACATTGAGCAAGGCCTCAGGTAAAGACATCCCGAAGCCAGCCTTTAGGTAAAGTAACCCTGGAATAGCTCCGGTGGTGGGGGTAACTTGTGGAAAGATTTAATGGTTATCTGATGACGTATCAGCGCTTGAGCGACGCTATGCAGGTATTAGGCTTACCCTAACTAGAGTGTTCTACCCTAAATAAATTGGCTGATGCAGGGCAAGGGGTTATGATTGTCTATGCTACAAAAAAACCCGCACAGCTGTGTCGTTGTGAATCAAGGTGACTGTATCGATCGACTATGTACTGCCGGCACACCAAGGCATACATATATAATAAAAAATCAGCTATATATACACCCTACAGTCAGGATTGTGTTTAAATATAATCGTATTAGGTATACATAAATGTAGGCTGTTATAGTTTAGATAAAAAGGTCTATGGAGAAACACATAACATGAATAAATATATGCTATAAAACGAACCTAACTATCTATTCAACAGAGTGTTTTAGCAAAATAAGAGCAGTATAAACATATAATATTGGATAAGGCCAATGATATAAGGATCCGAAAAGGGCAGATATATGAAATAATATATACAATAAGGGTATTCAGCATGACGATCTATTAAACTAACATATAACAATAATTTTACAGTGCATAGATATAAATTGTTCTCAATATTACATATATAATTTAAATGTATCGATGATCCGAGATCTGCAATGTGGGCAGCGAATACATCTTGAGAGACAGGTGAAGCAAAAGACATGTCCGCATGGCGTGGCAACAGCGTTGCGAGGGTTCTCACAACATATATTGCATAAGCTAATCTCCGCCGGTCGTGGCTGAAGGCAAAAAAAAAGTCAATCAGTAACAACTGTATATGCATATACAAATCCTGTAAGAAATAATACGATTAGTTAATAGGTCCAGATAGCCTGAAAGAAAAGCCAATTGAAATAATATGAAAATCTACCTACATTATTGGTACGCTGGACAGTGTAGTCTCCAGCCAACACAATATCCTGTAGGAACCGTCTCGTCATACCCCAAACGTTATACGCTAAGGTCCGGCTTGTCTTGTAGTAAGGTTTTGAGGCAGCCGTCCGCAGATCCCTAATCGCCAGCTGGAGCTGCATATAAGTGTAATCCAGCGTCTGTATGCATGTGCGGGGTGAAGGCGGGTTCCTCGGTGGATGAGAAACCATTAGGAAATCGTGCAGGCGAAACGAAAACGAATCATCACAACTATAGCAGGGTCTATGATCTTCCTCATCGCTGTCCGTATCAATGCCAGGCGGTCGGGAAGGTAAATCTCCTGGAGACGAGCCCATAGGTAGTAGTAGAGGCGAATAGGATGACGAATAGGTTAGTGAAGAATCTGAAAGCGCTGTGTACGCCTATAAAAATGAAAAAAATGAATCTAAATAAACCAACACTCGATATACTCCGTGATCTAGGCTTCAGATAATTTGAACATGACGCTACCTCGTGTCTAAAATATGCTACAATTTAAACAAATATAATAAACGCTATTGAAAATAGACTACCACTCATTCAATATACTGTATGATCTAAGGCTTTACATAATTTGAAAAAGGCCTGACATTAACATATAATATCTCGTATCCAAAATATATATTAAACGCTAATGAAAATAAACTACCATTCAATATATTCTATGATCTAGGCTTCAGATAATTTGAAAAAGAAATGACGCTACCTCATGCCCAAAATATATATTAAGCGCTATTGAAAACAGACTACCATTCATTCTATATACTGTGTGATCTAAGCTTTACAAAAATTGAAAAAGACTTGACATTAACATATAATATCTCGTGTCCAAAATACACCACTCCTCATTCAATATAGTCTTTGATCTAGGCATTACAAAAAATTCAAAAATGAAGTGTGAAAATATTCTCTCCTATAAATAAACACCCAATGTGTCATCTAGACTTAACATA
This sequence comes from Prosapia bicincta, assembly GCA_036971475.1. Taxonomy (NCBI): domain Eukaryota; kingdom Metazoa; phylum Arthropoda; class Insecta; order Hemiptera; family Cercopidae; genus Prosapia; species Prosapia bicincta. The sequence continues at coordinate 2,029,038 of JBAIZL010000393.1, forward strand.
ATTTGAAAAAAGAATAGTTACTTACAATGCGAGTGGTTATAGGTTGTTGTGACGTAGACGCCATCTCTCGTGAATGTATGACCTGCAGATTAACTGATCACAATAGTTGATCAAAGAATAGCACTCCTTAGGGGTTGATTGTAGAAAGTCTTCAAAACTAAATAATTTAAATAAAGGGCTTAAACAGATATCGCACCAGTTATTAGCGTCTCGAATAAAATCCAAGCCATCCACCCCGGCTATAGAGTACGTGTAACCGGCTCTTGTGATGTCGAAACTCTCTGCCTGACGGAGCACAAAGTAACTCAAACACTCTCGGCAAATATTATTACACAGACCGGTGTAGTGAAATTTAATAAAGTTGAAAATTGTCCTCTCACTCTAAACACAGACTATGCAAAAACACTATATCTCCACCTGTATATAATGTATTATACATAGCTGTGGAAGAGTCCATTTGAGAGGTGAGTGGACGAGTCCAAGCGAGTTGAACTGATCCATAATTACGTCACAACTACGAATGTTGATTACAGCACGGCGGGTGATACCGTATGTAGAGGTAAACACATCGTATCCGATGAGAAGTTTAAATACAAGTTAATACATAATATAAAATGCATAGCCCTGGTTATCACATAGTAGCCCCCTTGTGTAGCCCTACCAATGGTTAACACAAAATATCCGATGCCAGGGCTGACTAGGGTTTAACAAACAGTATCCGATGAGTAGATTGACTAAGGTTTATCTCATAGTATCCGTAGAGTAGGTTGATTACAAACTAACACATAATAGTCTGGCTAATGGTTATTAAATAGTACCTGTTGCGTAGCTTAGCTAATGGATAACACATAGTAACCTATGCTTAGCCTGACTAGGGCTAGCACATAGTATCCGAGGTATAGATTGACTAATGGTTAACACACGGTATCCAAAGCATAGCTAGGCTAGTGAATAACTAGTGGTTAGTTTGACTATGGTTAACACACACAGTATCCGATGCGTAGCTTAGCTAATGGATAACACATAGTAACCTATGCTTAGCCTGACTAGGGCTAACACATAGTATCCGATGAATGGCTCGACTAAGGGTAACACTCAGTATCCGATGCACAACTTAGGATCGAATATGACGTCATCCAGGGCGGAGAACAAGATGGCGGCTATGTTGATACCGAGTTCAAATGGGCTATGGCCAGTGTTGGCTAGATCAAATAACCAGCGTTTCAACCAAACTACCGTCTTACGCTAAGTTTAACCGACCAACATTGACACCAAGTTCAAACGAACAACATTTACACCAAGCTCAAATAGGCTACGGCTGGTGAAGGCTAGCTCAACGTTTCAGCTAATCAACGTTGAAAAACTTACGCTAATCAACCAACATCTACACCGAGGTCAAATAGGCCTATGGTTAGTGAAGGCACAGGCAAAAGCTTTAGGCCTTAGACATAATTATAGCTACCAACGCTTACCAAAATAGCTATGCAGAAACCGCCAAGGCATTTACACATATTGTCTAGGTATGTTGTATCAGTTACAACGAGTACCTCCATCTAATCTTGGGTAAAGCTACCCTGGAGTCAGGTCATAGGTAAAGACACCGTCGAGTCAGGTCGTAGGTAAAGCTATCTTGGAGTTACCCTAGGTAAAGCAACCCCTGTGTCAAGCCATAGGTAAAGCCAGCCTGTATTAAACCATTATGTGTGTTACCCAACAAACTGTGTTAAACCAATAAGCATGGACACCTACATTCTCTCTGTATTAATCCAATATCTATGTTACCCTACATTAGCCTACAGATTGTGTTTAGACAATATGCACGTGAACCTGTATTAGGTATATATGGGTGTTAACCTACATAGACCTACATATTGTGTTAGGTCGATATACCTGTAAATCTACACACATTCTGTATTAGGCCAATATGCACGTTACCTTACATTATCCTACAGATTGTGCTAAGTCAATAAACAGTGTTATTACGTTTCATTGCAGGTGTAGATCATACACACACACAGCTCGACAAATAAATGCTTGTTTAAAACCTTTACAGTATTATTGTTACGACCGCGATAGCGTACTCTGGACATATCAGCATAACCGCAGCAAATGACGTCAAACACAATGCTGGTCAAAACGGCGTCTAACAATATGTTGGACGGTCATCTGTATAGGATTAACTTGCCACCTATATTTGCTATCTACATAGCAGAGCCTTAAGGCAGTCACATACTTGTACCTATGATCATGTTCTGACGCTAGTCATGAGTTTCTCATTACAACAAATTTTCAATAAAATTCATCTCTTGCCCCTAGATGGAGTACCATCTCTATCCATCTACAAGTTAAATCAGGGTCAAGGATATACAGCAAAGACTTAGACCAGTTACATACCAGTACCTATGATCATGTTCTGACGTTATTCATGTGGTTCTCATTTCAAACAGGATTATCGAATCTGCGTATCTACAAGGCTGATAAAGAGGAAGATCATCACAACCTCTAGCATGTCTAAGGTACAGTATAGGATCATCTTGGCATCTAGCATATTTAATGGTATCAGTATACTCTATTACCGTCGGTCATAGAGGTAATTATATACCGTTTTTCGGCTTGTGATGAGCAATTACGCGGGGAGGGGTGAAGTAGGTATATATGCCGGGAATTTCATACAGAGAGCACCAGTCTTCAGCGTTTTTGTAATTAGGTGTGTTAAGATTAACGATGACCTATAGAATTATTCAGTCAGAGGTGAGTATGTAATAGTGTGTTCTTTTTTTTCCTAAATAGTTTCTATTTTTCGTTATTCCAATTTTCCTTTGGTTTTCCAGCCAACAAACATCGACGATTCAGGCCATGATGATTTAGGTAGCAGACATAGCCCAAGGACACCGTACTATAGCCGCAATTCGATGGAAGCCGAACCAAGTCGGGAGACCTCTGGTACCACATCACAGGTAATTATATACAATTTAGACTATTATCAGAGGCTCATTTTCCTATCTAATAAGGATATTTTTCTTTTCAGGGGACAAACACTCCAGCCAAAGGACCTGAGTCTACCAACCATCCAACACTGGGGATTATTGTATTCATAATGCGTTATTACTGTTATCTTTGTATTTTTCATTACTAATAAATTGTATTTCATAGGCTGGACCAATAAATCACGCTATAATCAGGGTCGGAAATCGTGTTTTTCATTCAAGCGTATTAGAGGAGGAACTGAAGCACATACAAGGGGTCGAGCACGCCCGTATTGACTGCTTACTTTGTTTAGGACGCAGGATACGATATCCTTCTCAATATGCGGTAAGCTTTTATTGTACGGTGATAATAGTAGTAGTAAAGGGTTATACAAGATTTTTTAATTTCTATTTAATCCTTTTCTAGACTGTTGTGGAGTATGCACGTGCAGCTGCAGCACGTAGCGTAACGACTGATGCACTACATATACTAAGACGACTTGTATCGGACCTAGAAGCGGCGTTACGTAAAGACGCGTATGAGGATAGCTTCTACGCAGTCGGCGTATGGAGGATTATGATTAGCGATCTGGTTAAGCTACTTGAAGAAGGCAGAAGAAGAGTGGCTGTCGCTGAAGCGAAGGCAGTAATGGTCGAGCGAGACCCTCCATACACGGTCGTAAGTGTTACAATCTGTAGCTATACCTATATTTATACTATTCGTGTACAATAATATAAATTATCAACTTTGTACGTATGTTGAAACAGAGAAGTTCAGGAGAGCAGGTTGAAGGAGGCGGCTATCGTATAGCGGACTGCGTTGTCTGCTTGGGAAGACCACCATGCACCGTCATCATACCCTGCGGTCACGTTTATTGCAACGAGTGTGCTGAAAAGGTGCAGATGTGCCCTATATGTAGGATACGCATAGACAGACGCTACCGGCTATATCTGAACCTGAAGTAATTGTTAAAAATATCATAGTTTAAATATTCGTTAATAAAGTCTTACCTGTATATCCAGAGTTTACTGTTGTTATTTTTACACCTTCAGTAACTATTATGATAAGGCGGGCATCGGTAGCTGCTTTAGAGTAACTATTGTTATGGGCTGAATCCAGGGTGACTTTACCTAAGGCATGGCTTCGGGTTGGCTTTACCTGAGACCTGGCCTCAAGCATAACTTCACCTAAGGCCCGACTCTAAGCTGGCTTTACCTATGGCTTGACACAGGGGTTGCTTTACCTAGGGTAACTCCAAGATAGCTTTACCTACGACCTGACTCGACGGTGTCTTTACCTATGGCCTGACTCCAGGGTAGCTTTACCCAAGATTAGATGGAGGTACTCGTTGTAACTGATACAACATACCTAGACAATATGTGTAAAGGCCTTGACGGTTTCTGCATAGCTATTTTGGTAAGCGTTGGTAGCTATAATTATGTCTAAGGCCTAAAGCTTTTGCCTGTGCCTTCACTAACCATAGGCCCATTTGACCTCGGTGTAGATGTTGGTTGATTAGCGTAAGTTTTTCAACGTTGATTAGCTGAAACGTTGAGCTAGCCTTCACCAGCCGTAGCCTATTTGAGCTTGGTGTAAATGTTGTTCGTTTGAACTTGATGTCAATGTTGGTCGGTTAAACTTAGCGTAAGACGGTAGTTTGGTTGAAACGCTGGTTATTTGATCTAGCCTACACTGGCCATAGCCCACTTGAACTCGGTATCAACATAGCCGCCATCTTGTTCTCCGCCCTGGATGACGTCATATTCGATCCTAAGTTGTGCATCGGATACTGTGTGTTACCCTTAGTCGAGCCATTCATCGGATACTATGTGTTAGCCCTAGTCAGGCTAAGCATAGGTTACTATGTGTTATCCATTAGCTAAGCTACGCATCGGATACTGTGTGTGTTAACCATAGTCAAACTAACCACTAGTTATTCACTAGCCTAGCTATGCTTTGGATACTGTGTGTTAACCATTAGTCAATCTATACCTCGGATACTATGTGCTAGCCCTAGTCAGGCTAAGCATAGGTTACTATGTGTTATCCATTAGCTAAGCTACGCAACAGGTACTATTTAATAACCATTAGCCAGACTATTATGTGTTAGTTTGTAATCAACCTACTCTACGGATACTATGAGATAACCATGCTGAATACCCTTATTGTATATATTATTTCATATACCTGCCCTTTTCGGATCCTTATATCATTGGCCTTATCCAATATTATATGTTTATACTGCTCATATATTGCTAAAACACTCTGTTGAATAGATAGTTAGGTTCGTTTTATAGCATATATTTATTCATGTTATGTGTTTCTCCATAGACCTTTTTATCTAAACTATAACAGCCTACATTTATGTATACCTAATACGATTATATTTAAACACATTCCTGACTGTAGGGTGTATACATAGCTGATTTTTTATTATATATGTATGCCTTCGTGTGCCGGCAGTACATAGTCGATCGATACAGTCACCTTGATTCACAACGACACAGCTGTGCGGGTTTTTTTTGTAGCATAGACAATCATAACCCCTTGCCCTGCATCAGCCAATTTATTTATGGTAGAACACTCTAGTTAGGGTAAGCCTAATACCTGCATAGAGTCGCTCAAGCGCTGATACGTCATCAGATAACCATTAAATCTTTCCACAAGTTACCCCCACCACCGGGGCTATTCCAGGGTTACTTTACCTAAAGGCTGGCTTCGGGATGTCTTTACCTGAGGCCTTGCTCAATGTTAGCCTTACCTAAGGCCTGGGTGGCTTTACCTCAAGCACGACTCCGGGGTGACTTTACCTATGGTCTGACACCTGGATGGCTTTACCTAGGACTTGGTGGAGGTATTTGTCTTAGTCGATAGGCTGTAATTGATATAGCGACCACCCTGGACCTAGGGCTGACTCCAAAGAGGCTTTACCTCGGGCCTGGCTCCTGGGTGTCTCTAGGTATGGCCAGGGTTACTTTACCCAGGTTGGCTTTACCTTGCTCCGCGTTAGCCTTACCTAAGGCCTAGCTGCTGGGTGGCTAGTCTCGGATTGGCTTTAACCGAGAGCTTGCTCCGTATTGGCTCTACCCGCTCCTAGGCGGTGTTACCTCAGGCGAGGGTTCGGGAGTGACTTTTACCTAGGACACCGATCATTTTTTGGCATTCTGATTACAGGTGATCCCACCCACACAGCCTACCATAATGGACTCTACACATATCCCGTACGGTCATTTGATCCAACCGATCGAATTTTGGCAATTTCATATTTTATTTAAAAACTACCCCTTGGTGGAACCACCCCCGTAGCAGTCCGTACTGGACTCTACACATATCCCGTACTGTCTGTTGATCCAGCCGATTGATTTTTGGCAATTTCATATTTTATTTAAAAACTACCCCTAGGTGAAACCACCCCCGCAACGGTCCGTACTGGACTCTAAACTCACCCTATCGGTCAAGACACATTTTTTCCAAAATATTTTCGAAAACTACCCCCCACCCCCAATCCACCCCCGGAGCTACCCCCGGAGATGGTCCTGAACGTAGCTGAAGACACCCCCCACACGTAGGTTAGGTTAGGTGCAATTTACCGGCCTTAGGTCAGTGGGTTGGAATTTATTTTTTTCGAAAAACTACCCCCTACCCCTCTAAACGTGGTCGAAACCACCCCCAAGGCTAGGATCAAGGCCGCGACGACCTCCAGCATCATCCAAAACTACCCCTATAGTCCTAGGTTACGTACAGGCCGAGTTAGGGGTAGTGCGCGCCAGGGAGGGGTACACACTACTTATATATGTGACTATGCATTTATATATAAAAAAATTGTTAAGTAACAAGGGCAACAATATTCATATTGTATATTTTTAAAATATTACAGTAATGATTACCGTTAAAGCTTAAATGTGGTTATAGAGAAACTAAGACTCTGTTGATTTAGTTGTTATAATATTACGTAACCAATAACTCTAAAAATCCATTTCAATACACCGATGTAAGATCAGATTCGTCAAATACCCTCAGTTTCTATAAAACGATGTGGTCATGGAAAAAACAAACTGAGATATGTAAGTAAGCCGAAAGTTCAGATCAAGTTATTGATTGATGTGATGAAAGGATTTCGTTACTCGCGTTTTCTATGGACGGAATACATCATTATGTCAGCTGATCACTGAGCATTGTTCTTTTAATTTATGACGTCATTTATTCACGCCACTTTCAATAGAATATCTCCAGCATGTCCTTTTGAATTCATTTCCTTTCAGCAAGTGAAGGTAGAGCCTTTTATTTAGGTTGATCGCAATTTTAATACGATAGGTTTTCTCCATTTATTTTCTCCTAGGCCATAAGGAACTTGTGCAGGTAATATAACAAGCATAGTGAAGTTAATGTGTTTACAGTAAATTTACTTGCGTAGCTTTGTTATAATTATTGCAATTTATTACAACTTCTCACACCTTGTATAGTTAAAATTTTGCTAAGAAGTGGAAGATGCTTTGAAGTCTACCTAAAATAAGGAAATTTGTAAACATCACTGGTGGCTGGAAAGGTATTATTTAGTAATATTGCGACAAAACTAATCCGTGAAAAATATTTTGGTTCACGTATGTATAGAGAGGCATTGGTTTAAAAAAATAATAAAACTATAAAATTGGATTATTATTTATTGGTTACTTTGTAACTTCAGTGATTACGTTCCCCGAACTTCCCGCGAATATTGAAACCACGAATACTGAAACCGACAGCATATGGAAAGGGGAGGGTTCCATTAAACAAATATAGCTATTCTATACACTTGTATTACAGTATAGTAAATGTATGTGATACACATTTGCATACATATTTTTATTGAATTTTTACTTTTTCCTTTAAACTGAAAATGATTCGATAAACAGGGTATAAGGATAAATCGAATCACAGAATACTGTAGGAAAGGCATAAAAATAAATTCAGTACTGAGTTAGTAATGCCTTTGGGGTAAAAGATGTAAACATGGATAATAACATCTCAATGTTAAATAAAAAAACCCATTTTAGTGAAACAGTTCAGGATTTACGCTAAGAACATATATTCATTTCTTGTTGCGGGGACAATTATGATGAGATAGTCAATTACTGTCGCCTGCAACTGAAACAAAAACAAATGAGACGAGTTACTAGTATTGTGCACTTTATTCATTGCTCCCCTATTATCAAATTGGTTATTTAAATATAAATTAATGTCACTAAAACTATATGTTTGTGAAAATTTAATTTTTTAAACATACTTTCTTATAGTTCACACAATCCTTATTTACGAGATATATCTTGTTCAAATCTTGAATCGTTAATAAAAATACTTTTCATTCATTAAATCATGTTCAAATACTTTTTTTTAATTTTAGTAGATGCCAATTGATGTGTATGCAGTTTTTTCAAGTAATAATTCATTAATTAAATTTAATGAATTAATTTTAGTTATGTATGTGAGAAAAACATTTCGCAAAAAGGGGCAAGGTATGCAATATAGGTACTTCTTCAGCTGTCTTAACGCATAGATTATGTTTCTTTACATTATAAATATTTAATAAAAATTAACTGTAGTACAATCTTTGTTTGTTGACCTAATTAGGAATAGACATCAGAAATGTTTATTTGTATTACTTGTTTAAAAATTTTTATTTATAAACACAAATATTCATAAATATTTAACTAAAAATATCTAAAGTCCATGTGAAACGGTTAGGAGATTTTTCCGTCTACATAAAACTATAATCAATGCATAACAAAACCTCCTGTTGCTGACGATGTGTTTTAGTAATTACTACAAACTAAGCATGTTGGCTGTCGATAATAACCCAGCATGGAACAATATTATCGATTGATAAAAAGAACGATCGCTAAAAACCAATGTTCTCCGACGTATAATGTACAAATATTTAGTACTTTATAATATTAGGAATAATTGTTAAACAATTATTTCAAATTAAGTTGAAGCTTATAAACTTCAAAGCAAAATGTTTATTTAGGTGGAAAATAGTTAAATAAAAATATTGAGGAAATAAACCTGAAACCTTAATGAAAAACTGTTGTAATAAAATCTCATATTAATACAATATATAATTTAGAGTATTTTCCATATATATATATATATATATATATGTATATATATATATATATATATATATAAACTACCAATATAAAGAAATAGGAAATGACACAAGTGACAAAATCAATCCAGAAAAATATCGATGGTTAAAAATCATCTCAAAACTTTACAAAGCCTTATGCGCAATAAAAAAGTAGTATCTGCTATCTGTAAACTTGGTGGCATCAACAAATTTAGGCTTCCCTTGGAAATGGTAAAAACTCACATGTTTGAAAATTCTATTATGTTTTAAAACTCCAATTTGTAGTAAAAAAAGTGCATTTCTGATGTTTTCTGGTGTCAAGTATCGATAGTGTTTATTTCTTTATAAATAATAAAACGTTTTAAAAAGTAGTTTTAAGCGTATAGAGTCAAAACTATTTTATATTAGGTAAAATCGTGTATAAAATATTTGATTCGAATTTAATTAATTCTTGCAAATGTAAACATAATATTAGAATAAATATTTCTAAAGCTATCTCAGATAAATATATTATACTACATAAGACAGGTGGATGTGTTTATATTTAGATAGCACTGTAACCTTAAGCAGGTTCCAGAGTTGTCCTGCCTACTGATAATGTTGCACTGGGATGTGTACTTGCACCTTACAGGTACCTCGGTACTAATGTTCACACTTGACATATCTTAACTTTAGCAAAGGTGCTACAATTTTAGGTCTAACTCACTTCTAACATAACCCAAGCAACGTTTTATACACCCTTATGGTAGATTGGCAGTTTTATTTCTACAAGTATTTATTCTTAATTTTTGTATACTGGATAGAAGTCGAAACGATCGACGTACCAAACAGAATTTATTCGAAAAAATGCCAAAACCCATTAAATATTGTTGCGCTATAAAACAAATTAGTATTAAACGTATATGTAAACTTATGATTGTACTGCGCTAACGATCAAATCTTTTGCTGTTGAGATTAGTTAGGAAAATAATATTAATCTGTATTTTATTCAATTACTATCTATTCTGTAAGCAGGTTGATCATACCACGTGACTTCCTCTTTAGAAGATACTTTCAATAAATTCAGAAGAACGTTAAACTTTTACTTTTACTTAACGGCGTTAGATAGGCCGTTAGTAATAAAACTAAAGCACTCTCATAATAAATAATTTTATTACATAAAATGCATCTCGATTACCAAATAATCATCAGTGGTTAGTATATATATATATATTACCAATAAAACGTGAATGGTTATGTGTGACCCTTTGTACTGAAAATGTCTATTTCAATGAAAAACGTTCATGTAATGAGTTTTATGCAGTAATCGTTGGGCGGTTCAATATTATCACAGTTATAATAAAATGCATTGTATGATAGTTACCTCTGCATAAAATATATTGCCACTTTTATTTGTATGGTAATTAAATACTTTTGAAAAATATACAAACTTACCAGCGTCATAGATTGTGGACTGTACTCAAAGCAGTTAATGGCAACCGACTGGTGATTTGTTTCTAGGGAAAGCAGAGAGAGCTAAAAATAACAAATAATTAGTAACTAATAAGTGTTGATACATAATACAATACAAAAAATAATTTGGCACAACTTTAACTTTCAACTCAATCACTCTAAAATGATGACAATTTATTAGGGGTGACTTTTGTTATGTAGTTTCTACCTACCAACAAACAAAACAGTTTTAGACATTGGAAATTGACCTGATTAATAACCACTACATATTCGAATATTGTGCAAGTACTTACGTGTAGTATCAAGTGACGAAAATGTCTTCAGTACCAACTTATATTGAAAGATTTTAAATTAGATAAAAACAAACTAAAACTATCCTAAATGTTCTACATAACTTATATGGGGATTATAAATAGAATTTCGAATGCTGACCTTCTACTCAATCGGCGTTAAAGTATTTAATCTGTTGAATCAATTCTTTATATTTATTTATGAATTATCGTTATTCAATTATGTTCATACATACGAAAAAGGTTTCTTTGGTGATATAGACATATTTTGGAGTTTTGATGTGCAACAATGTACTTTTAAACAATTTATTTTAAATGTTATGGTAATTAAATACTTTTATTACATAAAATGCATTTCGATTACGAAATCATTGTCATCAGTGGTTAATATATATATATATATATATATATATATATATATATATATATATATATATATATATATATTACAAATGAAACGTAAGTGGTTATGTGTCACTCTCTATACTGAAAAAAACGTCTATTTTAATGAAAAACGTTCATGAAATGCACTTTATAACGTAATCGTGGAGCAGTTTCAATATTATCACAGTTATAAGGAAAGGAATTGTATGATAATTAGCTTGCATAAAATATTTCGCCACTTCTATTTTTATGGTAATTAAATTCTTTTGACAAATTTACAAACTTACCACCGTCATAGATTGTGGACTGTACTCAAAGCAGTTAATGGCAACCGACTGTTGATTTGATTCTAGGGAAAGCAGAGACCGCTAAAAATGAAACTAAATTAGTAACTAATAAATGTTGATACATAATACAATACAAACAATAATTTGGCACAATTCAAACATTCAATTCAATAGCTCTATAATAATTACAAATTACTTGATGTGCTTAATTGTTATGTTGTGTGAACCTAACAACAACTAAAACAATTTTAGACATTGGAAAACGACCTGAATTATAACCATTACAAATTCTAATACTCTGCAAGTACTTACGTGTAGTATCAAGGGACGAAAATATCTTCAGTACCAACTTATATTAAAATATTTCAAATTAGATAAAAACAAAGTTAAACCATCCTGAATGTTCTACAGAAGTTATATCGCAATTACACCTAGAATTACGAATGTTGACCTTCTATTCAATCGGCGTTATATATTTTATGTGTTTATTAAATTTGTTGTATTCACTCATGAATTCCTTTTTTAAATTTATTTTCATAAATACGAAAAAGGGTTCTTTGGTGATATAGGCATTTTTAGAGTTTTTGTGTGTAACAATGTACTTTCAAACATAATTTATTTTAAATGTGGATAAAAGTCAATTACATTACTGAAGAGACTGAACTATCAGAATGGTATTTAATCTGATAATTAGAAATTGAGATACAGCTAATGTGTAAAAATAATAATTAAATACAACAAAATGTTAAATGTAATGTGCCTAACAAATTATATTCTATCCATATTTTTAAAGTAAAATCTTTGTCAAGTAATATATGATGTTTACGTATCTTTCAGAAAACAACAAAATAAACTTAAAAAATAAAAACAATAAAATTATAATTTTCAGCTAAACTAAAATATAAATATATACCTGGATTTCCATGAGTTTAGATTTGCTAAAACGTTCTCACTCTATCTATTTCCAATTCCAAAAGTCCAATCTGGAATTGAAAAAAAATAATTGAAAAAAACTCAATTTAAGTTGAATGAGTTGTAATATAAGGTTTTGTTTGATGTTTCCACTAGAGGGTTGGTTTAGGGGGGGGGCGGTCTACGGGACACTAAAAATGATTTAAAAGTGTTAAAAGCAGTAAAGTTTTATGCGACCGTTTAAATGACGTCACGCCAATGGATAGTAAATAACTTTTCTTGCATTAAACTACTTCTTTCAAGTGAATTTTGTAACACTCAAAATGTTTCGCCTCTCATTTTGTTTTATAAACAATATTTTTCATTTTTTCATTTTACATAGAAAACTACTTCTCATGTTTATTACGGTGCAGATTCTTTTACAAGCGATCACTTAGTTACTTATAACATTACTGTATTATTAGCCACGATGAAATTTAGATAATGTTTTTGACGTCATACATTGCCAGTAGTCATGTTATTCATTCACCTTCTAACTGTCCGCTTGTCATGTCATGCCATGTCACTGTACTCTCTCTGCTATGTTGCCAAGTCTCGTAGCCAATCCTGATGGTCCACATTATCCAGACTGTGTAGTAGATCCTACTTATAGCGGCAAAGTACCGATTCCCTCAGCTTGATTTCATCTGACCACTCGAAACGTGCGACCTACAGTTTCATTCAAGACTCTTTTATCGACATATTGAAAACAAATCAGAGGATTGTTGTAAGACGAAGACATTGAATCATAGGTCATGATAGCATTGAAGTACTTTACTAAAACTTTAGTAGAGTTTTACTTGAATTTCTATGCGAGGGCATAGAATTACAATAGACTCTCGCTATTTGCGGGTTTGCTATTAGCGGTTGGCAAAAGTAGAGGAAGCAAATTCAAGAAATACAGTACAGTTACTATGAAGATTGTAGGATAATGAGTCATCGCCTTGTTTATTTTCTTGTTGTTGGGTTCACCTCGTCAGTGCTAGATGAGATTCTAGCGAAACGTTAGAACTGCGATTTTATGCACTGCAGAATGAACGGATGTACTCCAGATAATAACTATTCATCAAATTTTTCCATCCGTGAAGGAATACGTATCAGCATCTATGTAATTATTTATTGAGACAAATATACTTACGTTTATTGAATACATTCACAAGTATGATAGCTTTTTTTCTATCAAATTTTAATATTTTCACAAAAACTCTAAAGCTAATTTAAATAAAGCAAGACTCTATAACAAATGGCTACTCCAGTAGTATACAATTACTTCTTTATTTCATGAAACATTATTGACAAAGAGGATTTCCCTTCGGAATTTTGTTGAGAATTGTAACGATGCGAGAGAAACCCTGCGAATTTCACTCGTCTCTAAGGAGATCCAAGTCTAGTAGAAGTATAGAGATGTAACTTCAAGCCACTGCGGCCAGCAAATTGTACTGTGAAGATTTAATACACACCTATCTTTATTTTACTAGTGCTAGGCATAAGCGAACGTACCTAACAACAGAGTGAAATGTTACTCTGTAAAACCTAATTTTTTAATCAATTCCAACTTAACCAAATGAAAATAGCGATCAAGAGTTTCATCGTTTGCGAGAATCCCGTGCGGCTGTTGTTTGTTTGGGGACACACCGTAGTTTGTTCAGACCTAGGGAGTTTTCTTGCCAATGATATTCTATGCGGTACTGATTATACCTGGCACTAAACTTGTACAATAATTAGGTTTTCAAAGTTTACAATTTTTGACGGTCTTTATAAATATGTCCAGGACTGAAGAGTTCTAAAATTCTTTCACAAAGACTATGAACTAAAATGTACTTTCCAACAGACTTTTCTACGTAGTCTTTAATTTTAACTCTTATTTCTTCATCCCAGATAGGCCTGAATAAATATTTCTTAAATTAAAAAAAAATGTTTTTAATTGCTGTAGCCTATATAGTCTTATATGTACCTATATAGGTTGATTACGAGAAAAATTGATTCATATAAGATGTATTTGCGATCTATTTATAAAACGCTAGGAAAATAAAAATAATAACGAAGTGTCCTGCATTTAGGTCACTAGATTAATTCTTTTAGAAATATTGGGCTGTGTATTGATAAAATTCGAGTTACTATAACCTACAATTGCTTACAAATGACAATTGTTACAACATTGTTTATTTTCAGCCTAACGCAATATTGTCATTTATATAAAGATATGAAAACTTCTTGCATTTACAATGTTCATGGGTTTGTATAGTATTTGTTTTTAAAATTGTATGGAGTAAAATATTAAATGTTTTACATCCTGTCAAGGATTTTGTATTGTTTTCCTACACCTAGTATGTTTGTCGTGTCAGTTACACAGTGGTCAAGTCAAACACCTTGTGGTGTAGTTTTCCAACAGCCTGTCGATGCAGCTGCCAGTTCAGCCTTCTAAATACAGTCACTCCGTCAAACAAAGTAACACTTTTTCGGTTGGTTTTATCAACAAAATATTCAATCATTTCTTCATCAACATATAAAAAAGCGTTCCACAGGATTGGAAAAAAGATTGAAAATTTTCTGGTGTAATAATTGGCGAATGGTTGAGATTAGCGTGATGGTTTATATTTATAGAAGAGAAGCATTATGTAGAAGTGGTAAGAAGGAATTTTGCGCTATTCCGCCGTCTAAAAAAGAGGATGAGGGAATAGAAGTAATGAAAGAACTTAGTAATAACCAGGTGCTAGGCATAACGAAAAACACCGGCTTGTGCATAAACAACTAGGCATATCTCATGAAAATGTATGCGTGATTAATATAAAAGCATTCAGAACCATTTGCAAATATATGATCAACTAATATGCAGCTCTAATGTATAAGTAATCCCCTTGTTGCATTACAAGTCAGGATTATTATCATAATCATGTCTTTAGCGTCTCATTGTGATAATATCTGAAAACAAACACTTCACAGCTAGAGAGGTTGCTACTGATGCTAACAATCATTAACTACTGCTATTACCTGGTGAGACGAGAGAATAGCGTGTAAGTAGAATAATGGCCGTACATCCTGAGCCTATAACGAGCTACCTCGTTTGTAAAACCCTTTAAGGACTATTCAAGTTCCCATGTTAATAAAGTACATACATTTCTTTCTAGTAACATTACATTGGTTATTTATTTTTTTCTTATTACGAAACTCTACTAACATTGTATTACAAGTATAGCCTAGTTGTCGTGAGACAGAAAAGCTATTTGTATATGTTAGATATACCTAGTGCAGCGGCCAGAATGTCCGATGCAAAGAATCAGGGTAATTGTACAGAATACCAGAATCAAACCTAACCTGGTTAAATAATTGGCTAAATTTATATGTAAACATTTTAAAGCATTATAATAATAATAATATTAAAACTAGGGTAAATAATAGTAAAATGAAGAAAATTAGAAATAACTTTAGACTTAAAAAACATAAATTATAATCAATAAGAAAAATTATCACTTCAAAGTGGATCGCCTAAATAATGTATACAAAAAAGACGGTAATTGTGTAGTATAACAAACTCGGCCTAGATGCCGGCTATTAAAATAATTGTACTTAAATATAATCAGGAATAAAGAATGTAAATTTATAAGATGTGAGGAAAGTAAATTAGGCCTAGCTAGGGAAAATAGTATTTATGTAAAAGTAAAGATTAAATGTTAAAATGTAATAGCCTAGAAATTAGGTTATACTAGAAGCAGTCATATTTGATTCCGGAAAAATCCGCTTAGAGTATTGATTATAAATCTTGTCACTACGAAACGAAAGCGCTACAGTCGAACTTAGGATTAGGAATTTTAAAAAGTAAATTAAATAAAATAAGAAGAAATAAAGTCAAATATGTTATTAAATAAAAGGTAAAAATGGAAAGGACACATCAGAATACAGAAACGCCTTTTACAAAAAGTGAAACTAATCTTAGTTCAGAATTTCCGAACAAACAAAGTCAATTGCCATGGCAACGGCTTTCTGATTGGTCAAAAGTTGAAAAATGGATACTATGAAGTGAGGCCTCAAAAAAGGGACGCTATCCAGAGGAGAATGCATTAGGCTCTCAAGGCGAGCAGACGTGCTTTTGTACCATGCGAAAAGGACAAGAAAAAATGTACTAGAAACAGAGTAAAAAGTGCTACGATGTGATCAGGGGAAGGAAGATATATATGAGCAATAGCTCATATATACCCAGAACAAAATTTCGACCACCAAAATGCAAAATTAAAGAAAATAAGAAGATTAACCGAAATTATGGAGAGACGCCTACCTACCAAGACCCTTGAAGCTGTAATGGGACCGACAGATGACAACATTAATGAAGATAAAAAGATTTCTACAGTACAAGGTTATATAATCAATTTAATTATTCTTTTTTAATAACATTTTACTTCAAATTATATTAACTTAAATTCAAAATTAAATAAGATGGGAATAGCCTAAGGGACTGATTAGTCAACTCCCTTAGGTTACCCAAATTTAAGTAACAAAGATTCAAAATTGACTTTCCATTCCCATGGCTGTGGGAATGTATGGATTAAGTATAAAGATGTATATCTTATATGGCTTTTTCTAAGTAAATTTCTAATGAATAATTTCTAAAGAAGTTAATTGTTCAAGGCCTAGCCTAAAGGCATTAAATAGTAATATTAAGTGTTTGAAAAAGAATCAGATTTTAAAATATGTTAAATTTAACTGTAACAATCAAAACTATATACAAAATTAATTATGGTAACTTTGATAATTTAAATTATATACAAAATTAATGGTAATAAGAAAATTTAAAAAACATAGAATGAGATAATAATGTTTAATTAAATGGCAAATTGTATGAAATTTTGAAAAAGTAATTAGTCAAGAAAATCCTGTTAAATTAAATAAAAACAATAATAATTATTTTGAACCTTGGAAAAATAAATAAAAAGGTATATTTTCCAATTAGCTGTGTTTTCATTCTAAATAAGATAAGTTCACTAGGTATCCAGGTATAGTCTTTAAATCACAAGTGTCTCTTAAAGATTCCACTACCCGAAAAGGAGCTTGAACAGGGCTTATCGGAGGCTAATTGGTTTTATCAAAAACTCAGGGGTTGGTTCCTCTGAGAGGTTTATTCTTTGAGGCACAGGTCTATGAAATTAGGTTCGTAGTCAATGGATAAACCATTACTTTCTTACTGACTTAGCAATTGATGAAAAGAAAGAAACAAAGTAAGGCAGGGAAAAAAAGTCGGTAAGACTAGACATAACAGTTTGATCATCGTAATTCAAAACTATTTCTAAGCTGTAAGTGATATTATCATTTTATTTTTAAATAATAAATTTGATATTATTGTCTAGTTCAAAGATTTTTTCCAGAATCCAGTAATGGTCGTTTAAAAACTGCCTCATAGCTTAAATATAAATCATATTTCCAATAAAATCCCCAACTCAAGTTATTGTTACCTAGGGTTATTGTTACCAGGGTAATACCCCCTACCTGGGTAAACTTTATTCCCTCTACCACGCTTACTAGGCAAACGTTATTTTAATTCCCATTAACTGGGTAAACTATGTCACCTTAATTCACCAATCTTTGTAAGCGTCTTCAGCCTAATCCAACTTACCCAACTAAGTGGGTAAAATGTCGCCATCCTAATACCACCTATTTAGGATAACTTCGACACACAAATAGCACTCTACTGAGTAAAAGTCTTTCTCCTGATACTACCTTCCTATCTAGGTGGGTATATTGTCATCACCTTCAGCCATTAGTTGGGTCAGCCATCATCACCATAATTCCTCGACACTGAGTAATCAATCGTCTTTATGTTAAATTAAGCTGCTATCTTTCCGGGTAAAACGTCTCGCGTCGTGACCTTCGTGACCTTAATCTGACGTTGATCTATCTGACGGTAACCTATTTGTGTTAACATTCAACATAGTCCTCTCTTTCTAGTTTAATGCTGTCATCTTAATAATAGCTTACTGGGTAAACGTAAGTATCATACTGAAACTTACCCAACTAAATGGGTAAAATGTCGTCACCTTAATGAGTAATTGTTGTCACTTTAATACTACCTAATTGTGTAAAAATATTTACCTTAGTCCCACCTTTTTCATAACTGAGTAAAATTACGTCACACATACCCACACCATCACACAAAGCAACACACACTGGAAGATAAGTTCTAACAATTCCTGAAGTTTTGCAAAGCTGAACACGAGCACACATAACATAGGTAGTAAGATATACTCTGCTTAGTCCTGAGATAAATTGTTCATGCTTTTCTATGTCTCACTTCATTTGCCGATACACTATTCCACCGATTCTTCTGTGACGTTAAATTGCCTACAAAGCCTAATATTTGATATGTTTGAGCCTGCAGTGCATATATAAATGTTACACCATATATACAAAGATTTATTTGTTGTATAAGCACCGACGTTCTGATACTGAATACTTTGAGCAAATATGTTTGTAATACCCATAAAAATAAATAACTTGCTAAATGTAACTTTGAATATATTATAACTACATTTACCCTTTATGAAAATAATAACTTATAAATGAGAACTTGGTCTATTGCCATGACAGCATCTCTAGTTTGCGGAATAAATGAGACAAAACCTATTATATTTTATAAAGGACACATGCTAGTCCAGCTCAATATGACGTAATGTACATATTGTGGTGGCAAAATTCTTTTTAATTACTCAAAAACAGCATATAACGCATAATGCCTAATAATGCATTTTTACTAAAAGCTGTGGACATTTTAAACGTTTGTTCTCTTTATAATAAAACTTCTCAATACAGAAGTTACTTTCACTTTCATAATCTCACAGGTTACCTTATTGGGATCTTTATCTCGTAAATATTGGTTTAACTTAATAGAAACCTAATTAGGCGTTAGATTTAAATGTGAAAATATTTGACTAGCTAATCTAAATCTTTCTGTTCAGGTGAAAAGGTAGCTATTAACAGACCTTTGTTTTTGTTGTGTGTTCAGAACTCTTCATCTGCACTTGTTGTAGCCTTGCAATGTTAACTCGCCGCACTTAACTCACGTGCATCTACCACTTACTGCACGATACTCTTTCTTAAGCTTTCTGTTCAGGTGAAAAGGTAGCTATTAACAGACCTTTGTTTTTGTTGTGTGTTCAGAACTCTTCATCTGCACTTGTTGTAGCCTTGCAATGTTAACTCGCCGCACTTAACTCACGTGAATCTACTACTTACTGCACGATACTCTTTCTTAAACTTTCTGTTCAGGTGAAAAGGTAGCTATTAACAGACCTTTGTTTTTGTTGTGGGTTCAGAGCTGTACATCTGCACTTGTTGTAGCCTTGCAATGTTAACTCGCCGCACTTAACTCACGTGCATCTATCACTTACTGCACGATACTCTTTCTTAAGCTTTCTGTTCAGGTGAAAAGGTAGCTATTAACAGACCTTTGGTTTTGTTGTGTGTTCAGAGTTCTTCATCTGCTTGTAGCCTTACAATGTTAACTCGCCGCACTTAACTAAAGTGAATCTATCACTTACTGCACGATACTCTTTCTTAAGCTTTCTGTTCAGGTGAAAAGGTAGCTATTAACAGACCTTTGGTTTTGTTGTGTGTTCAGAGTTCTTCATCTGCTTGTAGCCTTACAATGTTAACTCGCCGCACTTAACTAAAGTGAATCTATCACTTACTGCACGATACTCTTTCTTAAGCTTTCTGTTCAGGTGAAAAGGTAGCTATTAACAAACCTTTGTTTTTGTTGTGTGTTCTAAGCTCTTAATCTGCTCTTGTTGTAGCCTTGCAATGTTAACTCGTCTCACTTAACTCACGTGAATCTACCACTTACTGCATGATACTCTCTCTTAAACTTTCTATTAATTTCCAATATCTACAATGAATTTATTTGAATTTCTCCTAATTTTTCTTAGTACTTAAAAAGGAAACCTTATTTCTCTTCCTATATATATATATAAGTTTTTTAATTTACCCTTACCTCATCCCGATCACCTTAGGGCGAGATGGTCACCAGCCCACAGTCAAGCCCTTACAATAAAGTTACAAGACCCTTGCATACTGGTACTACAATCCTGGCACCAAGCCCCTCCATCTCGGGACTGATGCTAGTCACCCTAGGCGGAGTCCGGAGTTTGGGGTTCGTAAGAATAGCGGCTTCATATGCTAGACGAGAGATGTCCCACATAAGGGTTCATCTTTGTGCTCTTGGACAAGGTGGTGGAATCGACTCATCGTCGCATTCTTCTTCTTGTCACCATATTTCTTTCTTCTTACACGCTTCCGCAAAACACACTGCTGAATATTCCGCAAGATCAATCCTCTATGAAAGCTAACATGACGAAAATCTAAACAAATATGTTCCTATTCCTGGACACCCTATTACAATTTTCTTTTATCCTTTATTTCTCTTCTGAAAAAAATTCCAAATTTTGTAGAAAAATTATAAAATAATTAAAAGCATATCTCTCTACTAAGTCCATCCCTCAAACAGAAAACAAGTAGAAACTGTAGACAGTAAGTATACTTCGGGAATCAAATTTGCAAAGTATGCAAAGTCCTTCATATAGTCCCTTTACGAGAGTTCTCCCTTACATGACAATACCTGGGGAGACTATCATCCGTCGCAATCCCCTTCACCTCTCCCACAATCCTATCACACAATAAAGACCTATATTAGATAGCTGATAAATCTAAATTTAATCGCCCCTTAGGATAGCCAAGGTGTAATCAAATTGTGTAACGTAACACTGTAATATAAGGTTTACGTAATATGAGATTTGTTAGAAATGTCACTCATTAGATTTATCACAAATGCAATTTAAGAATGATATGTATTTGTGCCTGTCAGCCAGTTTTATTTCTCGACGTCCACTAACAAGCAGCACATCTCCATTTTACAGAGGGAAGGAAACAGGGTTTTATTGTGAGGATATTTATAAAGAATACGTCATCATATTTCAACCTAACATGAGTAACAATACATGCTCTAACAGGATGCAGATGTGGGAATCTTTCTTGACTGTTCCATTTACTGTTCCCTTTCACAACAGATCTTTACGTCAATAATAATATCAGAAGTAATTTTTTATATATTTATATTAAATGATTCTATTTATTACCTCTATCTTATAATTTTATGACCAACGGTAGCTGCTAAGGCTCCCTATTTACCTTTCCTTCTACAATGGTTACGGCAATGAACAAACTGTGGTGGGTGAACTAGAGACATTTTGCAACCTTGCAGAGTGAATTGTCAAGCGAAAATGGAACTTGTTCTATTTTCGCGATACACTCTGCCGCCTACAGGTTGCTCCACTAACTGTAGATAGTAGTGTTGCGTCTCCAGCCACGTTGTTCCCGCCTCATGACTACCGCCACAAGAAACAGTATTGGAGCCAGATAGCGTGCGGGACAATATTATGTTAATTATACAATGATAAATTAACGTTGATGATTTAACAGTAGACGATATTTAATACATTTAAATGTATGAAATAGATGATCAAATATAATAGATGTTTACGAAAAATATGACAATTACTTAATTTTTGCTATATATGAGAAGATAAAAATTAATGCTAACATATAATAAATTCAATATAGAAACTACGCAATGATGAAAGACAATTTTAGCATATATATTAATGAGTAAACAATGATGCTACATTTAATGATATCATGAAATCACTATGAGACTACACAATGATGTACACATATCACTTCTGAGTAATGAATATACTATGATGTTAAAACTTATTACATTCGAACCACACAATAACAAGCCAGACAATATAATAATATTTATACAATATATATACATATTTAAGACTACATATTGGTGAATAAATAATTATACGTAAATTTAAATAATTCACAATACGAGCTGCACAATAATAAAATCATACTCAGAGAACATATGAATAAACAATCTTGAAAAATATAATAAATTCCCTCTACGAGGTAGAAAGAAGAATAAAGATCCCTCATTACTTCCTAAAGGAGAGTCCAAAAGGAGAGTACAATTTTCTATAAATATTATTCATTGTAATCCTATTCACTCCTATTTCAATTCCTCCCATTATTTCTCAATCTCTTTATATTTATATATATATATATATATATATATATATATATATATATATATATGTTGTTCAAATTTTCAATCCTTAATAAAATATTGTTGTTCATCCTCTTAAATTCAAATACATTTTTTTTTGGAAGGGGGGTGTACGATACTTGCTGTAGATACAGCTTTTTCAAATAATAATTCAATAAATATTTTTTTTTTATGTAAGAGAAAAACTTTTCACAAAAGGGCAAGTATGCAATATGGTTATTTCTTCCAGTTTTTCTAAAATAAGTGATTACATATGATTTCTTGAAATAGCTAATTTTATGTTATAGGTTATATGGTAGAACATCTGTTCTAACGCATATGTTATGCTATTTTATTTATATTAATTAAAATTATTCAACTAAAAGTAACTAAAATAGAATTTAACATCACTGACCTAAGTAGGAATTGACATTAAACAAGTTTTCTTAATATTACTTGTTTTTCATTGCTTTATACCTTTTCTCATTTACTGAGAGTAACACACATACACACACTCCTCCCCACGCACACACACACTCACAAACTTAGCTACAGGAATTCCACCCGCTTTCGAAGAACTGCTTTGTCATTTCGCGGAACAACTTTAAAGTTATTGCAGGAATTTAAATTGAACGTCCGTTGTATCTAGGAATGAAATGCGCCGTGAGATGTATAGATGTTACCGTCTCCTCTGAAATGTTGCAACAAATCAACCGAGCTATTCAGGTCAGAGCTATTTTCCTGCAAGAAGGAATTGATAAATACCCCTGAACAATATACACAAAAGAACAATTGCGTAACACGATAATTCCAACGTACTGTATTAGTTAAAACCTGAGGAAAAACTCTCAATTATGAACACTTTACGCTTTTCAGTGAATTATGCCATCGTCTTGTTTACTTGCAGTTGGGATGGCGTAGTTGGTTGGAGTAGTTTCACTGATGATGGCATATATCGTTGAAACGCTTACAAGAATAAAGTGCTTATAATTGTGAGTTTGTGTAAAATTATATAATGAGAGACACCCTAACTCACAAGCCAGCTCATATATTACTTATTCTGTTTCAACGCGTAATTTGCTCATTTTAGGCACCGCATTATTTGCAACCGTTTGCACTACAATAGTTTGTATCATAGAAACACGTTCTATGTCCGATTTGAGACTACACTGATTATTAAAATATTCAAACTATAAAAAATTTCAAAATAAATTGCTATGTGGGTAAGGTGGATTTTTAATTTCCCCCTGGGGGCGAATCGTAACAGTTATGTAACAAATCTACCAGGGGAGGGGGGGGGGGTTTAGAGCTGCACACGGGGAGTGTGGGTGTGTTAGCTATCACAGCAATAGCGTTATTATAAAGTTCAAAGAACAACACTGCATTTAAACAATCACCTCCAGTTTTGCAAGTAAATGTATGCTCTTAGATATAAACGTTTTTTGAAATAATGCAACTCCATCTAGTGTATATGTTGACTGCCTGGGGGGGAGGAGGGGTGTGCTCTTGTGCTTCTGGATGGGTCAGTGTAGAGTGGTTGCAAATGTATCATGGTTAATTCTTATTTGTGACTTACTTCGCGCGAACTTTAGATGATTGAAATAATATCTACAGAGACGCCAGCTCTTATCAAAGCTAGCCTATAAGCCACATCAACATTGTAAAATCCAACCGTCTGAAAATGTGGGGTTATACAGTATAAAAAGGTGCCTGAGCGGGTGGTAGTAGACAAAGGGACTAATTTTATAGAGCAAGCAAATTTGGAAAACTAAAGATAGACGATAGTTTGGGGCAATAACTACTATGAGGAAAAACAACACTTTCAGTACATTGTGGAGTAGTCATGGGACTCAACTTAAAGTTAACACCCTAAAATCCCATGAAACTGGTTAATCGTAGATTCTCATCCATTCTTGTAGTCAGTTTTTACTGTTATTAAAACAAAACCCGACATTTTCATTAAAGTTTATACATCAGAAAAAGAGACTGAGTAATTAGGAGGTATATATTATATTACCTAATTGTGTAATGTTTATAATTTGTCAGTATTTTTCGTAGTATTTTTAACAAAATATTCCAAAAATATTTACTTTTCGTTATTGAAAAAATCCACAATGTCAATTTAATATAATTACATTTTTTGTTTACTGTACAAATATATTGTTTTTAGTAATTTATCACCTCTAATAGTATATAAAATCTTTCTTCATTTTAGCTGTAGCTAAAAATATTTAGGTAAACCCGCGAGTCATCAGTCAAGGCTGCTCATTTTAATAACGACTGAAAAGGCTTTAAGTATTGCTATTTTACTCTCTAATTTAAAAAAAGAATCCATGCTTATCTCCACGGGCCCAGCAATTTGCGGGGGGGGGGGGTATTTTTGTCATGCCCTAAAGGTTTCCAGAGGGTACTGCTCTGTTTTAGTCATCTAGCAATCTGGTCAGCTTAGTTATACTGGGCCTACTGTAACGTACAAAATCTACCACCAGAACGTCCTTCATATTAAAACATAGATTAATCAGTAAAAGATAACTTAACGTTATTGCTTTTAATTTATTAGGAACAAAGCAAAAATAAGCGCTTGTTGCAAAACTATTCACAGTGTAATAGCAGTTTGCTCCTATATAATGTCGAGTTACCTTTACTTCGTTTATTTTAATGGTTACATTCAAGCGAAATAGAAATAACAAGCTATATGGTTTTCAACGCAAATAATATTTTGCGGAGTACGTAAATAATAAACTTGGTTCTTCATTAAGCATTTTCCATACTTTATTATAATAATTTCCATAGATTTCCGTAATTCCATATTATGCTAATGTAATAGTATTATTATTATAAATGTATTTTAACAACCGACATGTAAGTATGATATGGGCAGTTTTACAGTCACATTCACCGCCTTTCCTCGCATATTTCCCATGATAACGTAGATTCTACAGTAAAATATTAAATTTAGGCCCATAAGAAAAAAGTTTAAAGATAAAAACCATTTTGAAGTGTGGAGCTGAAAAGATAGGTGGTGCAAAGTGAAATGACGAAACTTTTTGTACCTTACAGTAGTGGTCGCATGACGAATTGCTCTACTTGACCCATGCGGAGTTATCTAAGAGTGTAACATTACCTTTCGTAAATGACAGATAGTTGGGGGATAGTTGGAGATATCACTTTCAGTGTAGGGCCTAACTGGTGTAGAGACGAGGTAGAGAGGGAGGAAGAGAGAGAGCCGCAAAGGAGCGAGACGCGTGAAGCTAGTTCGAACTACACGCTTACACAGAAATGATAATTTACTTTCAAACGTTGATTCGTGACTGGAGATACCAGTGCCATCTACCGCTGGTATTGAGAAGAGGTAGTTACGTTGACCACATTAAGTAATTGTAGTATGCCAATTTATCTACAACTAACCTGAACATGAAAAAATGGCGGAGTTAACATTGTTTTAAGGATAAAATAACGATTATTTTAACGTTAGTAACAGGTAAATTGTCGATGCTGTTTATTAGTCTGTGTTTATTAATAATTGAAAGAGGCAACAAATTAGTTGTAGAAATTATCTATTGTAGAAATTGCTTATTGTAGAAATTTTTTAGTTTAAATAAATAGTCAAACTAAATAGTTTGTTCTTCACACACTCACAATCTCTCTCTCTCACACACACACACACATAACTTACAAACACACATAACATACAAACACACAAACAAACAAACCCACCCACCCACATTCACACACACGAACGGACGTGCGCACATGCAAGCACACACAGCCGAATTAATTCAAAGTAACCTTCAGACTGAACTAAAAGATTTGGGGGGGGGGTTTGTTCTACAAAAAGGCTTTATGATATGCAGCTCCCCTATTCACATTTGCGTTAAAATGATACTAGACTTATTATTCCATGTTGGTAGAATGTGAAATCATCGGTAAAGCAGGTTTAATCTTAGTTCTCATAAATAAGTTGTGGCTTTCATGCCCTGTTTCGGCTTGGCTGGACATAAAACAGATTAAACGTAAGAAGTCTGTTCTGCTCTGGTAAGTCCTGAATCCATTTACTAAATAACTCTGTCGCTACGCAGCAACTGTTTCGCGTGGTTCTTCTGAAACAAATAACGATTAATATAAATTGATTGCCAACTTCGTTTTAACTCTTTAAATAATAAAACAGTAACTCTCAAACAGTGTTATATTATGTCCCAGATCCCGAAAGTAGGTGCTTGTCGGAAGTACGCAATGGTTCCCGGAGGATACGAAATCGAGTCCGGGATTATCGAGTGAGTACACTAAACCCTTTCCCGAACTAATTAAAGTACTATATTTGTACTTATATCTCTTTAAACAAAAAACTAACAGTGTCAAAGAAATTGTCGAAACATGTCGGATTTGGTATGTTAGGCTACTTGGGAAGCAATTTTAAAATTAGGTAGGTATGTTAGGTTAAATGGAGAGCATGGTTAGGTTACGTTATGGTAGCCTAAGTAAGACTATACGGAGAGCAAAATTAAGTTTTGATCGGTTAGGTTAGAGCTATTTGGAAAGCAAAATTTAGTTTCAGGTAGGTATGCTAAGTTGAACAAAAAGCGGAGATAGGTTATGTTACGATAGCTAAGGTAAGGATATATGGAGAGCAAAATAAGGTTTGGAGATCTAAGGTTAAGCTATGTGGAAATCAGGGTTAGAATTCGTTAGCAAAAGTTTAAACTCTGTCGAACAAAAATTTGGGACTAGGTAGGTTATGTTATATTCAAAGCAAATTTGGGTATGAATGATTAAGTTATATGGAAAACATAGTTGGGTTACGCTACGATAGCTTAAGTAAATCTGTATTTGAGGGAAAATTAAATTTAGATAGCTTAAGCTAGAATATATAGAAGGACTAAATAGGCTTGGACTTTTAAAGTAATGTTATATGATAATTGTGTTTTTTGTATGAGTATTAAAAGAAGACCAAAATTTATAGTAAAATATGATTAAAATTGTTTCTGCTGTTAGGTTATTGCTATGTTTTTGTATAGGATAAATACATATTAACAAAGTTTATGTAGCCCGAAACCTTAATTTGAAATATTTCTATATTCACAGATGGATCCACAGCTTTTTTTTGTTATCATTGTTGTCATTTTTCAAATACAGAAGAAAATTATTTTAATAGATAAATCTGATTTCATTGGAGCAAGATAGATGACTTAATAATAAAAATCTAATAAATCTCTCAGATATCTCTGAGTCCAGATTGCAATACAATTAATTGTAGTAATTACAGTATTAATAGACAAGTAATTGAAATATTTTTTAAAATTAATAATATGATCATAAATACTCATGCACACAAAAACCAACATCTTTCGAATCCTCCTAAAGTAATTATTTAGCTGGCCAGATATCCCTTATATTTTACAATGACTATTACCAATACAATGTTGGGTTTTGTTTAAAAGGATATGTAATTTTTGAAAGAGAGAAAGTAAGGTTAAAATGAGGCTATACTCAGAAACTAATACACAGAAAGCGACCAGGGCTCAGGCTAAATCTACTCGCTGTTTGTTGGCGATGTGATTCAACAATATTCAGTAGACCAAGGTTTTAGAAATACTGTAAAATTATCGTAACGAATCTGTTGATATAAAAAAACTTACAGACTCAGCAAAACACTGAATATTTAAGGTTACGTAACAAAAGATAAGTTTAAAGCTTTTCTAAAGGTGTCTGAGTTTCTTAAATTTTTAAATTATTTACAAAACCGTCCTCAAATATGCATGAGAGGGAAAAGCTTGACGTTATATAGTTAAAGAGTTTCTCACTATAAAATGCCATGCCACTCGGAATTTGAGCTTTGATACCTTCTCGCACATCTTGTCACTATTTTTCTTTTACCAACTAGATAACGGATTAATTAAACAAAGCGAAAAGATCCAATTAAACTTAAACGTCCTATTCCGCTCTTCGGTCAATCCACAAAACATCCCTTCTGTTAATATTATTACTTCGCTTCCTATCACAGCGATCTTAAAGTAGTAGATTTAACAACCATAATCGTATATAACTCCTAAAGTTCTTTTATTATAAAACGTTTCCATTCCGGCTTTAAAATAGGATTCCAAGTTTGATATAAGTTCTATACGTGTTTGAAAGAGAACTGGAGGGTGAAAACTGGATGCGCAGGGGATAATGGAAACGTGACTAGTGCCCGAATCAACACAATTATTATCCGTACTCCGAGAAGGCGGGTCACATGAAACTATACTATATTCCAGTGAAGTTGTTTTATAATTTGTTAATTGTTTTATAAAAATATTACAAGAATAATGTTGTTTATCATATTTTTATCTTATTTTACGTCAAACATTATGTCACATCTAAGTAGCTTTGGTGGTTATGGCACCATGCAGAAAGTGACTTCAAGTACGTTTAATGGTAAATAAAAAGGCCATTAAATTTGATGCTCGAATCCAAACACTACTATATTAAAATTATCGTTTAATTTCCATTTCATTATAATAAAAGTAGAAAGGAAGTCTCATGTAACTTAGGAACACTATGCTTTCCCAATATAACCCTGGTCATCGAATAACGGACGTGATTCGGATAGAGTAGTAAAGAGCTAAGAACGTATTTCGTCCATGTATCGTAGAAATTTATATTAGTTGGTAAAAAAAAATCATCTTACCTAAAGAAGTCCTCGATATATAAACTTTGTAAAACGTCTATTAAAAAATATCAGTATTACGTAATAAAACTTGTTCAGGAATACATAATAGATAAGCCTTATTACATTCGGGACACTTTCTTCCTTTCTTACACTAGTTTTACAGTCTAATTATTTTAGTTCTAAAAGCAAAAAAAACATCTTTTGGAATAAGAAGAATCTAAACAAAATCTCAATTTTTAGTTTCTGAATTTATTTATAAACATTTATTTATAAACAGAAGATACCAAAGATCGTTTTTTTTGTGCATGAGTATGTATGAGCATATTAATAATTTAAAAAAATATTTCAATTACTAGTGTATTAATACTGTAGCTACTGCAATAAATTGTATTGCAATCTGGACTCAGAGATAACTGAGAGATTTATTAGATTTTTATTATTAAGTCATCTATCTTGCTCCAAGGAAAACAGATTTATCTATTAAAATAATTTCTTTCTATATTTGAAAAATGACAATAATGATAACAAAACAAGCTGTGGATCCATCTGTGAATATAGACATGTTTCAAATTAAGGTTTCGGGCTACATAAACTTTGTTAATATGTATTTATCCTGAACAAAAAATTAGCAATAACCTAACAGCAAAAACAATTTGAAGCATATTTTACTATAAATTTTGGTCTTCTTTTAATACTCACAAAAACACAATTTCCATAAAACATTACTTTAAAAGTCCAAGCCTATTTAGTCCTTCTATATATTCTAGCCTAAGCTATCTAAATTTAATTTTCCCTCAAATACAGATTTACTTAAGCTATCGTAACGTAACCCAAATATGTTTTCCATATAACTTGACATAATCATTCATACCAAAATTTGCTTTGAATATAACATACCCTACCTAATCCCAAATTTGCTTTCGATAGAGTTTAAACCTTTGCTAAAGAATTCTAAATCTGATTTCCACATAGCTTAACCTCAGATCTCCAAACCTTATTTTTCTCTCCACATACCCTTACCTTAGCTATTATAACATACCCTACCTAATCCCAAATTAGCGTTCGATAGAGTTTAAACCTTTGCTAACGAATTCTAAATCTGATTTCCTCATAGCTTAACCTCAGATCTCCAAACCTTATTTTGCTCTCCACATACCCTTACCTTAGCTATTATAACATACCCTACCTAATCCCAAATTAGCGTTCGATAGAGTTTAAACCTTTGCTAACGAATTCTAAATCTGATTTCCTCATAGCTTAACCTCAGATCTCCAAACCTTATTTTGCTCTCCACATACCCTCACCTTAGCTATTATAACATAACCTACCTAATCACCAATTTGCGTTCGATAGAGTTTAAACCTTTGCAAACGAATTGTAACCCTGATTTCCACATAGCTTAACCTTAGATCTCCAAACCTTATTTTGCTCTCCACATACCCTTACCTTAGCTATTATAACATACCCTACCTAATCCCAAATTTGCTTTCGATAGAGTTTAAACCTTTGCTAACGAATTCTAAATCTGATTTCCACATAGCTTAACCTTAGATCTCCAAACCTTATTTTGCTCTCCACATACCCTTACCTTAGCTATTATAACATACCCTACCTAATCCCAAATTTGCTTTCGATAGAGTTTAAACCTTTGCTAACGAATTCTAAATCTGATTTCCACATAGCTTAACCTTAGATCTCCAAACCTTATTTTGCTCTCCACATACCCTTACCTTAGCTATTATAACATACCCTATCTAATCCCAAATTTGCTTTCGATAGAGTTTAAACCTTTGCTAACGAATTCTAAATCTGATTTCCACATAGCTTAACCTTAGATCTCCAAACCTTATTTTGCTCTCCACATACCCTCACATTAGCTATTATAACATACCCTACCTAATCCCAAATTTGCTTTCGATAGAGTTTAAACCTTTGCTAACGAATTCTAAATCTGATTTCCTCATAGCTTAACCTCAGATCTCCAAACCTTATTTTGCTCTCCACATACCCTCACCTTAGCTATTATAACATAACCTACCTAATCACCAATTTACGTTCGATAGAGTTTAAACCTTTGCTAACGAATTCTAACCCTGATTTCCACATAGCTTAACCTTAGATCTCCAAACCTTATTTTGCTCTCCACATACCCTTACCTTAGCTATTATAACATACCCTACCTAATCCTAAATTTGCTTTCGATAGAGTTTAAACCTTTGCTAACGAATTCTAAATCTGATTTCCACATAGCTTAACCTTAGATCTCCAAACCTTATTTTGCTCTCCACATACCCTTACCTTAGCTATTATAACATACCCTACCTAATCCCAAATTTGCTTTCGATAGAGTTTAAACCTTTGCTAACGAATTCTAAATCTGATTTCCACATAGCTTAACCTTAGATCTCCAAACCTTATTTTGCTCTCCACATACCCTTACCTTAGCTATTATAACATACCCTATCTAATCCCAAATTTGCTTTCGATAGAGTTTAAACCTTTGCTAACGAATTCTAAATCTGATTTCCACATAGCTTAACCTTAGATCTCCAAACCTTATTTTGCTCTCCACATACCCTCACATTAGCTATTATAACATACCCTACCTAATCCCAAATTTGCTTTCGATAGAGTTTAAACCTTTGCTAACGAATTCTAAATCTGATTTCCTCATAGCTTAACCTCAGATCTCCAAACCTTATTTTGCTCTCCACATACCCTCACCTTAGCTATTATAACATAACCTACCTAATCACCAATTTGCGTTCGATAGAGTTTAAACCTTTGCTAACGAATTCTAACCCTGATTTCCACATAGCTTAACCTTAGATCTCCAAACCTTATTTTGCTCTCCACATACCCTTACCTTAGCTATTATAACATACCCTACCTAATCCTAAATTTGCTTTCGATAGAGTTTAAACCTTTGCTAACGAATTCTAAATCTGATTTCCACATAGCTTAACCTTAGATCTCCAAACCTTATTTTGCTCTCCACATACCCTTACCTTAGCTATTATAACATACCCTATCTAATCCCAAATTTGCTTTCGATAGAGTTTAAACCTTTGCTAACGAATTCTAAATCTGATTTCCACATAGCTTAACCTTAGATCTCCAAACCTTATTTTGCTCTCCACATACCCTTACATTAGCTATTATAACATACCCTACCTAATCCCAAATTTGCTTTCGATAGAGTTTAAACCTTTGCTAACGAATTCTAAATCTGATATCCACATAGCTTAACCTTAGATCTCCAAACCTTATTTTGCTCTCCACATACCTTTACCGTAGCTATCGTAACATAACCTATCTCCGCTTTTCGTTCAACTTAGCATACCTACCTGAAACTAAATTTTGCTTTCCAAATAGCTCTAACCTAACCGATCAAACCTTATTATTAATTTTGCTCTCCGTATAGTCTTACTTAGGCTACCATAACGTAACCTAACCATGCTCTCCATTTAACCTAACATACCTACCTAATTTTAAAATTGCTTCCCAAGTAGCCTAACATACCAAATCCGACATGTTTCGACAATTTCTTTGAAACTGATAGTTTTTTTTAAAGAGGTATAAGTACAAATATAGTACTTTAACTGGTTCGGGAAAGGGTTTAGTGTACTCACTCGATAATCCCGGACTCGATTTCGTATGCTCCGGGAACCATTGCGTACTTCCGACAAGTACCTACTTTCAGGGTCTGGGACATAATATAAGACTGTTTGAGAGTTACTGTTTTATTATTTAAAGAGTTAAAACGAAGTTGGTAATCAATTTATATTAATCGTTATTTGTTTCAGAAGAACCACGCGAAACAGTTGCTGCGTAGCGACAGAGTTATTTAGTAAATGGATTCAGGACTTACCAGAGCAGAACAGACTTCTTACGTTTAATCTGTTTTATGTCCAGCCAAGCCGAAACAGGGCATGAAACGCACAACTTATTTACGAGAACTAAGATTAAACCTGCTTCACCGATGATTTCACATTCTACCAACATGGAATATTAAGTCTAGTATCATTTTAACGCAAATGTGTATAGGGGAGTTGCATATCATAAAGCATTATTGTAGAACAATTAACCCACAAATCTTGTAGCGTAAAGTGTTCATAATTGAGAGTTTTTCCTCAGGTTTTAACTAATACAGTACGTTGAAATTATAGTGTTAAGCAATTGTTCTTTTGTGTATATTTTTCAGGGGTATTTATAAATTCCTTCTTGCAGGAAAATAGCTCTGACCTGAATAGCTCGGTTGATTTGTTGCAACATTTCAGAACAGACGGTAACATCTGTACATCTCGCGGCGCATTTCATTCCTAGATACAACGGACGTTCAATTTAAATTCCTGCAATAACTTTAAAGTTGTACCTCGAAATGACA
The DNA here is from genome assembly GCA_036971475.1 of Prosapia bicincta. NCBI lineage: Eukaryota > Metazoa > Arthropoda > Insecta > Hemiptera > Cercopidae > Prosapia > Prosapia bicincta. The sequence goes on from JBAIZL010000393.1 coordinate 2,062,607, forward strand.
AAGCATTGCATCGAAAGCGGGTGGAATTCCTGTAGCTAAGTTTGTGATTGTGGGTGTGCGTGGGGAGGAGTGTGTGTATGTGTGTTACTCTAAATAAATGAGAAAAGGTATAAAGCAATGAAAAACAAGTAATATTAAGAAAACTTATTTAATGTCAATTCCTACTTAGGTCAATGATGTTAAGTTCTATTTTAGTTACTTTTAGTTGAATAATTTTAATTAATATAAATAAAATAGCATAACATATGCGTTAGAACAGATGTTCTACCATATAACCTATAACATAAAATTAGCTATTTCAAGAAATCATATGTAATCACTTATTTTAGAAAAACGGGAAGAAATAACTATATTGCATACTTACCCTTTTGTGAAAAGTTTTTCTCTTACATAAAAAAAAATAATAAAATAATAAATTTATTTATTGAATTATTATTTGAAAAAGCTGTATCTACAGCAAGTGTCGTACACCCCCTCCTTCCAAAAAAATGTATTTGAATTTAAGAGGATGAACAACAATATTTTATTAAGGATTGAAAATTTGAACAACATATATATATTTATATATATATATATATATATATATATATATATATATATATATATAGGCCTATATATATATATATATATATATATATATATATATAAGAGAGTGAGAAATAATGGGAGGAATTGAAATAGGAGTGAATAGGATTACAATGAATAATATTTATAGAAAAATGTACTCTCCTTTTCAGAAAGTTAGGAAGTAATGAGGGCTCTTTATTCTTCTTTCTGCCACGTAGATGGAATTTATTATATTTTTTCAAGATTGTTTATTCGTATGTTCTCTGAGTATGATTTTATTATTGTGCAGCTCGTATTGTGAATTATTTAAATTTACCTATAATTATTTATTCACCAATATGTAGTCTTAAATATGTATATATATTGTATAAATATAATTATATTGTCTGACTTGTTAATGTGTGGTTCGAATGTAATAAGTTTTAACATCATAGTATATTCATTACTCAGAAGTGATATGTGTATATCATTGTGTAGTCTCATAGTGATTTCATGATATCATTAAATGTAGCATCATTGTTTACTCATTAATATATATTCTAAAATTGTCATTCATCATTTCGTGGTTTCTATAATGAATTCATTATATGTTAGCATTAATTTTTATCTTCTCATATGTAGCCAAAATTAAGTAATTATCATATTTTTCTTAAACATCTAATATATTTTATCATCTATTTCATACATTTAAATGTATTAAATATCGTCTACTGTCAAATCATCAACGTTAATTTATCATTGTATAATTAAAATAATATTGTCCCGTCAGAATTATCTAATAATCAATGTGGAGTCAACACTTCCTAATGATCATTAATCCTAATGATCATTGTAAAATCAGCAATATATATTGATCATTCCATAGTCAGCAATATATATATAGGGATTATATTATTGTAGCTTTTAACGCTGTATTTATTGTAAAACCACACTTTGCCATACGGACTCTCTAAGATTCACCATTCTCTCTAATCATTCAGGAAAGGTGCTTTCCACGATAAAGTCTACTAATGCCATGTAAAGGAAGTGAATAAAAATTGTGCAACGTATTCACACACACAGAATTGTGCATCTAGTATAGACTCTAACTGAATTAAGCTTGTGCAGGAAATAATGTATTAAATTAGAATTATATAATTCAAAAGTGAAATCTGTACCTTCCTCCTATTATAATAGGAGGAAGGTACAGATGTGACTTAAATAAAGTAAAACTTCATTTCATGCAATAGTTTTCACAACTCTAGGTTAGTTTGCATAAAAGCTGTTTTAACGCCTAAATTATACTACTTTATTTACTCTATTTTATTAATTTGAAATGCTGTCGAGCTGAAAATTTCTTTCATTTATAACCTAAGCAAATTATATTTTAAAATAATTATGAAATTATTTTATTATAATAAAAATAATACTAATTTTTGTGAGATAACGTGTTACCTAATGCAATAGGTATAGAATTAGGCCAAATTGTTTGGTTTTAAGGAAAATACGGATTACGTTATTGTTAAGTTTAGTGAAATACTGATTAAAATTTATCTAGTAATCTATGATGCCATATCATTACATAATATTGGGCCGTAGCTATAGTTGTTTCAGTAACTCTATTTACATGGAGAACATTCATGAATTCAATTCTTCAAAACGCTTAGAAGAGAATAGGAATCGTGTAGAGAGATGTAGTTATCCAAAACCATTCCATTAAATAGACATAATTCACATGATGCTTTAAAATATTTTCCTAATGTAATATTTGTGTCTATAATAAAAATGACAAAAATCGAATTGATTTTTCTAATATTCCGAGTTCCCTTGACATTCCAATCTTCTGATATAGCAGAAACGCACGAAGGGCGAGCATAAAAGTAGGTATAAGCCCTCTCTTTCTTACAATATGCTTTTAATATACTTCCCTTGGTCAGAAATAATGATCCAACCGTCATCTCACATTACACTCGGCACCAGAGCAACCATCCACTCCCCCTCCCACTCTATCTTGCCTAAAATTGCTTTATATTTTCGGTGGTTCAAAAGAACATTTACTGTGTCGTCTTTTCCTTAATAACAGGTAATTTAACAAAGGAGATTTCTTAAATAGATACATAACAATCTTTTCTTAAAAATACACTTCACAATATTTGGTTTTGTACTGAAAGTGGCCTATATTTAAAATAAGATAACAAAGTTAGTGGAGATTCCAATCTATAAATAAAAATTATTTCGAATCTTCGACCAAATTATCGATAACATTTCTGAATTTTACCTCCGTCCAGCAGCTGTATATAATATATTGTATAAATTTTACGATTTTAGTGAGAGAACACGTTATACAGAAGAATTCAAAACATCAGTAACTTGTACCTTGCACTTAATATTATGATTGAACTTCTCAATATAGACCATAATATGTTTACAAATACTTAGTCTGTATACTAAAACCGATTATAACATCAATTATAAGACATATTTATAGATAAATCAATCATTATAAAAATAAACTATTATATATTGTAAGCATAACAATACCTTAACAGGCTAATTAACGCGTGTGTTAGATGATGACAAAATACATGTATTTCTAAAACATCCCAAAGGGCAACAGATTGAAAAAGAAACCTTAACGACAGTAAATGTTCTAAGATAGGCCTCGCTTATATAAAATCCCTTCGCCTCCAGTTAGCTTTTAAACTGTCAAGCCATGTTAGAGGTTACGGCGTCGCTATTTCACGATCATGTTATTTACATTGGTTCCCTTTTAAACTTTCGTCCTGTATCAGGCTTTTGCTAACCTTGAAGTATTCACTGCAATGTAAAATTACAGATGGAAAACACTTTTGAAAGACTTTATCTATCACATTATTTCAATGTTTTTAACTTTTAAATAAATGTCGAATCGGAACAGAAAACTTTCAGAAGGTAAAGAAAAATATTAGAATATTACTAGTGAAAGCGTGCAAACAAATAGCTAAATGTTAAGCCCTCTACTGGAAAGAGAAGTAACTAACCCGAACAAGAATCGAATCATTCAAGTTAGATAACGTAGAAAGCAAGGATTGAACTAAACTTTCTATCTAATTTACATAAAATTACATTTAAAATGAGCTTTAATTAAAATCTTCGTCATGAAAAATTACGGCGTATTTGTAAAAACCAAATCCATGTCTTGCTGACTTTAAAAAAAACCTGTAACTAAGTAAACGACTTTCCACTAGGATGTAAAATTAAACGTAAGACATTTACTAGATACTCTGTTATGGGTCTAACAACATGTTGTTCTTGAAGTTTGACTGCATTCGGAAGCCGATATTCAAAGAAAGATTTAATTGAATATTGAAACCGAAATTATATAATATTGTCCTGTTCTATCAAAAGCTCAAAAAATAAAGCGATATCAAGAAATAGCATCAATACATAAAATTAAATTATTAATATATGGAAAACAAAAAGTTTCACAAATCTTATGAAAATATTTTAAACTTTTTTTTGGTTAAAGTCAACTAAAATATCACTATTTTAATAGTTTAAATAAATGCGCTTGACTTGTGAGTAAGGTTCAGTTATTTATTTTTATCGGGCAACATTGCAATAACGGTTGCCTAGAATACATAAGTATACGATTAAAATTACCAACAATAATATACACAATTTACACAAAATATTCACAAATAATCATATTTACTATAATATTACCTTTAATTATAAAACATTACAAAAACTACTAAAATGTTTAACGTCAAAAATGTTTTAAATAACATTAACAAAGCAATTACTACGTATTTAACTGCAAATAAAAATGAAAACACCCCTAACTAGTACTACACTTACAATCACTTGTAAGTGTGAAATAAAATACTATTAAATTTATAAAATACACAAATTAAATCAAATAAACATTACAAAACAACCTGACAAATTTGAAAAAAAATTATCTAATCATGACTAAGTATTTATAAGAAGTATTTTATTAGAAGCGGTGTGTAAACATTTGCCAAATTTCTCGTGCTCTTATTATTATTTGCATTCTTCTTTATCTTAATTCTCTCAGAAAAAATACGTCGTTCCCAATTACTTTCATTGTCTAAAACCTCTGGATTTTTAAATTAAAAAAATTAAAACTATGGTGAAACTTCTTGATGTGATCCAATATGACAGACGTAGGAGGTACGCCAAGATTTTCAGGCAAAAGCAATTGTTTTTAAAACATATGAGTCGCTTCTGGGCAGGTGATTTGAATAACCGGGGGCTGTTTTTCTTTCTTTAAAAAGCATCAGTTCTGAGAGAAGTTATGATGGAGAGACAGCTGTCATCTAGGCCTTCTGACTAATCTTAGTCTTCAGCGCAGAAGTTGTCTAGTTCACAGGCTGTGCACGACCACAACGGCATACATCAAAACGTAAACCTTGTACTAAAGCTGAATTGTACATTATTCTAAATCGAATCCAAATTAGAGGCAGGAATTATTAAATAAGAGGAAAACAAGTAAAGACTAATTCAAAACCAGATGCCATTGCTAAGCCGCAAACACCTACAGAATCTGCGGGAGTTGTATTTTCCAGGAGTAGCAAAGCAACATAGGTCTAAGCAAACTCTCTAGTGTGTAGCCACAAAAGCAATATTGAGTGGGTGAATGGCTGTTCTGCTCTCGAATTCTCTCACAGCTCCAGAAGCCGAATGCAAGTGTTTTAGTCAAAATATAATGGGTAATATTAAGTGTTTGCGCTTATTAGGGGATATATTTATGTTTTATTTTTTTTTTTAGATCCAAAACAGTTATGTACAATTTAAGATTAAGTCAAAAGTGATAATTTTAAAGTATTAAAAACTGTAAAATCAGTAAACAGTTGACAAAAAATGAGTGATTTCTTTAATTTTTTATTTTCTATTTAATGAAGTAGAATTGAGCTATGAAATATTTCCCTTTCAAGAATAAACTTTAATTGGACAGTATGTTGAGTAAACAGAACTCTGACTAAATAAGTAAGCCCTTTTATATATTTTTTTGGATTAAATAGAATTTCCAAGACATACTAGATTAAATGAAAACATACTCTCATAAAGTAAATATTTACTTTTAACTCCGAGTTGAAATGTAATCACGAAGGTTGTGTTTCAATCGCGTGAAATTTTGTAGAACTTGTTGGTACAAACTGCTCGATATTTCCGTTAGAGTGAAAAGACCATTATCGTTGCCAAATCGTTAGTTTAGTAGTTCTTATTTGCTTTAGTTTCTATTTATTCAAATTAATTTAAATAATATGGAAATTATTGTTTGGTAACTTGGAATCACGTTCTAGATTTTAGGAAGATATTTTCGTGTTGCTTAGCATTATTCTTTAGAGTTGGCTATATATACTTTAATGGAATAGTAAAATCTCTTGGTTGAAAACTGCTTTCCTCAGGTAGCTGAGAGAGGTATTAAGTCTGGAGTAGGGAACCGAGTTTGACTTTTCACAAGTAGGGGATACTATCCTGGCTGCTTACTTTCGGCTGGTAGATAAGCAGAGTTATCTCGGGCGGACTTTAGGGTACAGTATAAACATAAATATTACCAACATTAGGAATTTTTAAAAAAATATTTATTTCAAAACAAAGTTATAAAATAAAAATAGAATTAGTTTTCAGTATACAATATATATTAGCTAATGTTTTCCGAAAGTACATAGTGATCCGACAGCAGAGGTCTTCCCGATCCCGAAGAATGCGCAGAAGAGATACGTCAAATGAGCAATAAGCCTAGCGATTTTCTTGTAGTGATTCTTCTACACGTGCTAATGCTGTTGCCAATTAAGTCATAAAAATAATATGAAGATGACCCTATTCTCGGCAATTTGTTTGGCATCGAATACGATGTAGCCAACAACTTATTCATTTCCATACAGTTGTAAATTTTTTCAACAATAGTTATTCCTCCTAACAAAAATTTATATGGAAAGTATTAAATAGCTGGTGATGAAAATATTCTAGAAAAATAAAGATTAAATAAATACTATGAATCAGAGTTTCCTAAAATTTGTTTTAAACAATCTAAAATATAAAACAGATTTTGTTGTGGCACTACCTTATAAAGTCTACTTAATTTATAAAGAAACGTCAACGAAATAAATTTCTCCAAGTCTAAGTAGGATCCGTGCGTAGAATAAAATGTGTTTTATATTTTTATATTTAAACGAAAACAACATCCAGTGTGGCAACGTCGACAAAAGTAAGGGTCGCAAATAAAAGGAAGCAAATCAAGCGTTTTTAAAGCCCAAAGATTGGATTTCGTGAAGAATACTAAAACTGCAATCAGAAAAGTGAAATCCAAAGGAAAGTGATTGGAGCATTTGTAGGTGCTCGTTCTTTCAACGCAGCTGTGTCAAATTAGTTACGGAAAGCAATACGATTTCTGTAACCGATATTAGATAAATCCTTCTTTAGAAATATCTTGACGACTTGGTTTATCGTTTTGTAACATAGGCATTTTAAAAATATAGATACTCAAATAATGTGTGAGTTTTTGATATACCTATGTCAATGCGTTCAAAAGATGACCTATGTATAGAGGTCGAGATGGGGATAAAAAGTAGGATTACAATATCTCCAAGAAACAACAATGGACTGGTTAAATTTAATCAGGATACATTTGTGGCCATAAGTGAAACCTATTCTAACCATTCGTTGGTAACCCTACGAGAGAGGCGTTGGGAGTTAAGACTATGTGCAAAGAAATTGAAATAAATAATCGCATAATTTGTTCGACAAATATATATCTGTTCTATGAAGTATATATAAATAAATATAAAATGTGTTTTTTATGTCTCTTGCGCCTTGCTAGACAGTTCATCCGATCGGCATTAAATTTTGCGAAATTATTTAATAATTCTTGAGAAAGTTTTGACATATTATTAGTCTGATTTGAGCGTCCTAGGTGAACATTGATCAAAAAACCCTTTAAAAATGATACGCCTACTTTTCTGTTCGAGTATTAAGTCACTTATATTTAAGAAACCATTATTAATATACGAGTAAATAAAAATAATAATCATCTATGATAACTAAATTAAGTGAAAATAAGATTTGATACAATTAGGTAGACTTATGTGTTTAAGTTAGTCTAAATAACAGCTGATTTAATGTTTAGGTTAAACGGTACGAAGTTCCCAAGGTTAGCTAGTATTAAATTAAAGTATTTTTACCAATGTGCAATATAATATTTATATTTAATGGAAGTATAAGCTATCGTTTGTGTTATATTACCATTAGGAATGTATTCGTTCCTTGTAATATTAAATAAACGAGATTTTGTCAACGGAATCTATGATGGTTTTAGGCTATATAATTCAGTGATTTTAGGACATGTTTTGTTACGGAAAATAAAGACAAAAATTTTGTGAGATAATCGCATCTTACAGCTGGCGCAAATACAGCTCTGATTTCAGTAAAATGTATGGACAATATTTTTTTAGAAAAACCTAATAAAGTAGTTTTTGGAACTTATGCTGTTTTCTTGTTTTTGGTAGAAGGCTATTTAAATTTAAAGATAAAAAAATCCAAAATTGTATTGTCATATTTATAATTTTTAATAATAACCTCTGTGATAGGTAAATTCTACATGTTAAGTTTAACACATTTCTCCTTGTACAACCCATGTAAATAATATTGCTGTTGCTATGTAGATTATAGGCTCTAAAGTTTAAGGTTAAAAAAAAATATTGAAGTATATTGTTCTTAATTTTATATAACAATTGACTCGTACATTATGACTTTTTAAAGATACCCAACTATCATATTTGTAATCAATACAATAATTTTAAAATATCTGTTTTATTGTTTATATATTCCAACCCAACCATGAATTAAGTAAATAATTATCTATGAACAAATTTAAGAAATTTACTTTGCCTGTAGGTAACGGGTAGAATAGGAATCGTTGGGAAGGCTCTACTTTAAGAAGCTATCCTGACCCCCCCCCCGATTACATGAATTTTGCTCATTCCGACTATTAAGGGATACCTATTTTATAAACCTTCCTCATTTATGTGTTGGCCTAACCCCATAATTCATATCTTATTTGGGGTGTAAAAGCAGAGCAGAACTTAATACAGAATATTCTACATTACTAAAATATCAATTCTTATCGGTGTCGTTGCAAACAGTACAAAATATTTCAAGTTTTAAAACGTTGTTATAAATTTAGTTAAATTGTCATTTTCATAACTTAATCATTGAAAAATTTCAATTCATGTCAATATCCAAACGTTTAAAACTGTATTTATTTTTAATATTTGCCACAGTTGATGGTAATAGGTTTTCAGTAATAAACCATTCTTCCGAGAGCTATATGTTTCGGTCTAGCTGCATTATAACTATTTTCAACATTATCATGTTCAAATGTGTCTCATATTATATATATATATATATATATATATATATATATATATATATATATATATATATATATATATAGCAATATGTATTCTTGTGTACTAATAAAGAACTAAGTCAAAATACAAGTACAAGAAATATAATTGAATTTACAATTCAAAGATTTTCGTTGGCTAACAGCACCAACATCATCCAATGATGTTGTATTTGTATTATGACTTAGTTCTTTATATATATATATATATATATATATATATATATATATATATATATATATATTATAAACAACATACGTTATTCAATTAGAAGAATATTTATTAATTCCTATTCAAAACCTATCGTTGGTTAACAGTACTAACATCATCAGGAATGAAAAATGCTATAATGCAAGCTATAGACCTAAAACATATAATAATTAGAAATAGAATTGTTACTAAATTTATACAAATTGCCAAGTTTATTTTGTTGTTGTAACATTATAGGCATTGAATATAGTATCAAATTTATAATGTATTTGTATTTGTCTTTTATTAATTTGTTATTATTATTGTATTTATATATTTCGAATGCTTCATATACCTAAGAATGAATGTATATAATATATATATATATATATATATATATATATATATATATATATATATATATATATATATATATATATACTAGGTAGTTGAGTTAAATTGTTTATATATGTACCTAAGGCATTATGCATGTAAATGGCCTTGGTATATGTTAAAGACTAAAATGTTTTATTTACAAAAGTAATTTATTTAAAATTAATTTTAAAAAAGGTTTTTTAAATTTTTAGTGACCGTTCTTTCCACACCACTTGTGTATGATAATTAATGCAGATTGAACATATTGGGTTGCTTCCTGATGGTCTGTATTTGTCCTCCACATGGTTTTGTAGTCTACAAAAATGGCAGTAGGCACTTCTAATGGTATTTCCTGCGAGATGTCTTGTAGCACTACGCTGAATAGAATTGGACACAATATTCCTCCCTGATGAATCCCATTTTTCGATATTAAGTTTCGAAGATTACGTATCATTGATGAACGTTTTGATTTGACGATCTTTTAGGAATCTAACAACGAATTGGAGATGGTTTCCCCTTATTTCCAATTTCATACATTGTAAAATGATTGTTGCGTGAGGAATTTTATCAAATGCAGACTCGAAATCAATCATGGCTGCCAGGGTGGACTTTTCGGATTCAAAACCTTCATATACTTTAGCGGTGAAGTGTAACAACACATCGACAGTGCTACGCTGAGGCCGAATTGAAAGCGGTTCAGCAGGTTCTGGGACTCTAGTCTCCATGTCACACATTTATTATCCAGATGCTCCATCAGCTTGCTAGATTCCATGTTAGTGAGATAGACCTGTATGACTCCACTTTGGTTCCACATCTTCCTGGCTTGAGCAATGGTAGTTTTCCACTACGTAGGTATTTTCCCCGTTTTCCAAGTGGTATTAAAAAATGACAAAATCTGAGATAACATTTTCTGTGAACAATCTTTTAGCATTTAATTATGTACGTTCTCCAACCCCGGAGCCGAAGTTTTTAGGTGATACATACAGTCTAAGTGTGAGAACACATTTTAAGAGCAAAAGAGGTAGTCTATGTTAACCCTCAATAAACCCTAATTAAAAATGAGGATACTTGAATTGTTCAATGGTTATTTGTTAAAATCTTATAATTTTATTTTAAATATATTCCAGGTTACAATCAATTTCACCACTTTCCCTAGACGGACTTGCTTGTCACCTTCCTTTCTCTATTATGTTTCACCATGTTTTAGAAACTAAAGTATTATTTTAATAATAAAATGCTTTAAACGGTTTATAAGAGGTATATTTAATTAAATTCATTAAACTTAGTAACTAAAAATTTTAAAATTATGATGAATTGTTTTTTTGTAAAAGCCAAATAGTTTGATATGTAATGTTTCTTTAAATTGTAAATCTGTTCATGACATAACTTATTATTAGGAAAATAAAAGAAGGTTACCACACGAAAACTGAGACGTTGTGGCTTGTGTTTATTGTTTTTGATCGACCAGTATTTTATCATATTTTTTTTTTAAATTTAAAAATATTAATTTTAATTTGCAAGATATACTAGATTGAATGAAAACATACTCTCTTTAGGTAAATATTTACTTTTAATTCCGAGTTGAAATGAAATCACGAACGTTATGATTTATTTAGCAAAATCAATATGATTACAACAAGCAACTTTAAACATAACTGTATGTAAATCCTTGACATTATAACTAGGTGTCAAGGTTGCAAGGATAATTATTGTAATTGCATGCATGCGCATGCACAAACACTAACACAGATTTTTCATGAATAAAATTAAAATAGGTATTTTATTAGCACGCAATACGCTCGTATTAAATCCTGATAACGGCTAGGCATAGGGGGGGGGGTGCCTTAAGACACTAATGTAGGAGTCTTGAACGTGCCTTAGGCTATATCTTTCTGTGAATATATAGGATGTCTTAAATATGTCATACGAGGAATAGAATTAGACGAGTAATACTAAGGACCGTTAAGTTAATCTCCTTATATACCTTGTCGAGTCTTCTTTTAAACCAAATATGATGACTGTTCCTTTTTCATATCTAGAAAATCCCATAAAAATTGTCAAAATGTCTATTAAAATAATGTCAAGTTTAATATCGTAGTAGATACAAGTTTTCTGGCTGTTTGTAAATATGATTTAAACTTTGGAAAATGACCAAACACAAAAAATGAAAAACTCCTTAACTAACAATTAAAAATGGGGAATACTTGAATTGTTCAATGTTTATTATTTAAAATCTTATAATTTTATTTTAAATGCATTCCAGGTTACAATCAATTTCACCACTTTCCCTTGACGGACTTGCTTGTAACCTTCCCTTCTCTATAATGTTTCAACATGTTTTAGAAACTAAAATATTATTTTAATAATAAAATGCTTTAAACGGTTTATAAGAGGTATATTTAATTAAATTCGTTAAAGCCTTAGTAACTAAAGATTAAAAAATTATGATGAACTGTTTTTGTGTAAAAGCCAAATAGTTTAATATGTAATGTTTCTTTAAATTGTAAATCTGCTCATGACATAACTTATTAATAGGAAAATAAAAGAAGGTTACTACACGAAAACTGAGACGTTGTGGCTTGTGTTTATTGTTTTTGATCGATCAGTATTTTATCATAATTTTTTTTAAATTAAAAAGATTAATTTGAATTTCCAAGATATACTAGATTAAATGAAAACATACTCTCTTTAAGTAAATATTTACTTTTAATTCCGAGTTGAAATGAAATCACGAATGTTGTGTTTCAATCGCGTGAAATTTAAATAAAATAACAATAAAAATTGTTGGTAAAAACTTTTGGATAGTTCTGTTAAAGTGAAAGGAACAAAAATGGATTATTGTCAAAGGTATTATTGTCAAATCGATAGTTAGGTTGTTGTTATTGGCTTTAGTTTGTATTTACTTTTATAGTTTATATTTATAATTGTTTAGGACTTGGAATCACGTTTCATTTGGAAAGATATTTTCGTGTTGTATAGCATTATTCATTACAGTTGTCTATATATAATTATATGTTAGAGTAGAATCTCTTTGGGGAAAAATGCATCCCTCATGCATCTGAGAGAGGTATTCAGTTTGTATTTGTAGTAGGGAACCAAGGAGAAGTTCGGCTGATGGATAAACATAATTATCTCGGGCGGAGTTTTGGGTACAGTATAAACATAAATATTACCAACATTAGGAATTAAAAAAATATTTAAATCAAAACAAAACTTAAAAATCAAAATAGAATTAGTTTTCAGTATACAATATATATTAGCTAATGCGTTTAGAAAGTACGTAGTGGTCCACAAGCAGAGGTCTTTTCGATGCCGACGCATGCGCAGAAGGGATACGTCCAACGCACAATAAGCCTAGCGATTTTTCTTATAGTGATTCTTCTATACGGGCTAATGCTGTTGTCAATTACATCATGAAAATAATTAGAATATGACCCAATTCTCGGCAATTTGTTTGGAGTCGAATACCTTTCCTTGTATTAAGTCAGACATCTCATGACCCTTAACTAACATCCCTAAGGCTATACAACGATGTAGCGAACAACCGATTCATTACCGTATGTTCCAGATAAGGTTTATATTGTGCAAATATTATTATAAGGTTGCTATCTTGGGAAAATAAAGTAAACAATTGAGCTAGGTGGACAATATGAATAGACAAAATAGCAAAAACACATACTTATAGGAATATGGATGTAACAGTATCTCACTGAACAAGTATTGCAGTGTGTAAACAAATGTGAAAAAAATGTTCCACAAGTAAAGAAATATTTCGCGCTTCAATATAGAAGGAGAAATAAAAGTGAGTATTGCACATTCATTGGCCAAGTATCCTTTAAAGTATAATTAAACCTTAGCCTTTCCATCCACAATTTATATTTGTCTAACATGTATGCCAACCATTGCTCGTATTAACTACCACTACAGGAAGATATTTACATATAATTTTCCTACAGCTGGTTGTGCAAATATATATGGTGTATTATAAAATAAACTCAAAACAGACGATTTCGTCAGTAAACGTTTACATCTTGCCAACACAATGAGTTTTAGTTTTTTTATTTTTACTTTAGAACAAATATTTCAGAACATTCTGTTATTGGCATAGAAGATGTAATAATTTGTTTATGAATTCGATAAGAAGTATTATTCTTCATGATATGAATTAGCTATCTGGGGAAAGATAACATACGAAAATAAAGTACCAAACTAGACAAACTGGATTAGTTAAAGTTATATATGATCATGTTATTACTGTAAACCTCTATTTCATTGCAAAAGGTAAAATGTAGGTGTTTAGATACAACTTACACAATACATAAAAGTATAAATGATGTTAACGTAAATATTTTACTATAATTTAAATTTGGAAGTGGTTTTAAAACATTGTTATAAATTTGGTTTAATCGTCATGTTCATAACTATATAATTTAAACATTTTTATATTAGGGCAATATTTTTTAAAACTGTATATATTTTTAATATAGGCCCATGTGAGTAGAAATAAGTATTCAGTAATAATCCATCCTTCCCATAGTTATATTTTTGGTCTAACTGTATTAAAACTGTTTTCAACATAATTATGTTAAAATATGTCTAATAATATTTTCTTTATATATATATATATATATATATATATATATATATATATATATATAATATACATCAAGTATGCAAATGTCCTTGTTGTATTTATTTGATAATGACCTTGTATTTTGTTTTAAAAGACTAAGATGTGTTATTCAACTTTTGTTGGGTTCACCTCTTCAATTATAGACGAGATTCTGGCGAAAAGTCGGAACGGTGATATTAAAATCAAATCGGCTTATAAACGACTCTCTCAATTATTTAAATTCTGTTAGTGCTCTAGTGTATTTAGTAATGTTTATAAAAATTAAAATATATAGCTAATAGATATTCTATAAACAAGGTTTACTTGTTTTATATTTCCTTATTCATTAAAAACCTAAAACCACCTAATTGTATATTCATGATTCATCTCTCAGTTTATTATGAATGGAAATAATAATGATGTATTGTAATGGAATATCTTTCACCGAATCATCAGGCCTACCACAGCGTAATCTGTATGAATATACCTTTAGTAATCTATTGCCAATTATTTTATATAACACGAATATTACATTTATATAACAATGGTTTTACTAATGTGTGTCACTTTTTATCTTGTGTGATTTAAAATAAGTCAATTCAATATAATAAATATAGTTGAAAAATAATTACTTTATTTTGAAAAACCAATTTTTTAAATTTAGCAGAAATACTAAATAAATATATACCACTTTAATATATTAATAAAGAGACAGTAGACTATGTGGTATTCAGTTAAACAAATGGCTACTATTTATTTATTCAATTCAGCTCCCTTTTACTATTACTACTACTTTAATCATTTCTTTTAATAAAATAATTGATTGTAATTTATAAAGGAAGTGCTAATATGTTACTACATAAAGATTTTTCATTTAATAATTTCCGTTTAAAAGTATATTGGCGTAGTCTCTTAATAAGGTATTTACTCCCTCCTACCAGGGTTCTTGCATCATCTACCGCGATATTTTTCCAAATCTGTGTTATCATATAAATTCAGTACTACAATAAATACAAATTAAAATATAACTCAAATAGCCTTGAGTTAGATTTTTCTAAATTTGATAATGTTATTAAATAAAATACATAAAATTGTCACCACGGGAAATTAAAGCAACCGAGATTTTATAAATTTTGTTTGAAAAACCCAACATACGTTTGGGCTCTTGTCGCTTGGGACGATATATTTGGAAGGAAATATCACATGCACTGCCGAATCTAATCTTTCCTGTGCGAATGCAGTTAGGTTGAGATAAGAAAGGCTGTTACCGATATAGGGTTATAGTTTCATTTAAAACAGAATGAAACTCTACCAGAAATTAGAAAGAGTGTTGGAGGCTGCCGCCGTCTGGGCGAATAGGAAATCCACGTCTTCTGTGCCTGTGAGCCTTGTAGCCAATTCTACGTTAAACTTCCGTTCTTCATTCAAGAGTTCAACTTCAAACTGACAACACCCCATCCTTGCCCTGCCACAGAACTGTTCCTATTCTGCTATAAACCATACTACAGTGTGGACAGGAGGCCTGCTTGAATGTACTGGGACTCTAACAACGTTAAACTATAGTATAAAGGCGAAACATTATCCGCTGGATACCATTATCATGCGTTTAATAAATCTAAACATCCCAGCTTTATCTCCTAAAGATGTTTGTGTGTCCTTTCTAAGCAGGATTGATCCATTAGCCTGCAGGTGTAGATGATGCAATTAGGAATGAATTTAATATTTTGTAAAAGGATATTTATTCCATTCATATACACCTTTGTACTGATTGCCTTATGTTAGTTAGCTAAACACTTGTTGGGCTTGTTAGCTAATACCCCAATTTTTTGGGTTGTTAGAGCCTTCTATACTTTATTTTCTGATTTATGAAATGTCGAAGATAAGTTTTCAATGATCTTAGGGGGGGGAATGTAATCATTTGACAAACTGCACATTTTGCTTGAATATCATATAAAAAGGAAAAAAATACTAGACTGAGAAATTCGTATGCAACCAGTGGAATTACTGGTAATATCTTAAAGGTAATTGATAGTTGGAATATCTAAAAATATCTAAGATTTTGTCCCAGAGCACAGGTTATTCTTGTACTAAATGAATTATTGATGGATTGTCAATTACAACCACTTCAGCCATGATAAAATTACACCACAACACAACAGCTGTCGACGGTAGACTGGGCGAAGAGTGTAATAGCACATTTAGGCATGTGTGTCACTATTTCTTGTAAAAAATCCGTCGATTGTAGTAGCAGTGTGCAGCTGCCTTCCTATCGTCGGCGTTAAATACTTGGCTCTATTGAGTAAGTAGCAACAGCAACCTATGCGACACTACTAATACAGCGGCACGGTAAAAAAAAAACGCTATGTGTGTTCCCAGCATAAGTCTTCCAATAGTTTGTTTTTTTAAGACGCCTTTACATGTTCCCTATATATTTTCTAACAATGCAGAATATAAAATAACAGGACTTATTTGGCTCTATATATAATGACAAATTTTCTAATCGTTTTTTGAACGGCTATTTTGTACCTCATTTTTGTATACCTTTTTATCAACACATCCTCAAATTCTTTGCACTGCAACAATAATGTTTTGGAAGTCAGTATGTAATAATTAGGGCTTGGTTTTAGTCCGTAATCAGCTGTTATATGTTGCGTAGTTCCATCACTTTCAAAATATTATTTTAGGGGAAATTCTAAACTATATCACTGAAAAATTGTTATTCTGCTGATATGTTTTGAAAATTATCTTTTTTTATATTCAGTTCCTATTGCTAAATTAGAATTCTGAAACATTATTTTTGTAAGTTATATACATACATACATATATATATATATATATATATATATATTCATTTATTTATATATTTATGAAATCCATTAAACACTCAATTTTAATATTATTTGTAGATCTTGATATTACAATATTTTTTTTAATTACAAAAAGGTACAAAAATCTAACGATGCTTTTTACTGAAAATAGGGTGCAGCTAATATGATGACGTTTATGGTAAGTGCTTCTTCTTTTATCAGCAAATTTGCATAACTTTACTCGGCGCAGCGCAGAATCAGGGAGGTATCATTTCTTGTCTAAGTAGCCGTACAGAAGGGCAACACTGAGAAGAACAAGTTAGAGCTTTCCGTGTTAGCCCATTCATACTTATTTTACCCAATGGCTGTTATTGCTTGGAATGGAAAGGTAGCAAAGAGCTAGTCCAGTACTAGTTTGTGTGTACGTAACGGGTCCTGGATGTGTTTAAGTTACAATATACTCCTGTTCGGGAAGAGATGAGCTATACGAACCCTCAGTAATCAAGCTAAATGACTTGCATGGGTAGCGAAGAAATCCTAACCGACTCTATTTATGCAGTAAAGTCTTTGAGCCCCAAGAAAATATTTTAAGATGGACAACACTAAATGCGCCCTGACGCTCGCGCGCGCGCGCGTGTGTGTGTGTGAGTGTGTCTCATTAGCAAAATATCTTAAAGGTTTTTTAGATAGACATTTGAAAATGTGTTTTTTTAAATCAACAGTTACCCATTGCTTTTTCAAACTTTTATACACGTTTTGCTTACAGCTGAGATTGTGGATCAACGGCTTTATTCAGTCTTGCCATCTAGATACGACAAAACGGATTGCTTAGGAACGTGACGTTATAGACACACTTGGGATTAAAATGGCAAAATGTGCCGCCCTCTTCCTGAAAGCATTTATCTCGGTTTGGCTGAAGCACGGTTAGGATTTTATTAGGCAAAAGCTGTGTCGTACTCTTGGTAAGTTAAAACGTTTGTCGTTTAGAAAGTTTGAGGTACAACTAGTAAAATAGTTTGTACGGTCTGTTACGTCAGATCTGATCGTGGGGGGGGATTATTGCGCGTTAAGTGATCGAGACGATACTGAGAATCTCTTACTTGACAATTTAGTTTCAATTTGAAAACCTTATTACATTGTTGACATTGAGGACACTTTGTATCCTGCGAGTAAATGTATATATATATATATATATATATATATAGGCCTACCCAAATTGTGGATTAAGGAACTACAATTTAGCGAGAATCTATTATAAGGGAATCGTTAATGAAATGAGGTTCTCTTAGACAACATATACATTTCTGCTCTTTCTTTGAAATGCGCATAACTATCCTATTTAATGCAATAAAAATAGGATAAAAATAAATACTATTACACTTTACTCCCAGACAATCACGTTGCAGGAGGCACTGCTGTTATTATACGGGGATCGATCAAACACTCGGCAAAGGAACAGCTGCTGGCTGTATAGTTTATATCAATAATTATTAGCTATATGTATACAGACTAAAGCTCTCACATAGCGCCGATATAGATTCACTTTAATATGAAAGTTAAAGGACTATAATTTAAATATTTTACATCTTGAAGATTTATTATTGGAAGTTACAGACGCGAAAGTGGGCAATAAAGTTACCCGAGTAAGTTTTTAATCGGAACAGAAGGAAAAGGACACAGCAAAGAGATGGTTGTGAGAAGGTTTAATATCCTCTCAACATGCAACTTACATACTGATTTAAGGACCCAGGAAAAGCCTTTAGGCAACCTCTATAACATGGAATTTATTTTGTATTGCTACGGAAGCTCCTGCTTGTATTCTGGGCATGTTGCCATCCAGGATTATTCATTAGGAAGTCATATCATTTTGTTATAAAAAAACAAAGATTTGGAAAATTTTAGAACAGATTTGAAAAACAATATCAAAATCGAATTCCCAATTAAAATCAACTGAGAGACTGTGAATTTTATTAAAGCACTTCAAAAATCGGCCGTTAAAAATATGTAACTACAAACCTAATTAGCAAATAATTGTTTTTATTTATCTTCAAGTTGGGAGAACTAGTTAGGCTGAACGAAAATAATAGTCAACAAAAAGACAATAACCAATTGTCCAACTGTGTAAAACAGTTCTAAACAATGGAGCAAAATAGGTGGAGAGAAAACTTCAAAAACTATGAAGAATATATTACCCAGTCTACTCAATAAGTATCAAGACTGGTTCGACATCTCCTGCATCGATGCTCTTAGTTTGGCGCGTCTGGCATTTGTCAAAAGCGGGTGAAGTCGGTTTCCGAAATACTACTGAGAAGCTTTGTTGTCACTTTTTGAACCGCCTTGATGGAGTCGAACCGATGTATTTTGAGCTCCCTTTCCATTCAAGGAAACAAGAATAAGTCTGGTGGAGCCAAGTCTGGGCTTTAGGAGGTGTGAGGCAACGTTTCGCACCGAATGTTGCCACCAACTGCCGCGCAACCATCGCGTTGTGGCACGGTGCGTTGTCATGGTTAAGTTTCCAATCCTACGCATTGGCTGGTCGCACGCGCGTTCCACGATTTCGCAGGCGTGTCAGTACCTACACGTAATATGCAGCATTTTTGGTCGTTCCATTAGGTACAAACTCCTTGTGAACAATGCCTCGTCGGTCGAAAAAAACAATGAGCTTGGTTTTGATTTTCGATTTTAACGTCTGAGCTTTTACGGACGGGGAGACCCTGCGCGTGCCATTCTGGGCGTTGACGTTTTGTTTCCGGGTCATACTGCAACACCGTCGATTCTTCGCCAATAATAACGTCGTTGAGAAATTCTTCATCTTCCTGGATGCAGTCCACAATTTCTTACGAAATTCTCTTTACCCGCGACAGTTTTTGTTCCTCGCTCAAGATATTTTCAGTATCAGCTTTGCGCACACTTTCTTCATCGCAAGATTCTCTATTAAAATTATGTGAACGATTCCATTTGAATGGCCGGCCCCTCACTTATATGGGCTATGGTTAAACGCCGGTCAATGTCCCAAACTGTTTGGCCAACTGAGCATCCATTCGAGCAGTCGTCGGGCGACCGACGCTGTGCTAGTTGTCGACGAGCTCCCGGCCTTCCTTAAACATTTTGTGCACTCAAAAACACTTGTGCGGCTCAAGGTATCATCCCCATGACCCTGTTTAATGTGCTCAATTGTCTCGGACCGGTATTTCCTGAGTTTCAACCAAAACTTCACAGCGTAGCGTCGCTCGACGGTCCGCTCCATGCTGGCGCGATGACACCATAAAAAATCACACGTCAGAAAAATCCACCTATTGTTGCAATGCATGCCCTCCACAGCTTCTTTGAGGATACAATGAACCAGTCCCGATACTTATTGAATGGGCTCTCTATAGGTAATTTACTTGCTAGACATATAGCTAATGGGAGCCGGAAATCTCTAAAACTGTACCAAAAAACCAAATTTATTTGAGCCTGACATACATCCATGGGTGAAAGTTTCACTAAACTGAATGCACAAATTAACTAATATGGCTGTAAGAAATATTGTAGTTTATTAAAGGGACTGATTTAGTGACACTGTAGTAAGTAGCTAAGGAAATAAATACTATAGCGATAACTATAAATAGCTATAAACATTAATACAGGCTTTAGCACATTTGGTTACTACGTCATTTTTCCCAAAATATTATAAAAGCCATGTAGGAAAAAGGCTAAACTCTTTAATAAAGGTAATACAAACTTTGAACGGTTTGATATTGTGTAGTGAAAAATAGAAAGTAGGTTAAAGTTGGTAATATAGAAATCTATTTACAGGGAATACCTAGCCCTTTCACCCTCAACTCCCAAGTCATTAAACATAACGATAGATGCGAGTGTTGGGTGCAATCTACTGTCCAGCATGTTTGACAGGGCCCACGAATCCAATCTCAAACTCGTAAGTTGTTTAATGATGGACTTATACAAGCCTCAACGACATCCTCTGTCCCGTGGTACAAGCCTTTAAGACCTCAAAATCATAACACCTCCCTCAGAGTTACCAGAGACAGATACTAATCTCTAAGAGCTCAAACTCATAACACCATCTCAGAATTACACGCGCCAAACCCCAAATGAAGGACTTGTTCCCCTGTCCCAAGTTACCAGTCTGTAAAAGTACAAACTCATGATCCCCGATCCGTGTGACTAGCGCCAAGCTAAAAACGAAGGAATTTTCCCCCTGTCCAGTGATACCAATCTGTAAGACCTTAAACCCATGACACATCCCTCCAAGTGACCACTGCCAGTTCCAAAAGAGGGACTTATTCCTCTGTCCAGTAGTACCAGCCTGTAAGATCTTAAAGTCATAACACCTGCCTCCTGGTGACCAGGGACAGGCTCGAATGTGGGTCATATTCGTCAATTCCTTAACAACAGCCTGTAGGAAATCAACTCGTGACACTTCCCTCCAGGTTATCACCGCCAGGATTGATCCACGGGCTTGTTCCCATGCCCCATATTACCAGAGCTCAAACTGGTTTTAGCATCATGAGAAAGCATGTGAGTTCTCAATCATACAAACACACACAAAGATATATAAATATATATATATATATATATATATATATATATATATATATATATATATATATATATATATATATATATATATATATATTATAAAAAGGAATATCATTACAACCAACACTGGAACGTTTAAACTTATTCATATTAAACTTCATCTAAATTCACAAATTTTCCTCTACGATAAATTAAATGTTTTGTTTTCGAAGAACAGGTTTTTTAATTGCGAAAAACCAGTAACAGTACCATCGTCTTTACAAATTATTACAACCTAGATAGTTCTATTAGTACAAAACTAGAGCCAAACAACATAGTTTAAACTAAACACGTAACCTAAATATGTAAGAGTAGAATTAAAATTAAATAATTTAACTCAACTAATTTTGACTAACTAAAACTAAAAATAAAATAATAATAAATTTTGTTAAATAAATGTATGTGGTGTAGGAAGACGATGACATGGTCAAAAATCGTGATATCATCCCTTAACACTCCCCGTAACTCACTCTAAGATGGTAACGATGTTCAATCTAGGTCAAGTCATCACAATCGGGCAGAATATGGTTTGTGATGGTACCACCACAAAACTGACACAGTGGTGGGTCTTCGTGTTGCATCAACCATACATGCATTAACAAAGAGTGCCCGATACAAAGATTAACTGAATACCACCATGTTCTGACTGTACTCTTGACCTCCCCCAGCTCGTTTCCGTTCACATTTGGCCATTCGTCATTCAAGCATTGAATAATGCATTTCTTACATTTCATATAAAATCGAATGCCATGACACCATATATTATATATACAATAATAAAAATATATCTGAACTATTGAATTTCGGTATCCGTAAAATGATTATACCACATAAGTTGAACGTTAAGTACAAAGGTCATTTTCAAATCTAACTGGGAAGTAAAGTTCATTGAAGAAAGATAAAAGATGTACAACCGAAACTAAAACATTTTACAGATTTTGTATTTGTGAAAAAACATATTTTATCGTTAACTATTTGATGCAACCATTTAAAAATTTTTTTTCGAAAAACTTGTAATATTATAATTGCTTACACTAATTTTTATAACTAACTATATAATAATAATAATATATAAAATCTAAGCGATTACAAACTTGGTACCAAGAACGTAACCTAGTTCACTTACAATAAAATATCACTGTTCACATTCGAATTAAAGAAATAAGTAGAACTCATTTTAAACTAAACCTTATAGAAACATCTCGAAACAAAATTCAAAACTGTCAAGACTTTATACAAACTAACTTCAAAATAGATTTCCAATAACGACTGGCAAAAAAGAAATACCTTTTTATAACCAAGCAATTTATAACTTAGAGTAAACTTAAAATATCCCTTCCTCGGCGAAATCGGTAGCGATAATGGAATGCTAGCAGCATTTTCAATTAGTGTTTAATTTCTCTCTAAAGGCGTTCAGATAGCTTTTTCCGCCTGTATTATTAGCATCCGATCTTGGCCGTACGATGCCATTGTTGTTTTCTCCTCGAGTTAATATCAAATGTTATTTTTTCAAATAATGAAATGTTTTAGCAATTTAAACGCTGTTATAACTAACCCATTGTTGTTTTATTTACCTCTAATAATAAAATGTAAAATGTCCTAAAAGATGATTTATACAAGTATCCTTAAGACTACATAAGGTGTTACAAGATCATGAGTAACCAAGGAAAAATAGGGTGTTTTATTGGATGTACGTCAGTACGTTAAACGTAATAATATAAATTACAGTAATTTCCTTATAAAAGTATTATTGTTTAGAAAGTATTTTGTATCCAATATTGCATTTAATGAAAACTTAATCAACAATGCTGCAAAAACACTCAAGTACTAATTTCGTACATACTGTACTTCAATTAAACTTGATAAACTGAAAATAGAAGGGCTTTTTATTGATAAACTGCGTAAGTTCTTTTATTAAATGGGAAATTGAAATACTTCAGTCATTATAAAAAAGTAATTGTATACAAAACAGCTTACAGCTTACGGAAGCTAATGCTTAAAATTAATTTAATATGAATAAGGAAAATTAAGAACATATATTTGAGTGGAGGGAGGAATGGAGAGGGCAGGGGAAAGAGCTATGAGGTAGCACATTGCAAGAATCTAATTTTCCCTTTCTTCTTGTTTATATACATATGTATATACAACGAGAAACCTTCTCCAACGATGTAGTTGGGTTGACATATTTAGTCATGCAGCCATGTAGCTTGGTAGACACGTTTTAGCTTCGAAGCATTGTAGCATAACGGCTATCTTGACCTATTCAGAATTTAAAATTTGTAGCTTGGTTGAGATACATTTAGTAATGCACAATTTATATATTTATAGTGAATTAAAGGCTTTTATCTGTAACTATGTGTAACCTTGTAGCTTATTAGTCACATGTACCCTTGTAGCTTGGTAGGTCCATCTTTGGGTCGTAGCTTGCTAAATAACTGTTTTTGGTCTAGTTTATAGCTATGTAGCTTTTCAGACTTGTAGACATTTATTGCTACGAAGGTTTGTAACTTGGTAGGTCCATCTTTGGGACGTAGCTTGCTAAATAACTATTTTTGGTCTAGTTTATAGCTATGTAGCTTTTCAGACTTGTAGACATCTAATGCTACGAATGTTTATAGGTATGCAGCTTTTCAGACTTGTAGACATCTATTGCTACGAAGGTTTGTAACATTTTAGTAGCCTTTAGCTATGCACATTTTAGACTTGCAATTTTAGAGACAATACTCATTTAGAACATTCCTAGCCTTATACGTTGGTAGACACTGATTTCAACAGCTTTGTAGCTTGGTAGAAACCATGAGCTGTGTAACTTTGTACCCTTATAGCTTGATCGACAAGCTACAATATATCTCGTTGCGCGATTGAGATAGAGAGAATTTCTGCTAGACCAACATTTCTATAATAGTAATTTTGCTAACAGCATCCACATTTACTCCACGTTGAAGGAAAATACTCTAAATAGCATAATCTAACTAACGAGCTGACGTTTGCAAAGATCAGCTGATACGGTGTCTATTTCTATTACTTTACGTAATACAACGGACTTACAGCTCACGAGTACTTTTGTAGCAAGCGCTGAATCGATACCTTCTTGGCTTAGTAACTCCGTACTACCAATATAGTCAACCAGTAAACGTGTATTTGAGATATCATTTTATATTTACCCTTCCACTCCCATTTAGGGCGAAGGTTTTGTATTCTACAAACGTTTCCTTATCGATTATCAAATGCTTTTGAAATATAAAGTAAACATGTCGTAAGAACTTTTTCAAAAGCAATATTATAACAATGTTTTATTTTACCTGTCTTTAATGAGATGATTTATTTTCATTAAAATTATTGGGAGTGCATTGTTTCTTTATTTTATTTATTTGAATGGACTTGTATTTTATACGAGTTTCATGTTAATTTCAGAGCTTATGAAACAAAATCTATTTACGAAAATAATATAGGGCCTAAATAAATTTCTGAGAAATATTTTGACAAATTAAAAGTTAGAATAAATGTTTAGAAAAGAAAACATATAGCAGTAATAATAAGTTATTTAGACCTTAGCTAGTGAGAACAATTCACAACGGAAAGATTAATTTCTTTATTTCGCTTATTTCTTTAATACATTTGTTTAAATAATATATTTTTAAAACAAATTTAGCCTTGTTAAAAGTTATTATATTGATGATACGAGAAATTATAATGTAAAATAGATAATTCTCCTGAGTAAAGAGTTCTGTGTTCTGTAGGTTAGGATGTCTTTATTGTTTGACTTTTAAATGGATTATCTTGTTTGTTTTATAGTTGTACGATACGGTGCCTGTCTTTAATTTATATTGATTTGGTTTGATAAAATTTGTTAGTAGTAGCCAAGCGCTGATGAAAGCGACATTATCGTCGAAACTGGTCTGTGTCTTTAACTAGTGCGTAGAGAGATTTAGAGTGAACTATTTGAGTGTTTTTAGCACTAGCCGTGAGGTAGAAAGAATTATCTTATGTATGTTAAGTAACGCACAAACACTAATGTTTATATTTATATAGAGCAGTATTTAAGTTCTACTTATTGTGTGAAAGCTTTAAAACTTTTGCTACAAATTAGGTCATCTATCCCAACTGCATCACCCTTTTATTCCTGTTACTAAACTGGATATATGGGTTCGATTACGTTAAGTAAATTACTTAGATAACATTTTATCCGGGGAAAACAACAACCCTCCTGCCCGACCTTTATTAATAGTCTGAAGATACGCTAAAATATTTGAAAAGAGGAATACGCTTGGTTTTCATAATATTTGACGATAAAAAATTATTAGGTATACAATTTTATTTAGTGAGACAGTAAGGTTTAGTTTTCGTCGATAAGGTTTATACAGACGACGTACTATTAGATACATTATACACGAGGCTCAAGAAGAAATGTGTGTGACGTCAACAAGTACCAACATCACGGACCGAACATCCGGACCAGAAAAATAGAGAAAAATTAAACAGTAATTCGACAATGGTCAAGTGACCGAAAGGTGCCTCATCACACAAGGTAAAGTTATTGCACTTAGTGGTGGAAAAAATTATTTACAAGTAATAATAATAACTTCATATATATATATATATATATACTTACTTACTTACTGCATACTAGCCAACGCCCACCCTTGGCTGTTGAGCCATTTGGTGACGCGTTGACCAGTATAGACGAAAAGTGGATCATCGTCTCCGGAATGGTCGAACGCATTGCATTTCATCAGATGATCCACATCCATCGTATCGTGTCCACAGAGAAGGCATTCTGTTATTGGGAGCACACCAATGCGATGTCCGTAAATGGGCGGCCAGGTAGTCGTGGCCGGTTAGCATTCTGAATTTGGCCTGCATCTCGTGGAAGTATGTCGTCGATGGGCCCTGTGGTGACTAGGTTTTTCCATTTTCTTCCTGCTGATTGCTGTGGGAGGTGCAGTTTGCTGGCCCGGTCGATAGTTGCATTGATGAGGCCTTTCGTGCTTTGCAACGAGGGCATACAAAATTTGTTATGCCATGGATGTGCCTTTTTGGCCAGAAAGTCTGCCCTCTAGTTCCATAGATGCTAACATGGCTTGGGATTCATTGTAAAGTTATAAGCCAACCTTTATTGGCCAGGTGTTCCAGGGCTTTTCTTGTTTCCATTGTTGTTTTGCAGTGTGTGTCTGTGTTATGCGATAGGTTTTGGATAGCCGCTTGTGAATCGACGAAGAAATCTGCCTATGTAGGGGCTAATTTGTTTATTTCGGCTGCTGCTGCTTCTACTGCTGCTATTTCTCCATCGTAGTTGCTCTGGGAAGTTCCAACTGCTAGGAATCCCTCAAAATTGCGACTGTAGTAGGCAGCTCCGGTTGCACCTGTTTCCGGTGTTGAAGACCCATCCGTGTATGTGTATAACCACTCTGGTTGTGGGTACTCTTCATTGATTGTATGCAGGGCTGTTTGCCTCGGTTCTATGTCCAGGGATGCTGATTTCGACTGATTTTGGTTCTTCAATCTGCAATTAGCTTTTGGTATATTGTGGAAAAACTCGCGGCAATCTGTAAGCAATGCTGGCTTCTCTAAGGCTATTCCATACTTTAAGGTAACCCTCCCATTGGGGTTATTTGAATCTTCAGTCGGGCCATGGCTTGTCTGTAGTTTGTCCAATAAGTGTGTACTCCACGGTTTCTGCGAGAATCGGAGAGCTATTTTCTCTCTATGGCTTTCCATTGAAGTACACTTCGTTTGAGCCTCCATTGCTGCAATAGGTGTGGATTTAGGTGCGCCCGTTATGACCCTTAACGCTATGTTCTGCACGATGTCCTATTTACTGAGGGTGTTACGGTTGCTTGTGATGGTCACTTCACTTCCGTAGTCAAGGACAGGTCTGATATATGACTTATAGGTAGTTATTAGGACAACCTGGCTGGCACCCCATGTTGTAGCTGTCAGTCTTTTTAATATTTTAGTTCTTTTTGTTGCTTTTTCCGCACACTGTTCGACATGAGGACCCCATGTCAAACGTCCATCACGTACTACACCCAGATATTTGGAGAGGTTACTTTTTCCAACGGATCGCATTTGTAATACAAAGAGATGCGGTGTACTTTGGTGGAAAGCGTGAACAGTTGAAAAGTGGTTTTAGTGGAGCTAACTGTCATCGAATTTTAACTGATCCACATTTCCAACTTTCTGACAGCTTCATTGAATGTTGTTTTAAGCGCTAGGATGCTGCTGTTCGTTGCTAAGTAAGTCATCCGCATATAGGAGTGCTTTGATTCCTGTCACTTCGTTAACGGCGTCAAGTACATCATCAATCATCAAGCTAAACAGCGTGCAGCTAAGCACAGCTCCTTGAGCAAGGCCTTGTTTTTGAATACGAAACCACGACTTTCGGTTGCTGTATTGCACTCGAAATAGTCTTTGAGACAGCGACGATTTGATCCACCTAAAAGGGTTTCCGGATAAGCCATTTGTTAACAATTTGTTTAAAAGCATTGGCCTCCATAGGGTATCGTAAGCGACCTTGAAATCCACAAGAACCGCCAGAGTAGACATCCTTTTGTGGTATCCATCTTTGTCGTGTTGTGAAAAACTCATTACACGATCCATAGTACTACGATGTCTTTAAAAACCCAGCTTGACCATCGTCTAGCATACCTTTTTATGATATGATACCTGATTAAGTCGATGGACCACCATCTTTTCTACCACTTTACAGCTGGCGCTGGTTATTGATATATTGTTCTAACTTTCGGGTTAATCAGACTCCGAACTTTTTCAGAACAGATAATATTTCGGCTTTTCTCCATTGCTGAGGTACATAATGTTTCCAGGTCAGGTTCACCAAGGCCAGAAAGGTTTTCTTGGCTTCGTCTCCCAAATTGACAATGAATTCCGGATATATCTCATCAATACCAGCAGCTTTTTTAAGTTTGGTTTGTGCTAGAGCCAACTCTAGTTCGGTGGTTGTAAAAGGTGATGTGAAGAGTTCGTGTGTCTTCTCTTCAAGGCAAGATGGTATTGGCGTTTTACGCAAGGTCTTAATGACGGTTTTATCCTCACTTGTGCGGCTGATTTTGGTGTAAGGCTTACTTAATGCATTTGCAGCTTCTTATGGGTCTGTGAAGGATTTACTTGAGTACTGTATAGGCTGTCGAATTTTTTGGGGGGCATGGTTATTTAGCCGAGATATATAGCGATGGGCTTTGGTGCCATCCTTTCGATAGTCTAAATTAGTAATAAAAGATTTGAAGGCCAATCGTTTGGATGTCTTTACCTCATGGTGTAATTCAGCTTGGTGTTTTCTAAGGCATCTCAAATCCTGTTGAGTTTTTGTTCGTCCGGCTATTTTACGTAATCGATTGAGTTTTTTCTTTAGTGAGGTTAGCGTTGCATTCCAGTAGGCTCTAAACTTTTTTACTTGCCCTCTGGGTACACATTTAAGAGCGCATTCGATACTAGTTTAATTTATAAGTTTGGTAGATTTCTCGGGTATTTCATGGAAGCGTTAAATTACCCAGACCCTCATCTGTAACCCTTCGTGATTTGCCCCAGTCTGCTTTCTCAAAATTCCATCTGAGAGCTCAAGTATTTATGTATTCACTTTTATTTGTCCCTATGGTTATGAGTATAGCTCTGTGGTCACAACCGCCCGCATCCTCCAGTAATTATGCATTGGTTTTGTCAGCAATATTTAGATGGGTTATTTCTAAGTCAGGTCTTGATAAATTTCCAGTACATGATAAGAATGTTGTAGGGGTATCTATGACTTGGAGTAGATTGTTATCGAATAATTCTTGGGTTATCTTTCTAACCGGTGACAAATGTATGTAGCACCATCTCGGTGACGAACTGTTAAAATCTCCAATAATTATGCTATGAGGTTGGATAGTTCTCTCTATTTCTTCAAAAATGGTGTGTTTCCTGGGGGATTATAGAGACAGACAATATTAAAATGTTGTTTGTTTTTCCATGTTTCAATAAAACAGCTTCCAGTTTATCTTTATCATCCATCTCATGTATGATCTTACAATTTGCTGTGAGACCATCTCTGACCCCTATATAGATACCAGATACTATTTGTCGTGATCTCTTTAAAGCAGGGACTGCTTAACAATTTGTCTGATAAAAGTCAGGAGTTTCTGTAGCTGCTCCTGCTTCAACTATAAAGTAAACATCCAGGTCGATATGGTAGACGTTTCGTTTGAATTGTACAAATTTAACATTGTTAAGGCCTTAAATTCCAGAAGATGGTAGCCCTGAAAGGGCCATTATGGGTAAGGTTCATAGTCATCCTGATCAGCGTGTTTAGAGGCGAACCTTTGGTTGATTGTTTAGATTATGCAGGGGGCACCACAAGCAGGCGATCAACATCACCCCCCAAAGCTTTATTCATGGTTTCGTAGGTTTGCAAGAAATGTCTACTACTTGTCGTCGTGAACCTTAGCAACCAGAGTGAATGGAAGAAGTCGTAAATAGGAAAATTAGAGCTCCATGGCTAAGTTATGTAGTTAGAATTTCTAAATATAATATATGGATTTATTTGAACTAAAACCTTGAATTATTTGTTTTACAATGGTTTATAATTAATTTTTATTTTAAATTGCTTCCAACCATTTGATAAATGGCGGGATAAAAACTAGAAAAATGATCTCGTTTATAAACCCTACGTTGTAGAACACAGATCTATGTACATTCTTTACAATATTAAACACTATCACTTTATTTCGTAATAAATTTAACAGAGAAAACTAACATCTGTACTCGAGTAATTAGGTCATGCAATACAACACAGTTACAAAATGTAGCACAATAAATCACTTGCAAAGGCAGGTATTCCTGTCTTACGACGTAGGTCAGATCAAACAGAATAATAGACGATTGTGGAACAGCAATGGGTGAAACAAAAGTGTCAAATGTTTGGACCAGAAATGTTTGACAATACCGTTTTACAAGCAAATGTTAGTGTGTGTGGAATATTTTAATATAATATATTTTAAACAACGTATTATTATTTAAAATACACGATTCTTCTGGATGGTTTTCGTATAGGGCATTAGGCGTCTGTAGGCATATCAAAGGCTAATGGAGGAGATTTGCGGACGGGGAGATAAACGAATTTATCAAAAAAAGATTAAGAGATTTTTCCATGTGATAGCATTAAATTCGAGGTTAAAGAGTTCTTGAAAGACTTATAGTTGTGTCTGACAGAAACCTTGATTAGTTTAAACTGAATGTCAAGTCTATGGAAACATTATGAGAAATGCTTTTGTGAGATTTTGGGATAAAATGCCATCAAATGGAAATTGCCTAGTGATGAATGTGGGCTAGTTGCGGCCCTTGGTCACAAAAGTCTGAAAAAAATGTTTGTTATTTGGATCATTTGTGGATATTAAAAGCTTAATTTTTCTCATGAAACTAAGCGTATTGCTCTTGCTCTCTATTTGTGCGATGTTTTGAGAGTGATGCTGAACGTGACGCCATCATAGGAAGGATAAAGTGAAATATGGTTCCTGCAGATGATATACAGAGGTGTGTTAAGGACCGGTGTAGAAAGATAAATCACAAAGAAACAAATTTTAAAAAGTATAACCTATACATAGTGATTTAAATAAAGGAATAAGTAATGAATCTAACATTGCGAGCCATATGCCTTGTTTGGGAAGATATGTAGAGTTGTCAGGACACACTGTCGGAGAAGATTACGTCCTTACAAATCCGTCATCACCGAAATCATATTACTGTATTTCAGTATTAAGTCCTGGCATTCATGAAGTACTTGCCCAGTCTCTCTCCGACATAATGCAAGGCTTGATGAAAACATCCTTGTAGTACATAAACTAGACAGGCTCTCTCCTTATGGAACAAATGATAGTTTTCCTCCAAATTATTAGTCAAAGCTTTTATAAAGCCAAAATATTTTTTAAAAAATTCTAAAAGTTCGAAGCATAATTTTTGTATTGAAAATTTTTAAACCTTATAGCTTCAATAATGATTTACAGTTCTGGTAATTGGATTTAATTATATTTTATTCTATTTTAGAGTTTTGGTCTCCCACTTATGGATAAATTCTGTTTTTTTTTACCTATAATAGACAAAATAACATTTGAAATAATAATTATTTCATGTAAAAAATTACTGTTAATTTTTCAAAAATATGGCAATTTGTGTAAAGATGTTTGAAAAGTAAGATGGGGCATATGTTTTCAGCTCCTGAAGAAGGTTTCACTCTTGAGTCGAAACGCTGACCATAGTTAGTACTTTAGTAGTGACCGGGTTAGTAGGAGTATTTAAAGTAGTATTTAACACTAATTATAAGTAGAAATTTATTGTAATCATAAATTTGATTACGAACTAGGCCTATATTTAACCGAAATCAACGCAATAGGTTTATAAACATTGTGGGATATTTATAACAAGTGATACTACCGTTACTGGATGTATCCATAATAAATGGATGTAATTTATCTGAATAAATAGGTTGGATGGGTTAAAATGAAGGATGGTGTATAGTCTGTTATTGACATAATGGTAATATAAGACCACGATAACCAACGGTTTTTATAATGAACCTGCATAACGTTGCAGAACAATGGATATAACAATGTTATAACAACACTAGATGTTGAAGGAAAAAAGTCAACCTATCTAAAGGTTTGTATTAAAGATATGCACACGAAAATGAACCACAATTCTATAAATGCTGGTGTCTATGCTAAGTGAATATAAATTAACACTTATCCACGTTAACTCATAGGTACAAAAACAAGATTTAAATAAAATAAAACTTAATTTCTGTGATCTGTTTTTATTGAAATTAGCAGAAAACTCTTTCTCTAATTATTGTTACTACAAAAGGCACGTATATCCGTTTGGTCCCACATCATGTAAATGAATCAAATGTGGATCCTGTAAACACTGATAACAGACCCAGCATTTAGCACTATACCTCACAGTGCTTATTATATAAAAACCAAGGAAAAGATCGATGACTACCAAATTTTACCACTTGCACGCTCTCGGATGTAGCATCGTCATCATATTATTTGTTAATTTAAGAGAAAAGTTTTAAATCAAGACATAAATACAAAAGTAAACGACGCATAAAAGTATTTCCGCCAACTGCTATGCTAAAGAGAGGTAATATAAATTTAATTTTACCCTTCGTTATTTCTTGCTATAAATGACATGCTTTGAATATAATAAATATCTTTTTAATAGAAACAAAACTATTTTTCTGATCATTTTTACTACAGAAAGCAAGTCAATCTGTTTGTTTCCCACATCATATCAATGTGTGCAAATGTGAGATTTGTAAACACTGACAGTCTCAGCACAACTGATAATTCACAACGCTTATTATATTTAAAACAAAGACTGGATTAAATACGACTTGGGTTTACCACTTGCATCCATATCTATCTTCAAAATCCTCTCCTGGTGTTTTCCTTCTTAGATCACATTACAAAGATATTATTTGTGGAGTAGCACAATTAGGATCAGGCTCACAGGGAAGAGGAGGCAAGTTTGTAACCATGTAGTTTAATATACAAATACGGAGTAGATACGGTAGAGATTTTTATGAAAACAATTCTCAGTATTTTGTATTCAGAGTTCTCTCGTGTCAGTTCTTCACTGATTGTTATATTACTTGTGCCAATACTTTATTAATTATATAATTATAAAGATAGATATATAGTAAGGCATATAGGTAGGCAGGTATATAATTATAAAGGTAGACATATAGTAAGACATATAGGTAGGTAGGTATATAATTATAAAGGTAGACATATAGTAAGACATATAGGCAGGTAGGTATATAATTATAAAGGTAGACATATAGTAAGGCATATAGGTACGTAGGTATATAATTATAAAGGTAGACATATAGTAAGGCATATAGGCAGGTAGGTATATAATTATAAAGGTAGACATATAGTAAGGCATATAGGTACGTAGGTATATAATTATAAAGGTAGACATATAGTAAGGCATATAGGTACGTAGGTATATAATTATAAAGGTAGACATATATTAAGGCATATAGGTAGATAGGTATATAATTATAAAGGTAGACATATAGTAAGACATATAGGTAGGTAGGTATATAATTATAAAGGTAGACATATAGTAAGACATATAGGTAGGTAGGTATATAATTATAAAGGTAGACATATAGTAAGGCATATAGGTACGTAGGTATATAATTATAAAGGTAGACATATAGTAAGGCATATAGGTACGTAGGTATATAATTATAAAGGTAGATATATAGTAAGGCATATAGGTAGGTAGGTATATAATTATAAAGGCAGACATATAGTAAGGCATATAGGTAGGTAGGTATATAATTATAAAGGTAGACATATAGTAAGGCATATATGTAGGTAGGTATATAATTATAAAGGCAGACATATAGTAAGGCATATAGGTAGGTAGGTATATAATTATAAAGGTAGACATATAGTAAGGCATATAGGTAGGTAGGTATATAATTATAAAGGCAGACATATAGTAAGGCATATAGGTAAGTAGGTATATAATTATAAGGGGTTGTTATAACAGTTTAGCTGATTTTAATTGTATTACTTTATTTATATCCATTACTAAAGAACTTCATCTCACATTGGCTTTACACAACGATAATTCTCCGTTTACTATTACAGGAAGATTGTTATCTTTTTTTAACAAAAATTCAAAATCGTTTAAATTGTATTTTTCCAAAAGACAGGTGTTTCTCAATACCAAACTTCTACGGTCAGGTAAGTTGGCTAGACCTAAACAATATGTCTGTATCTGTGAACGATTGGTTGATTGGTTTTATGATTGATTTTTTAAAATGTTCAATAAAAGTAATGAAATTAAGTTTTTTGTATTTGTATTGTAGATTTCCTAAAAGTTCCCTTTTCCAACTAGGAATAGCAAATAATGCTAATAGGTAAACAGCAGTCATGCTTGAGGAAATCGGCTTTCAAGGTCAGTCGTATTCCAATCGTTCTCTTTTTAATTCCTTCGTTTTCTGTCAGCACTAGAGGAGACTAATAACTTTTCAAATCTCCCCATTTCTTTCATATCCATATCAATCAATAACTCTTCGCCTTGTATTAGGAAAAGATAAATCTAGATTTATTCGCACATTTATACGGCTAAAGTCAATGTAAATTGGTTTACGCCTCACTCTATGCAATAAAAGATTTCTCAGAGATATCAAATATAATGTCATAAGAAATGTCAAATATAAGATTTGTCAGAAATGTCAAATATAAGATTTGTAAGAAATTCAATTGATATTCGCTTAGGAGGGAAATGTTACGCGCCTGTTCCTGTCAGCCCATTTTATTCCTCGACGTCCTCTTACAGAAAGCTCATCGCATTTTGGCAGAGAGGGGGAAACAGCCTTTTATTTTTCAAAAATACGGTATACATTTACAGCTTTTAAAAATAAATAAATGTCAAGTGCAGTTTTCTTGTTAAACATTTAACTTTCGTGAAATACGTTTATCAAATCTACATTAGATATACTAAAGTTTATATACCTGTACGCTTTTATGTACCTAAACTATTCGCTATAAATTATAAATATAAGTTATAAATATTATATCAAATCACAAATTGAAAATATCGGATGCAATCGGGGATTTTATAATACGAGTGATAAAAAAATAATAGCAAAAATAAAAACTATACCACCAGTAAAATATGCCCTAACTCAGCACCACCAGTCACCTTACTCCAAAAATAATAAATAACAAGGAAAACCAATTATAGGGAGCTATAAATTCTAAAAATATTCAAACAAAGTAACTATAAGCTAAAAAATTAAAAGTATAAATATAAATAAATTTAAACATCAAACGAAATTAATAAATAACGGAAACAGATGAAACGACGACTGTAAGGCAATAAAACTTTAGTCCAACGGAATAATTCCCAGTTTTATCATTGTTGGGGGCAGATGATGACCATAGCATGTAGATCACTGAACCACCAGTAGCGGTTTCATAGCCCTCCCATACCGAGGAGATATCCGCAACAAATCTAAGCCTTCTTTAGTAATTTTGTCCCATGCTGTGAAGGTTCCCACCACTCAGGCATTAAGGGTCACTTCCGCTCCGTAACAGAAGCTCCTCCCATAGTTTGGGTATTTTTGTACTTTGGCACTAAGTGACTTGACCCGGGACTGATAGTGATTGTCAGAACTTGAATAAAGTTCAGGCAATGGGAACTTTATGTAAAATTTTTTCCAAGCGAGCAAATTAGTAAAGCATTTGCTAGAAGCTAGAAGATAAAAAATGTATTATGTAATGTACCCGTTCTATCCATCAAAACCAACATAAATACAATTTAGACTTTATAATAGTGAAAGATTGTAATTAAACGGTGAATAATTTCATATTGGAGGGGCTCGATTTGTTTTTCAAATCAATTTAAAGAAGCCTCGAATCAGCCTACAAAGGCTTCATCCTATTGTATGCCTTATAAAACAAAACAAATTAAAACCGCGAAAACTTATATGTTGGTACTGTTTAGGACGTTCCAGTTTGACGCACGGATAAATTTCAAGTCATTAAACAATCTATAGAGCTATTAGTAACGTTTACAAAGGTTGCAAATTTAGGCGTGTACTAAGGTAACATGACAAGCAGAAGAATCTGGTGACAAAGTTTCACACTACGACGAGTTGCACAACAGAATGCGAAATAATAGAATTTTCTTTCATGTTTATGGTTAGGGTATGGTTAGTTACTAATCGTTTAATGTTTAAAGGTGCCTTTAGTAATATTTACGGGGAAAACAAATGAAAAAATGTATTTTGTTTGTTAAATTTATAAGGGATTTCAATTAAGATCATACGAGCTTTGTCAAAGAAAGGAAAAGAATTCCAAAAAAGGCGATCTAGAGACATACTATTGTAAGAAGCGTGAATAAAT
Organism: Prosapia bicincta; assembly: GCA_036971475.1. Taxonomy (NCBI): domain Eukaryota; kingdom Metazoa; phylum Arthropoda; class Insecta; order Hemiptera; family Cercopidae; genus Prosapia; species Prosapia bicincta. Next base: position 2,099,052 of record JBAIZL010000393.1, read on the forward strand.
GATGTCATAAATTAAAAGAACAATGCTCAGTCATCAGCAGCTATGATGACGTATTCAGACGACAGAAAACGTAAGGTGTAACAAAATCCTTTCATTACATTAATCAATAGCAACATGATGTCATAAAATCTTTTCTTTTAAAATACACCGTCCTTTTTTTGTAATATTTGAGGATTTATAGATATCACAGATCTGACTCAGTGTATTTAAACGCATTTAAAGATTTTTTTTAAACTTAGTTATACTTTGAGAAAGACGAATCCAATGAAACACCACTAAGGCTATCCATGTATTACTCCTACTATCTGTAGACAAATGAGATTTTTCAGTTGTTTATGTACCTATTTAGCTAGTTTAATTTCATAAATATATATATATATATATATATATATATATATATATATATATATATATATATATATATATATATCTTTATTAATAATTTTATTTTATTTTTTAACGTAAAATCGTTATTTTTATGTATAGAAGTACTAAAGGTGATTGTTTGCAACATAAAAGAAAAATATACTTTCTAAATACTTAAAATTGGTCCGCAAATATCTACTGCGTTAGTTGTAGAATTTCCTTCGTTTACTTAACGCTACAGGTAACAAATCAATACAAGCAGGTAGAATGCAATATAAAACAAGTAATATAAACTAAAAGTGTTTCAAATCAATTCCTACTTAGGTCAACAAAGGCATATTTCATTGTAGTTACTTTTAATTAAACAATTACAATTATTATAAATTAAGTAACCTTACCTATGCGTTAAAACAGCTGTTCTATAACTTAAAAACAGGTGCAATAGATAGCCGCACTTGAAAACAGATGTCTTATGAAATAATGTGTTATTACTTATTTCAAGTCAAAAGGGACAAAATAACTATATTGCATATTTAGCTGCTTTTGTGAAACGTTATTCTCCCATGTGAAACTACAACTAATTCATTAAATTTAAGTTTAAATTTAAGTTAATTAGTGAATCATAATTAATTCAATAAATTTAATTTTATGTTTAAGTTAATTACTGAATCATTCTCAGATCCTCGACGTAGTGTAAGTAAATTAGAGTCCTTGAAAATCTGTATTTTATAATGCCAAGTCCTTGTATACTTATATACAGTTCCTGTGAATTGTACGGAAATAAAATAATATATTTTATTCTTCTAGAAGATAGGATATTTATCTCAAAACTTGTAGTTCTTAATTATTATTTTTATTTACTATTGAAGTATATAATTATAATAAAATAAAATACGTAGATAAAAAGTATATATATGATACTTCGAAATAAGTATTAAATAAATGAAGAACAGGTTAAATATCAAGTAAAAGATATTTGTTTAATTAACGCTTTTCGGCAGCTAGTTCATTGCCGTTATCCAGTTTGAAAACAATTATAGAATAATTTTAATTATGCATATAAGTTACATGTATAGTCATTACCATAATTTAAAACTTTAAAATACAAAATAATAATTAGGAAAAGATTTAATAGGATAACCCAGCAGTAGTGAGAGCCATATAATCATCTACAAAATAATTTAAAACAGTTACAACACTAAGATAACAACAGCATTTACATATAAACACACAAAAATCACAAACTAAAAAAACGAGCAGCAAAAGGACCACCCATACAAATTAACACCAAATAATTCTTCTATATTTTTTTCTTCTATATATCATACGAAAACCATTTCGAATGTTGATACCATGTTTTGGAAGTTAATATGGACATCTTCAGAACAATATGGACATATTTCCACAAAAATTGTAAAAGAATTATGCTATGAAAATTCTCTCAAGCGACTGGAAAACAACCGGACCATTTGTCTTCCTGGCCCAATCGGAGACTACAGAACCTCTACGATATTTGAACACGAGTGGCTTCACTGATACATGAGTTATATTATAATTTCGAACAATTAGTCAATATTTTCAAAGTTAATTATAAAATTATCAACCTACATTACTGTTATAAAGTAAATAATAAATATTTAATAAATAGGAACTAAATTAATTCATTTGGTTATTATTAAAAATCTTTACTAAAATGGGTTTTCCTACAGAATTTGATCCTAAGGTCATAAATACCAAAGTGCAACGCACTAAATAAAATATACTAAGCGAATGAAGGGTTATTAGGAATTAATGAAATTTTCTAAGTAAGGCTAAGTGAACAAGTAAATAGTACTTTTAATCTTGTAATTGCTCATACTAAATAAGAACAGTCAGTTAGGCCAATTTTTAATCAGAACATTAGCGTGCAACAATGATTAGTTCGAACGGTTTAATCCTTTTGGCCAACAATTGATAATATAATAAACAAGAGGTAGGTTTGTGTTTTTGTCAATAGTGGCATTATTTAATTAAACCAAATGCAATATTATTTGAACTAATAAAAAAATATTAATACTCAAATATAACACAATCGTGTTTTCCAGTTATAACCAACGTATGATTTTTCATGTTGATATATATATATATCAGTGTATGTGTGTGTATGTATCCATGTGTGTGTTTATGTGCGTATGTGTGTTTGTGTCTTTTGGGATATTCGTAATGGATGTATAAGTTGCTAAGAAACTCTTTTACCCTCATTGTCTATTGCTCAGAGCAAGGATCAACCGCTTTACTCAATGCTGCCACCTTTATAAACACGACGAAATTGATTATTTAAAAACGTGACGTTATGAGCAGACCCAGGATTAAATTAGAAAATGTGTCGACCTTTTCTTGGCAACATTCATCTCGGTCTCACTGAAACCTGGTTGAATTTCAAAAATTAATGCTTGACGTACCGCTAGTAAGTTTAAAACCTATAGTGTTACATTTACTAGAATAGAATAACACAGTTTAAACTGAAGGCCAATTGAAGGGGGCGATTTGGAAGGGGGAGATAACGAACATTCAGAGGATCGAGAAAAAATTCAAAATGCCCATCTTACATTAGAATATAATTTCTAATTTAAACCGCTATTGTGTTTTTTTTATATTTGTTCTACATTGAGCCTTTGATTGTATCCTATGATTGAATAATTAAGACTCTTTACTAGTTGCAATTAGGTTTCTTGTTTGTAATGGTAACCCATACTCATGTAAGTAGCGCCTGCTTCTAACAATGCTAATCATGTCCCTACCCTTATCTTTAACTTCCTTACCGCAGGGCATCTATTAATCATCCCCGTCCATATCTACCACAGGTCACCAATTCATGGTTGCCATTGTGCCCAATCATACCATGATAGTTTTTGTTATAGCTAGAAATGAGTTCATTATTTTGTGTATAATTTAAAACATTCATACTACACAAAATGTATCTGTGTGTGTGTGTGTGTGTGTTTGTGTGTGTGTCTTTGTGTGTGTGTTTGTGTATGTGTGTGTGTGTGTGTGTGTGTGTGTGTGTGTGTGTGTGTGTGTGTGTGTGTGTGTGTGGGTGTTTGTGTGTGTGTGCGTGGGTGTGTGTGTGTGTGTGTGTGTGTGTGTGTGTGTGTGTGTGAACACCATATTCATACTTGGTGTTCCTTTTCGCTTTAATTTTCTACTTTTGGGTTGTCTGGAAAATCTCCTATGTACTTTTCGTTCTCTATAAACGAATTGGCGTCAGCTCTCTCGTTAACGAAGGATTCTGCACACACCTCTGCATTATCTGAATCCATTCAACAATCCAGGATTAATCATCAAATCTCATCGGCAATATTAGTCTTTCTTCGATAATACAGTATTTTATTCGAGAAGCAGTGTATTTCGATTCATAGTTAGAAGCAGCAGTAACCTCTTATAAAATGAAGTAAAGAGAACATCAGTAGTAACTCAGTAGTTACAGGTCCATTTCTCTTACAAGCGCTCTGTGGAAACTACTGAAAAAGATGATCGATTGACGTCTTATCTGGTACCTAAAACCCAATGGTTTTCTTAGCTACTATATTTGCTGAGAGTCTACTATTGCTAAAAACGATTAGTTTTGTTAGATACTACTATTTCTAAAAACGATTAGTTTTGATAGAGGCTACTATTGCTAAAAACGATTACTTTTGATAGAGGCTACTATTGCTAAAAACGTTTACTTTTGTTAGAGGCTACTATTGCTAAAAACGATTAGTTTTGATAGAGGCTACTATTGCTAAAAACGATTACTTTTGTTAGAGGCTACTATTGCTAAAAACGATTACTTTTGTTAGAGGCTACTATTGCTAAAAACGATTAGTTTTTTTAGAGGCTACTATTGCTAAAAACGATTAGTTTTGTTAGAGGCTACTATTTCTAAAAACGATTAGTTTTGATAGAGGCTACTATTGCTAAAAACGATTACTTTTGTTAGAGGCTACTATTGCTAAAAACGATTAGTTTTGATAGAGGCTACTATTGCTAAAAACGATTACTTTTGTTAGAGGCTACTATTGCTAAAAACGATTACTTTTGTTAGAGGCTACTATTGCTAAAAACGATTAGTTTTTTTAGAGGCTACTATTGCTAAAAACGATTAGTTTTGTTAGAGGCTACTATTTCTAAAAACGATTAGTTTTGATAGAGGCTACTATTGCTAAAAACGATTACTTTTGTTAGAGGCTACTATTGCTAAAAACGATTACTTTTGTTGGAGGCTACTATTGCTAAAAACGATTAGTTTTGATAGAGGCTACTATTGCTAAAAACGATTACTTTTGTTAGAGGCTACTGTTGCTAAAAACGATTACTTTTGTTAGAGGCTACTATTGCTAAAAAGGATTAGTTTTGTTAGATGCTACTATTGTTAAAAACGAATAGTTTTGTTAGAGGCTACTATTGTTAAAAAGGATTAGTTTTGACAGAGGCTACTATTGCTACAAATGATTAGTTTTGATAGAGGCTACTATTGCTAAAAACGATTAGTTTTGTTAGAGGCTACTATTGTTAAAAACGATTAGTTTTGACAGAGGCTACTATTGCTAAAAAGGATTAGTTTTGTTAGATGCTACTATTGTTAAAAACGATTAGTTTTGACAGAGGCTACTATTTCTAAAAAGGATTAGTTTTGTTAGATGCTACTATTGTTAAAAACGATTAGTTTTGTTAGAGGCTACTATTGCTAAAAACGATTAGTTTTGATAGAGGCTACTATTGCTAAAAACGATTAGTTTTGTTAGAGGCTACTATTGCTAAAAATGATTAGTTTTGACAGAGGCTACTATTGCTAAAAAGGATTAGTTTTGTTAGATGCTACTATTGTTAAAAACGATTAGTTTTGTTAGAGGCTACTATTGTTAAAAACGATTAGTTTTGACAGAGGCTACTATTGATAAAAAGGATTAGTTTTGTTAGAGGCTACTATTGTTAAAAACGATTAGTTTTGACAGAGGCTACTATTGTTAAAAACGATTAGTTTTGTTAGAGGCTACTATTGTTAAAAACGATTAGTTTTGACAGAGGCTACTATTGCTAAAAAGGATTAGTTTTGTTAGATGCTACTATTGTTAAAAACGATTAGTTTTGACAGAGGCTACTATTGCTAAAAAGGATTAGTTTTGTTAGATGCTACTATTGTTAAAAACGATTAGTTTTGTTAGAGGCTACTATTGCTAAAAACGATTAGTTTTGATAGAGGCTACTATTGCTAAAAATGATTAGTTTTGACAGAGGCTACTATTGCTAAAAAGGATTAGTTTTGTTAGATGCTACTATTGTTAAAAACGATTAGTTTTGTTAGAGGCTACTATTGTTAAAAACGATTAGTTTTGATAGAGGCTACTATTGCTAAAAATGATTAGTTTTGATAGAGGCTACTATTGCTAAAAACGATTAGTTTTGTTAGAGGCTACTATTGTTAAAAACGATTAGTTTTGACAGAGGCTACTATTGCTAAAAAGGATTAGTTTTGTTAGATGCTACTATTGTTAAAAACGATTAGTTTTGACAGAGGCTACTATTGCTAAAAAGGATTAGTTTTGTTAGATGCTACTATTGTTAAAAACGATTAGTTTTGTTAGAGGCTACTATTGCTAAAAACGATTAGTTTTGATAGAGGCTACTATTGCTAAAAATGATTAGTTTTGACAGAGGCTACTATTGCTAAAAAGGATTAGTTTTGTTAGATGCTACTATTGTTAAAAACGATTAGTTTTGTTAGAGGCTACTATTGTTAAAAACGATTAGTTTTGACAGAGGCTACTATTGATAAAAAGGATTAGTTTTGTTAGAGGCTACTATTGTTAAAAACGATTAGTTTTGACAGAGGCTACTATTGTTAAAAACGATTAGTTTTGTTAGAGGCTACTATTGTTAAAAACGATTAGTTTTGACAGAGGCTACTATTGCTAAAAAGGATTAGTTTTGTTAGATGCTACTATTGTTAAAAACGATTAGTTTTGACAGAGGCTACTATTGCTAAAAAGGATTAGTTTTGTTAGATGCTACTATTGTTAAAAACGATTAGTTTTGTTAGAGGCTACTATTGCTAAAAACGATTAGTTTTGATAGAGGCTACTATTGCTAAAAATGATTAGTTTTGACAGAGGCTACTATTGCTAAAAAGGATTAGTTTTGTTAGATGCTACTATTGTTAAAAACGATTAGTTTTGTTAGAGGCTACTATTGTTAAAAACGATTAGTTTTGACAGAGGCTACTATTGATAAAAAGGATTAGTTTTGTTAGAGGCTACTATTGTTAAAAACGATTAGTTTTGACAGAGGCTACTATTGTTAAAAACGATTAGTTTTGTTAGAGGCTACTATTGTTAAAAACGATTAGTTTTGACAGAGGCTACTATTGCTAAAAATGATTAGTTTTGACAGAGGCTACTATTGCTAAAAACGATTAGTTTTGTTAGAGGCTACTATTGTTAAAAATGATTAGTTTTGATAGAGGCTACTATTGCTAAAAAGGATTAGTTTTGTTAGAGGCTACTATTGTTAAAAACGATTACTTTTGTTAGAGGATACTATTGCTAAAAACGATTAGTTTTGTTAGATGCTACTATTGCTAAAAAGGATTAGTTTTGTTAGATGCTACTATTGTTAAAAACGATTACTTTTGTTAGAGGATACTATTGCTAAAAACGATTACTTTTGTTAGAGGATACTATTGCTAAAAACGATTAGTTTTGATAGAGGCTACTATTGCTAAAAAGGATTAGTTTTGTTAGATGCTACTATTGTTAAAAACGATTACTTTTGTTAGAGGATACTATTGCTAAAAACGATTACTTTTGTTAGAGGATACTATTGCTAAAAACGATTAGTTTTGATAGAGGCTACTATTGCTAAAAAGGATTAGTTTTGTTAGATACTACTATTGATAAAAACGATTACTTTTGTTAGAGGATACTATTGCTAAAAACGATTACTTTTGTTAGAGGATACTATTGCTAAAAACGATTAGTTTTGATAGAGGCTACTATTGCTAAAAAGGATTAGTTTTGTTAGATGCTACTATTGTTAAAAACGATTACTTTTGTTAGAGGATACTATTGCTAAAAACGATTAGTTTTGATAGAGGCTACTATTGCTAAAAAGGATTAGTTTTGTTAGATGCTACTATTGTTAAAAACGATTACTTTTGTTAGAGGATGCTATTGCTAAAAACGATTAGTTTTGATAGAGGCTACTATTGCTAAAAACGATTAGTTTTGATAGAGGCTACTATTGCTAAAAAGCATTAGTTTTGTTAGATGCTACTATTGTTAAAAACGATTACTTTTGTTAGAGGATACTATTGCTAAAAACGATTAGTTTTGATAGAGGCTACTATTGCTTAAAAGGATTAGTTTTGTTAGATGCTACTATTGTTAAAAACGATTACTTTTGTTAGAGGATACTATTGCTAAAAACGATTAGTTTTGTTAGAGGCTACTATTGCTAAAAACGATTAGTTTTGTTAGAGGATACTATTGCTAAAAACGATTAGTTTTGTTAGAGGATACTATTGCTAAAAACGATTAGTTTTGTTAGAGGCTACTATTGCTAAAAACGATTAGTTTTGTTAGAGGATACTATTGTTAAAAACGATTACTTTTGTTAGAGGATACTATTGCTAAAAACGATTACTTTTGTTAGAGGATACTATTGCTAAAAACGATTAGTTTTGTTAGAGGCTACTATTGCTAAAAACGATTAGTTTTGTTAGAGGATACTATTGTTAAAAACGATTACTTTTGTTAGAGGATACTATTGCTAAAAACGATTAGTTTTGTTAGAGGCTACTATTGCTAAAAACGATTAGTTTTGATAGAGGCTACTATTGCTAAAAAGGATTAGTTTTGGTAGATGCTACTATTGTTAAAAACGATTACTTTTGTTAGAGGATACTATTGCTAAAAACGATTAGTTTTGATAGAGGCTACTATTGCTAAAAAGGATTAGTTTTGTTAGATGCTACTATTGTTAAAAACGATTACTTTTGTGAGAGGATACTATTGCTAAAAACGATTAGTTTTGATAGAGGCTACTATTGCTAAAAAGGAATAGTTTTGTTAGATGCTACTATTGTTAAAAACGATTACTTTTGTTAGAGGATACTATTGTTAAAAACGATTACTTTTGTTAGATGCTACTATTGTTAAAAACGATTACTTTTGTTAGAGGCTACTATTGCTAAAAAGGATTAGTTTTGTTAGATGCTACTATTGTTAAAAACGATTAGTTTTGTTAGAGGCTACTATTGCTAAAAACGATTAGTTTTGTTAGAGGATACTATTGTTAAAAACGATTACTTTTGTTAGAGGATACTATTGCTAAAAACGATTAGTTTTGTTAGAGGCTACTATTGCTAAAAACGATTAGTTTTGATAGAGGCTACTATTGCTAAAAAGGATTAGTTTTGTTAGATGCTACTATTGTTAAAAACGATTACTTTTGTTAGATGCTACTATTGTTAAAAACGATTACTTTTGTTAGAGGCTACTATTGCTAAAAAGGATTAGTTTTGTTAGATGCTACTATTGTTAAAAACGATTAGTTTTGTTAGAGGCTACTATTGCTAAAAACGATTAGTTTTGTTAGAGGATACTATTGTTAAAAACGATTACTTTTGTTAGAGGATACTATTGCTAAAAACGATTAGTTTTGTTAGAGGCTACTATTGCTAAAAACGATTAGTTTTGATAGAGGCTACTATTGCTAAAAAGGATTAGTTTTGTTAGATGCTACTATTGTTAAAAACGATTACTTTTGTTAGAGGATACTATTGCTAAAAACGATTAGTTTTGATAGAGGCTACTATTGCTAAAAAGGATTAGTTTTGTTAGATGCTACTATTGTTAAAAACGATTACTTTTGTTAGAGGATACTATTGCTAAAAACGATTAGTTTTGATAGATGCTACTATTGCTAAAAAGGATTAGTTTTGTTAGATGCTACTATTGTTAAAAACGATTACTTTTGTTAGAGGATACTATTGCTAAAAACGATTACTTTTGTTAGAGGATACTATTGCTAAAAACGATTAGTTTTGATAGAGGCTACTATTGCTAAAAAGGATTAGTTTTGTTAGATGCTACTATTGTTAAAAACGATTACTTTTGTTAGAGGATACTATTGCTAAAAACGATTACTTTTGTTAGAGGATACTATTGCTAAAAACGATTAGTTTTGATAGAGGCTACTATTGCTAAAAAGGATTAGTTTTGTTAGATGCTACTATTGTTAAAAACGATTACTTTTGTTAGAGGATACTATTGCTAAAAACGATTACTTTTGTTAGAGGATACTATTGCTAAAAACGATTAGTTTTGATAGAGGCTACTATTGCTAAAAAGGATTAGTTTTGTTAGATGCTACTATTGTTAAAAACGATTACTTTTGTTAGAGGATACTATTGCTAAAAACGATTAGTTTTGATAGAGGCTACTATTGCTAAAAAGGATTAGTTTTGTTAGATGCTACTATTGTTAAAAACGATTACTTTTGTTAGAGGATACTATTGCTAAAAACGATTAGTTTTGATAGTGGCTACTATTGCTAAAAACGATTAGTTTTGATAGAGGCTACTATTGCTAAAAAGCATTAGTTTTGTTAGATGCTACTATTGTTAAAAACGATTACTTTTGTTAGAGGATACTATTGCTAAAAACGATTAGTTTTGATAGAGGCTACTATTGCTAAAAAGCATTAGTTTTGTTAGATGCTACTATTGTTAAAAACGATTACTTTTGTTAGAGGATACTATTGCTAAAAACGATTAGTTTTGATAGAGGCTACTATTGCTAAAAACGATTAGTTTTGATAGAGGCTACTATTGCTAAAAAGCATTAGTTTTGTTAGATGCTACTATTGTTAAAAACGATTACTTTTGTTAGAGGATACTATTGCTAAAAACGATTAGTTTTGATAGAGGCTACTATTGCTAAAAAGCATTAGTTTTGTTAGATGCTACTATTGTTAAAAACGATTACTTTTGTTAGAGGATACTATTGCTAAAAACGATTAGTTTTGATAGAGGCTACTATTGCTAAAAACGATTAGTTTTGATAGAGGCTACTATTGCTAAAAAGCATTAGTTTTGTTAGATGCTACTATTGTTAAAAACGATTACTTTTGTTAGAGGATACTATTGCTAAAAACGATTAGTTTTGATAGAGGCTACTATTGCTAAAAAGCATTAGTTTTGTTAGATGCTACTATTGTTAAAAACGATTACTTTTGTTAGAGGATACTATTGCTAAAAACGATTAGTTTTGATAGAGGCTACTATTGCTAAAAACGATTAGTTTTGATAGAGGCTACTATTGCTAAAAAGCATTAGTTTTGTTAGATGCTACTATTGTTAAAAACGATTACTTTTGTTAGAGGATACTATTGCTAAAAACGATTAGTTTTGATAGAGGCTACTATTGCTAAAAAGCATTAGTTTTGTTAGATGCTACTATTGTTAAAAACGATTACTTTTGTTAGAGGATACTATTGCTAAAAACGATTAGTTTTGATAGAGGCTACTATTGCTAAAAACGATTAGTTTTGATAGAGGCTACTATTGCTAAAAAGCATTAGTTTTGTTAGATGCTACTATTGTTAAAAACGATTACTTTTGTTAGAGGATACTATTGCTAAAAACGATTAGTTTTGATAGAGGCTACTATTGCTAAAAAGCATTAGTTTTGTTAGATGCTACTATTGTTAAAAACGATTACTTTTGTTAGAGGATACTATTGCTAAAAACGATTAGTTTTGATAGAGGCTACTATTGCTAAAAACGATTAGTTTTGATAGAGGCTACTATTGCTAAAAAGCATTAGTTTTGTTAGATGCTACTATTGTTAAAAACGATTACTTTTGTTAGAGGATACTATTGCTAAAAACGATTAGTTTTGATAGAGGCTACTATTGCTAAAAAGCATTAGTTTTGTTAGATGTTACTATTGTTAAAAACGATTACTTTTGTTAGAGGATACTATTGCTAAAAACGATTAGTTTTGATAGAGGCTACTATTGCTAAAAAGCATTAGTTTTGTTAGATGCTACTATTGTTAAAAACGATTACTTTTGTTAGAGGATACTATTGCTAAAAACGATTAGTTTTGATAGAGGCTACTATTGCTAAAAAGCATTAGTTTTGTTAGATGCTACTATTGTTAAAAACGATTACTTTTGTTAGAGGATACTATTGCTAAAAACGATTAGTTTTGATAGAGGCTACTATTGCTAAAAACGATTAGTTTTGATAGAGGCTACTATTGCTAAAAAGCATTAGTTTTGTTAGATGCTACTATTGTTAAAAACGATTACTTTTGTTAGAGGATACTATTGCTAAAAACGATTAGTTTTGATAGAGGCTACTATTGCTAAAAAGCATTAGTTTTGTTAGATGCTACTATTGTTAAAAACGATTACTTTTGTTAGAGGATACTATTGCTAAAAACGATTAGTTTTGATAGAGGCTACTATTGCTAAAAACGATTAGTTTTGATAGAGGCTACTATTGCTAAAAAGCATTAGTTTTGTTAGATGCTACTATTGTTAAAAACGATTACTTTTGTTAGAGGATACTATTGCTAAAAACGATTAGTTTTGATAGAGGCTACTATTGCTAAAAAGCATTAGTTTTGTTAGATGCTACTATTGTTAAAAACGATTACTTTTGTTAGAGGATACTATTGCTAAAAACGATTAGTTTTGATAGAGGCTACTATTGCTAAAAACGATTAGTTTTGATAGAGGCTACTATTGCTAAAAAGCATTAGTTTTGTTAGATGCTACTATTGTTAAAAACGATTACTTTTGTTAGAGGATACTATTGCTAAAAACGATTAGTTTTGACAGAGGCTACTATTGCTAAAAAGGATTAGTTTTGTTAGATGCTACTATTGTTAAAAACGATTACTTTTGTTAGAGGATACTATTGCTAAAAACGATTAGTTTTGTTAGAGGCTACTATTGCTAAAAACGATTAGTTTTGTTAGAGGATACTATTGCTAAAAACGATTAGTTTTGTTAGAGGCTACTATTGCTAAAAACGATTAGTTTTGTTAGAGGATACTATTGTTAAAAACGATTACTTTTGTTAGAGGATACTATTGCTAAAAACGATTACTTTTGTTAGAGGATACTATTGCTAAAAACGATTAGTTTTGTTAGAGGCTACTATTGCTAAAAACGATTAGTTTTGTTAGAGGATACTATTGTTAAAAACGATTACTTTTGTTAGAGGATACTATTGCTAAAAACGATTAGTTTTGTTAGAGGCTACTATTGCTAAAAACGATTAGTTTTGATAGAGGCTACTATTGCTAAAAAGGATTAGTTTTGGTAGATGCTACTATTGTTAAAAACGATTACTTTTGTTAGAGGATACTATTGCTAAAAACGATTAGTTTTGATATAGGCTACTATTGCTAAAAAGGATTAGTTTTGTTAGATGCTACTATTGTTAAAAACGATTACTTTTGTTAGAGGATACTATTGCTAAAAACGATTAGTTTTGATAGACTCTACTATTGCTAAAAAGGAATAGTTTTGTTAGATGCTACTATTGTTAAAAACGATTACTTTTGTTAGATGCTACTATTGTTAAAAACGATTACTTTTGTTAGAGGCTACTATTGCTAAAAAGGATTAGTTTTGTTAGATGCTACTATTGTTAAAAACGATTAGTTTTGTTAGAGGCTACTATTGCTAAAAACGATTAGTTTTGTTAGATGCTACTATTGTTAAAAACGATTACTTTTGTTAGATGCTACTATTGTTAAAAACGATTACTTTTGTTAGAGGCTACTATTGCTAAAAAGGATTAGTTTTGTTAGATGCTACTATTGTTAAAAACGATTAGTTTTGTTAGAGGCTACTATTGCTAAAAACGATTAGTTTTGTTAGAGGATACTATTGTTAAAAACGATTACTTTTGTTAGAGGATACTATTGCTAAAAACGATTAGTTTTGTTAGAGGCTACTATTGCTAAAAACGATTAGTTTTGATAGAGGCTACTATTGCTAAAAAGGATTAGTTTTGTTAGATGCTACTATTGTTAAAAACGATTACTTTTGTTAGATGCTACTATTGTTAAAAACGATTACTTTTGTTAGAGGCTACTATTGCTAAAAAGGATTAGTTTTGTTAGATGCTACTATTGTTAAAAACGATTAGTTTTGTTAGAGGCTACTATTGCTAAAAACGATTAGTTTTGTTAGAGGATACTATTGTTAAAAACGATTACTTTTGTTAGAGGATACTATTGCTAAAAACGATTAGTTTTGTTAGAGGCTACTATTGCTAAAAACGATTAGTTTTGATAGAGGCTACTATTGCTAAAAAGGATTAGTTTTGTTAGATGCTACTATTGTTAAAAACGATTACTTTTGTTAGAGGATACTATTGCTAAAAACGATTAGTTTTGATAGAGGCTACTATTGCTAAAAAGGATTAGTTTTGTTAGATGCTACTATTGTTAAAAACGATTACTTTTGTTAGAGGATACTATTGCTAAAGCGATTAGTTTTGATAGAGGCTACTATTGCTAAAAAGGATTAGTTTTGTTAGATGCTACTATTGTTAAAAACGATTACTTTTGTTAGAGGATACTATTGCTAAAAACGATTACTTTTGTTAGAGGATACTATTGCTAAATACGATTAGTTTTGATAGAGGCTACTATTGCTAAAAAGGATTAGTTTTGTTAGATGCTACTATTGTTAAAAACGATTACTTTTGTTAGAGGATACTATTGCTAAAAACGATTACTTTTGTTAGAGGATACTATTGCTAAAAACGATTAGTTTTGATAGAGGCTACTATTGCTAAAAAGGATTAGTTTTGTTAGATGCTACTATTGCTAAAAACGATTACTTTTGTTAGAGGATACTATTGCTAAAAACGATTAGTTTTGATAGAGGCTACTATTGCTAAAAACGATTAGTTTTGTTAGAGGCTACTATTGTTAAAAAAGATTAGTTTTGACAGAGGCTACTATTGCTAAAAATGATTAGTTTTGATAGAGGCTACTATTGCTAAAAATGATTAGTTTTGATAGAGGCTACTATTGCTAAAAAGGATTAGTTTTGATAGATGCTACTATTGTTAAAAACGATTAGTTTTGTTAGAGGCTACTATTAAAAATGCTTTTATCTTGCGTCAAACAATCGTTGCTGTTTTCTTCAACCTTGAGCATGCATAAGATATGGCATGGAAAAAGATATTTTTGAAAACTGAAAATCATTCGGTAAACAAGAGAATATTCTAGCATTGATCTCTAACTATCTACCAAAAACGTTTTTCCGCGTTTGTCTGGGAAGGCACATATTCAAACAGTAATGGGCAGGAGAATTGACTTCCGCAGGGCAGCGTGCTGAACGTCTTGCTATTTGCTTTACAAATATTACTGCTAATGTACGGTTTCCGCGGTTCACTCTTCTCAATTTTTAGTCACTTTCCTACTGTTCGTAGCGTGGTAACCGCCATAGTACTTTACAGTTAGTAATACATAGATTAGAGGAATGGTCAAAGAGTACGTGCTATATGTTATCTGCTTCGAAGACCGAATGTGTAAAATTTAGACGTTCAATTTTAGTGTTCAATTTTTGGGTCTTTTATTTGATAATTGTCTCTCATGGATCCCACATTTGCGTTGTTTGAAGATGAGAAGCAACAAGACCTTGTATATGCTAAGAGTTCTTAGTGGTACGAACCGGGGAACAGACAAAACTAGTATCGCTCGGTAGTTAGATCACGCATAAGTTATGGCTTTCTGGCCTACTCAATAGCATTACCTACTTTTGAGAAACTCATGATCCAGTCCATCATTCTTGACATAGACCTGCCACTGGATCTTTTAGATCTAGACCAATTTTTAATCTTCTTGTCGAGGCTGGGGGATCTGTCTTTCCAAGAGACACGACAGACGCTCCTCATCTACATTTCAGGTTTTCTAAACATCCGGTTTTCAAGGTAGTTGTCTCCCGTTTTGATCCCAAATTCGGAATTTTGGTCTCTCACAATATATATATATATATATATATATATATATATATATATATAGCAATATGTATTCTTGTGTATTAATAAAGAACTAAGTCAAAATACAAATACAAGAATTATAATTGAATTGTAAATATATATATATATATATATATATATATATATATATATATATATATATATATATATTAAAATAATTCATGACTATAATAAAGCATTCGTAATGAACTCGTTTACAAAATTATAGTAATTAAAGGCACTTCTTGAATAATTTAGCAACTCTGTTTTAGTTCAAACCTGATGACTGTAGCTGCTTTGCACCAATTGCCCCGTCAGGTATATTTCGTTGTGAGTAATGAATGAATGGTCTGTTAGCTACTCACAGTTCTGATGTGTAGTTGATCTTTCTGTTTGGAAGTTAAGTGTTTACATTGTTCACAAAAATTTATTATTGTTGGTGTTTTATGTTAGTGTATATAAATGTTAGCGTATATAACATAAACACCAAATTTCGTGACAATAAAAACATAAATACTTTTTATTAAAGCTAAAATTGAATTACTCATGATTATTTTGTAATTTTACAAGTGACTTATTTACTCACATTTATACATTTGTATTTGTTTTTCGCAATGTTGTGCTGTAGAATTAAGTGTGCACGTTTTAGCTATAAACATAAATCTCCTTTGTTTTTGTATGTAACTAAGTAAAAGTTTGGAAAAAACTCATTTGTATGTGTACAAAGACAGGATGCGTTTATTTAGGAACTGATTTTTAAGTTCATATTCTTAATATAAAATGGAAACTGAAAAAATTGTCAAATTCATTTTAGTAAGTAATATTTTCCTCATAATTTTTATTTCTTGCCTGTTTCTTATAAATCTAAGTAGTAAGTATATAATATAGTAAAGTTTTAGAGAAGTAAATTAAAAAAATAATTATGAAAATCGATTGATCGATAAGAAATTGGTATAAGTTTTGTCAAAGCACTACATTTTCAATAAACCATGGCTGGGACTGGTGCTGATACCCTAACAAAAGTACCCGGGATCAAAAAGGTTTTAATAACTTTAACGAACAATATAATTAGCAACAAAGTTCGTCTCTTCCTTTCGGCGTAAGGACGTCGCGTGTAATGAAATACCTTGAGTTGGAAGCTCCTACTATATTCGGACGAACGATCGATGTGCTATCTATCTCCATGAAACGCCAATACCAATCAGAAACGCTACCCTTTTTTTACATTGCTCAGTTACATCAAACAGAATACTTCTCGTGTGGTGCACCATCACGGTGTTTTAGGCAATTCACAGACGCACTAATATAGTGAAATTATTTTACAAGTACGGATTCACCACAACTCGTAGTGTTTTTACAATCTTTGCCGTTTATAAATCATTTATTGTAATTCAATCTAGTACCTCTCACTACCGTTTGTGGTCCACTTCCAGAAGTCCTCTTCTGGCATTAAATGATGTGTTCTCTATGAACCCTTTAGTTGAGGATATTTTATGCGCAGTACATACACTTCATTTAGAAGGTATTCGAGTGACCTTTTGATAGATCCTTAGTCACTTTGGAATACCCAGAAACACAAAAGCTTTTTCGGAGATCGCTACAAATATGGTGGCAATTACACTACGTGTTATGGAAACTGACTTTGTGTGTGTTTGCTAAACAAACATTACTATGCTTGGAATGACGAACGGTAATATTAGAATTACAATGAGGTGAGGAAAATTAAAGATACCGTCGAACAATGGAGGTCTTCTAATCGCTCAAACGTGGGGAGAATATATATATATATATATATATATATATATATATATATATATATATATATATATGTGTGTGTGTGTGTGTGTGTGTGTGTGAGTGCGCGCGCGCTCGTGTGTGCGTGCGTGCGTGTGTGTGTGTGTGTGTGTGTGTGTGCGTGTGTGTGTGTGTGTGTGTGTGTGTGTGTGTGTGTGTGTGTGTGTGTGTGTGAGTGTGTGTATTTATTTGTACTATAACGTAATTCTTTGTGTTATGAGAAATGTTGTAAAAACTTTCAAGTTTGAGAGGGTTTGAGGCAAATAAAAAGAGAGGGATATTATTGAGGGAAATAATTAGTGAGTGGTAATACTTGAGGCAGATATTTACAGTGATAAAAGTTGGTTTCGGTTTAAAAGCTTTGGAGTGAATACGGAAAGAAGTTATGTGAGGGAGTAATGCATGTTTGGTCAAGTCTAACTGGAGTAATAAACCAAAAAAATAAAGAAAAGTAGAAGTGATTTTTTTACAATACACTTAACGCCAACTGTTTTAAATAAAAGATTAGAGTTCGTATAGAACGTTTTAAATTCTTCTTAAAGAAATAACAAGTAATTCAGGCTTTTAAATATAACTTTATTAAACCAAGTGCAGTAGATAAAGGTCTTATGTAGAGCTATGTTATAACATATTTAATTTTATATTTATGTAGTTATATAAATAAAGGCTTGAAAGAGTGAAGGTTTCATCATTGTACTACATTGACAATATAAGTCCCTTATACACCATTCACTGAATATTCATGTATAAATGTTTGTAGTACATATAATGTAGGCTACTTGCCCACACTTTAAATAAATATATCTCTGACCGATATTCTTCTCAAGTTCTCCGGCAATACGTACAAACCCTGACATATAGTATTTGTAGGTAATAAATGTATCTGAACAGGAGTCGGTTATTGCTCAGGCGCCAGTAACTCGGTTTATGTATTCTGGCCACGAGGAAGCATATTTTGCCAAGTAAGTGGCTTGTACTGTATTTTACGTTCCCAGAAGACAATGAGGCTAATATAATCTAGATCCTTGCTCCTTGTCTGGTCTCATTCCGGTATAATTCAGGGCAAACTTGGGGTGCTATCATGGAGCGAGTGCATAAACTTTGGCTGGGAACTCTCCTTACGGAACTATTAACATCCTTCATTCTAACCTAATACTTGAATCTTCGGAGATTTCTCTGAAATAATAAACTACTTGATTCATTTAAAGATTTTAAGTAGAGATAAGTGAGTAAGGTTTTATCGTCCACCTTAGTAATGGGATTTATTTGTGTTTTCTTCAATTTTACGGTTGGAGCTCATCTCGTATGAAAATATTTTATTGAATACGATCCGTCATTGAAAATATACAACTTGATACAACTTCAATGTAGTTTCAAATGGCTGTTTGAAGTCTGAAAGTTATTTTAAGAAATATGATTTTTTAGCTTCTGAAAAGATTTAAAATTTGGAATCGAAATAGAGAATAATGTTTCAAAACTAATTTGAATCATTTTGAAATATTGTGTTGTCCGGAAATCGTCGAAATACAACAAACGGAATTGTATTTATTGGTTCTATATTCGCCTTTTTAAACAATATTGTTATTCTAATGGGAGTCATTTACCTGATTAAACGGTTTTGATCAATAGGAAAATATTTTATATTATTAATATGACGATTATGTTGGAGAACTGTAAGCATCAGCTCTGTATTAAAACGTATACTTTGCGGGACCGAGAGAACAACGACTTTTAAGAACTGTTATGATTATCTTACGAACGATTATTAGAATTGCTATGAACTGTTATAAGAGTGGTTAGTAACTGATTTATCAATATTTATGAACAGTTTTAACAGTTACTATTTGTTGTTACAACAGTTGATAAGAACTAATATATAAATAGTTATGGGTAGTTATGAGAGTTGCTATGAGCTGTTAAAATAGTATATAGCTCTTATAATTGTTATTAACGGTTATTACAGTTATGATGAACGGGTATGGCAATATTTACTATCATACAATTTTTTTTGAACAGTTATAACAGTGTTATGAATAGGAGTCGTTCGCAACTGTTAGAAGAGGATCTATTAACTGATTTAATAGTAGTTATCAATTGTTTTAACAGTAATTATGAGCTATTATAGGAGTTATTATGAAATATTTTAACAGCTGTTACATGCGCTTATATCAATTGTTATTTACTGTTCTAAAAATTGTCAATACTGCAATAGTTGTTATGAACGGTAAAAATAGTTGTTATTAAAGGTTATAAAAGTTGTTAAGAACTATTGTAGCATTTGCTATTAAGTGACTTAACAATAGTTATGCATTTGTTATACCCGTTGTTTTGGTTGCTTTTAAAAGTTGTACTTCTAATAAAAGAAGTTTTGATGCAGCTATTGAAGAATAGAAAATCCAGAATCGTTGAAAATATCGACACAAAAATGAACCACAAATGTGTGTAATTCAGTAAATGATTGCAGAAGGAGAGGAAATATGAAGCCATATATATCCAGGTTAGTTGCTAGATAGCTATTTAAAGACACAAGATTTCAATGTAATAAAAACGATATTTCTGTTTTTACTGAAATGAGCACAGAAAAAGATCTTTGCTTAATGAGTGATATTTTAGATACTAGGTCAATGTCTTTGCTTTGCACATCATGTAAATGTATGCAATCCGTATATTGTTTGAGGTGGCATTCATTAGTATTCTCTTATCGTCAGAAGCTCACAAATGAAACTATCGATTATTAGAAATAAGTAATGTGGTAATGTCTCTTCCTTATATGGAAATTGTATATTTCGCTCCCCTCACGATAATTTGCAATATTTCCGAATTATTAAAAATGTTCATAGAGACCAATGTGTTTGACATTTCAGGATTACCAAAAATCTTCATAGAGGTAAATTTATTTGATATTGAAAAAGCCTATCGGAAATAGTACAGTTACGTGCAAAAGTAAATCCCTAAAGCCAACCGGTTAAACCAACCCAAACACTCTCATGCATAGAAATGTTGAAGTCAAATCCGTCGTGAGTGGAAAATACACGTTGCTGCACGTTTTGTCGTGACTTTAATTTAAACATTAATAAACTCGAATTCCAATAAAGGCGGCCCCCGTGAATCGTTTGTAAAAGGTTTTGAAAATATTATTTTCGCAAGTGGTTAAAGAGAATATATAGCAAGCAATTCTTCTGTAACGTCCTATTGGGAACAATCAAGTCCTCTGAAAGATTTAGGTTTGCTGTTAATGGGAGAATATTCAACAATTGGTAATTTTAAACAGGGTGACCTGGTTTGGAGAATCAACCGGTTACAAGAACCTTGAGCCATTTACAACAGCTACTGTAAATGTGGGTAATACAAGGCTACCCACAATGTTTTACCTCATGAAACGTAGAGTTTAGTTAGAGGTGCTGTAGACCTTACAATAACGAATTCCTTAAGGAATCTTTATTTGTCAAGTTTTACAAATAACTGCTTGACCCTAGGTGAAATATAGACGAAGATGAGTATCCTAATTTGGAAAGAATATAAGAAATTCTTATTGTGTTATGAGTAATGAAATGATATCACACTAAATAGCTGAAATAGTTTAACCCTTTAGGTGATTTGCACCTGTTTATAAAACTAAAAATGGGTTATGTTAGGATACAAAAGGCTAGGTTAGGTAGGATTAGGTTGGATTTAGTTAATATATAAATATTTTATTGGAAGATATTATTTTTAAAATTTTTCTTTTGACGTTTATATATATATATATATATATATATATATATATATATATATATCACTGTGCATTTATATATAAAAAAATTGTTAAGTAACAAGGGCAACAATATTCACATTGTATATTTTTAAAATATTACAATAATGATTACCGTAAAAGCTTAAATGTGGTTATAGAGAAACTAAGAGTCTGTGATTCATTGAATTAGTTGTTATAATATTACGTAACTATTAACTCTAAAAATCCATTTCAATACACCGATGTAAGATCAGATTCGTCAAATACCCTCAGTTTCTATAAAACGATGTGGTCATGGAAAAAACAAACTGAGATATGTAAGTAAGCCGAAAGTTCAGATCAAGTTATTGTTTGATGTGATGAAAGGATTTCGTTACTCGCGTTTTCTATGGACGGAATACATCATTATGTCAGCTGATGACTGAGCATTGTTCTTTTAATTTATGACGTCATTTATTCACGCCACTTTCAATAGAATATCTCTAGCATGTCCTTTGGAATTCATTTCCTTTCAGCAAGTGAAGGTAGAGCCTTTTATTTAGGTTGATCGCAATTTTAATACGATAGGTTTTCTCCATTTATTTTCTCCTAGGCCATAAGAAACTTGTGCAGGTAATATAACAAGCATAGCGAAGTTACTGTGATTATAGTGAATTTACTTGCTTAGTTTTGTTATAATTATTGCAATGTATTACAACTTCTCACACCTTGTATAGTTAAAGGTTTGCTAAGAAGTGGAAGATGCTTTGAAGTCTACCTAAAATTGGGAGATTTGTAAACATCACTGGTGGCTGGAAAGATACTATTTAGTAATATTGCGACAAAACGAATCCGTGAAAAATTATTTTGGTTCAAGTATGTATAGAGAGTCATTGGTTTAAAAAAATAATAAAACTATAAAATTGGATTAATATTTATTGGTTACTTTGTAACTGCAGTGATTACGTTCCCCGAACTTCCCGCGAATATTGAAACCACCAATACTGAAACCAACAGTATATGGGAAGGGGAGGGTTCCATTAAACAAATATAGCTATTCTATACACTTGTATTACAATATAGTAAATGTATGTGATACACATTTGCATACATATTTTTATTGAATTTTTACTTTTTCCTTTAAACTGAAAATGATTCGATAAACAGGGTATAAGGATAAATCGAATCACAGAATACTGTAGGAAAGGCATAAAAATAAATTCAGTACTGAGTTAATAATGCCTTTGGGGTAAAAGAAGTAAACATGGATAATAACATCTCAATGTTAAATAAAAAAACCCATTTTAGTAAAACAGTTCAGGATATATGCTAAGAACATATATTCATTTGTTGTTGCGGGGACAATTATGATGAGATAGTCAATGACTGTCGCCTGCAACTGAAACAAAAACAAATGAGACGAGTTACTAGTATTGTGCATTTTTTTTATTGCTCCCCTATTATCAAATTGGTTATTTAAATATAACTTAATGTCACTAAAACTATATGTTTGTGAAAACTTAACTTTTTTAAAATACTTTCTATTAGTTCACACCATCCTTATTTACGAGATATATCTTGTTCAAATCTTTAATCGTTAATAAAAATATTTTTTATTCATCCAATCATGTTCAAATACTTTTTTTTTAATTGTAGTAGATGCCAATTGATGTGTATGCAGTTTTTTTCAAGTAATAATTCATTAATTAAATTTAATGAATTAATTTTAGTTATGTATGTGAGAAAAACATTTCACAAAAAGGGGCAAAGTATGCAATATAGGTACTTCTTCAGCTGTCTTAAGGCATAGATTATGTTTCTTTACATTATAAATATTTAATAAAAATTAACTGTAGTACAATCTTTGTTTGTTGACCTAATTAGGAATGGACATCAGAAAGGTTTATTTTTATAACTTGTTTAAAATTTTTTATTTATAAACACAAATATTCAAAAATATTTAAGTATAAATATATAAAGTTCATGTGAAACGGTTAGGAGATTTTGCCGTCTACATAACACTATAATCAAAGCATAACAAAACCTCCTGTCGCAGACGATGTGTTTTAGTAATTACTACAAACTAAGCATGTTTTCTGTCGATAATAACCCAGCATGGAACAATATTATCGATTGATAAAAAGAACGATCACTAAAAACCAATGTTCTCCGACGTATAATGTACAAATATTTAGTACTTTATAAATATTAGGAATATTTGTTAAAAAATTATTTCAAATTAAGTCGAAGCTTATAAACTTCAAAGCAAAATGTTTATTTAGGTGGAAACTAGTTAAATAAAAATATTGAGGAAATAAACCTGAAACCTTAATGAAAAACTGATGTAATAAAATCTCATATTAATACAATATATAATTTAGAGTATTTTCCATATATTTATAATATATATATATATATATATATATATATATATATATATATATATTTATAAACTACCAATATAAAGAAATAGGAAATGACACAAGTGACAAAATCAATCCAGAAAAATATCGATGGTTAAAAATCATCTCAAAACTTTACAAAGCCTTATGCGCAATAAAAAAGTAGTATCTGCTATCTGTGAACTTGGTGGCATCAACAAATTTAGGCTTCCCTTAGAAATGGTAAAAACTCACATGTTTGAAAATTCTATTATGTTTTAAAACTCCAATTTGTAATAAAAAAGTTTATTTCTGGTGTTTTCTGGTGTAAAGTATCGATAGTGTTTATTTCTTTATAAATAATAAAACGTTTTAAAAAGTAGTTTTAAACGTATAGAGTCAAAACTATTTTATATTAGGTAAAATCTTGGATAAAATATTTGATTCGAATTTATTGAATTCTTGCAAATGTAAACATAATATTAGAATAAATATTTCTAAAGTTATCTCAGATAAATATATTATACTGCACAAGACAGGTTGATGTGTTTATATTTAGATAGCACTGTAACCTTAAGCAGGATCCAGAGCAGTCCTGCCTACTGATAATGTTGCACTGGGATGTGTACTTGCACCTTACAGGTACCTCGGTACTAATGTTCACACTTGACATATCTTAACTTTAGCAAAGGTGCTACAATTTTAGGTCTAACTCACTTCTAACATAACCCAAGCAACGTTTTATACACCCTTATGGTAGATTGGCAGTTTTATTTCTACAAGTATTTATTCTTAATTTTTGTATACTGCATAGAAATACGAAACGATCGACTTACCAAACAGAATTTATTCGAAAAAATGCCAAAACCCATTAAATATTGTTGCGCTATAAAACAAATTAGTATTAAACGTATATGTAAACTTATGATTGTACTGCGCTAACGATCAAATCTTTTGCTGTTGAGATTAGTTAGGAAAATAATATTAATCTGTATTTTATTCAATTACCTTCTATTCTGTTGATCAATCCACGTGACTTCCTCTTTAGAAGATACTTTCAATAAATTCAGAAGGTTATGTGTGACCCTTTGTACTGAAAATGTCTATTTAAATGAAAAACGTTCATGTAATGAGTTTTATGCCGTAATCGTTGAGCGGTTCAATATTATCACAGTTATAGTAAAAGGCAATGTATGATAGTTACCTCTGCATAAAATATATTACCGCTTTTATTTGTATGGTAATTAAATACTTTTGAAAAATATACAAACTTACCACCGTCATAGATTGCGGACTGTACTCAAAGCAGTTAATGGCAACCGTCTGGTGATTTGTTTCTAGGGAAAGCAGAGAGAGCTAAAAATGATAAATAATTAGTAACTAATAAGTGTTGATACATAATACAATACAAAAAATAATTTGGCACAACTTAAACTTTCAACTCAATCACCCTAAAATGATGACAATTTATTATGGGTGGCTTTTGTTATGTAATTTCTACGTATCAACAACCAAAACAGTTTTAGACATTGGAAATTGACCTGATTAATAACCACTACATATTCGAATATTGTGCAAGTACTTACGTGTAGTATCAAGTGACGAAAATGTCTTCAGTACCAACTTATATTTAAAGATTTTAAATTAGATATAAACAAACTAAAACTATCCTAATTGTTCTACATAACTTATATGGGGATTATAAATAGAATTTCGAATGCTGACCTTCTACTCAATCGGCGTTAAAGTATTTAATCTGTTGAATCAATTCTTTATATTTATTTATGAATTATCGTTATTCAATTATGTTCATACATACGAAAAAGGTTTCTTTGGTGATATAGACATATTTTGGAGTTTTGATGTGCAACAATGTACTTTCAAACAATTTATTTTAAATGTTATGGTAATTAAATACTTTTATTACATAAAATGCATTTCGATTACGAAATCATTGTCATCAGTGGTTAATATATATATATATATATATATATATATATATATATATATATATATATATATATATATATATATATAGGAAAGGCATTGTATGATAATTAGCTCTGCATAATATATTTCGCCACTTCTATTTTTATGGTAATTAAATTCTTTTGACAAATATACAAACTTACCACCGTCATAGATTGTGGACTGTACTCAAAGCAGTTAATGGAAACCGACTGTTGATTTGATTCTAGGGAAAGCAGAGACCGCTAAAAATGAAACTAAATTAGTAACTAATAAATGTTGATACATAATTCAATTCAAACAATAATTTGGCACAAATCAAACCTTCAATTCAATAGCTCTATAATAATTACAAATTACTTGATGTGCTTAATTGTTATGTTGTGTCTACCTACCAACAACTAAAACAATTTTAGACATTGGAAAACGACCTGAATAATAACCATTACAAATTCTAATACTCTGCAAGTACCTGCGTGTAGTATCAAGGGACGAAAATATCTTCCGTACCAACTTATATTAAAATATTTCTAATTAGATAAAAACAAAGTAAAACCATCCTGAATGTTCTACAGAAGTTATATTGCAATTACACCTAGAATTACGAATGTTGACCTTCTATTCAATCGGCGTTAAATATTTTATGTGTCTATTAAATTTGTTGTATTCACTCATGAATTCCTTTTTTAAATTTATTTCCATAAATACGAAAAAGGGTTCTTTGGTGATATAGGCATTTTTAGAGTTTTTGTGTGTAACAATGTACTTTCAAACATAATTTATTTTAAATGTCGATAAAAGTCAATTACATTACTGAAGAGACTGAACTATCAAAATGGTATTTAATCTGATAATTAGAAATTGAGAT
Organism: Prosapia bicincta; assembly: GCA_036971475.1. Lineage (NCBI taxonomy): Eukaryota > Metazoa > Arthropoda > Insecta > Hemiptera > Cercopidae > Prosapia > Prosapia bicincta. The sequence continues at coordinate 2,125,178 of JBAIZL010000393.1, forward strand.
ACAGCTAATGTGTAAAAATAATAATTAAATACAACAAAATGTTAAATGCAATGTGCCTAACAAATTATATTCTATGCATATTTTTAAAGTAAAATTTTTGTCAAGTAATATATGATGTTTACGTATCTTTCAGAAAACAACAAAATAAACTTAAAAAATTAAAACAATAAAATTATAATTTTCAGCTTAACTAAAATATAAATATATACCTGGATGTCCATGAGTTTAGACTTGCTAAAACGTTCTCACTCTATCTATTTCCAATTCCAAAAGTCCAATCTGGAATTGAAAAAAAATAATAAAAAAAAAACTGAATTTAAGTTGAATGGGTTGTAATATAAGGTTTTGTTTGATGTTTCCACTAGAGGGTTGGTTTAGGGGGGGGGGGCGGTGTACAAGACACTAAAAATGATTTAAAAGTGTTAAAAGCAGTAAAGTAGTCTTGAATTTTCAATAAAGTCAGTTTTATACGACCGTTTAAATGACGTCACGCCAATGGATAGTAAATAACTTTTCTTGCATTAAACTACTTCTTTCAAGTGAATTTTGTAACACTCAAAATGTTTTGCCTATCATTTTGTTTTATAAACAATATTTTTCATTTTCTCATTTTACATAGAAAACTACTTCTCATGTTTATTACGGTGCAGATTCTTTTACAAGCGATCACTTAGTTACTTATAACATTACTGTATTATTAGCCACGATGAAATTTAGATAATGTTTTTGACGTCATACATTGCCAGTAGTCATGTTATTCATTCACCTTCTAACTGTCCGCTTGTCATGTCATGCCATGTCACTGTACTCTCTCTGCTATGTTGCCAAGTCTCGTAGCCAATCCTGATGGTCCACATTATCCAGACTCTGTAGTAGATCCTACTTATGGCGGCAAAGTACCGATTGCCGATAGCTTGATTCATCTGACCACTCGAAACGTGCGACCTACAGTTTCATTCAAGACCCTTTTATCGACATATTGAAAACAAATCAGAGGATTGTTGTAAGACGAAGACATTGAATCATAGGTCTTGGAAGCATTGAAGTACTTTACTAAAACTTTAGTAGAGTTTTACTTGAATTTCTTTGCGAGGGCATAGAATTACAATAGACGGTCGCTATTTGCGGGTTTGCTATTCGCGGTTGGCAAAACTAGAGGAAACAAATTCAAGAAATACAGTACATTTACTACGAACATTGTAGGATAATGAGTCATCGCCTTGTTTATTTTGTTGTTGTTGGGTTCACCTCGTCAGTGCTATATGAGATTCTAGCGACACGTTGGAACTGCGATTTTATGCACTGCAGAATGAACGGATGTACTCCAGATAATAACTATTCATCAAATTTTTCCATCCGTGAAGGAATACGTATCAGCATCTATGTAATTATTTATTGAGACAAATATACTTACATTTATTGAATACGTTCGCAAGTATGATCGCTTTTTTCTATGAAATTTTAATATTTTCACAAAAACTCTAAAGCTAATGTAAATAAAGCAAGACTCTATAAGAAATGGCTACTCCAGTAGTATACAATTACTTCTTTATTTCATGAAACATTATTGACAAAGAGGATTTCCCTTCGGAATTTTGTTGAGAGTTGTAACGATGCGAGAGAAACCCTGCGTTATTCACTCGTCTCTAAGGGGGATCCAAGTCTAGTAGAAGTAAAGAGATGTAACTTCAAGCCACTGCGGCCAGCAAATTTTACTGTGAAGATTTAATACAAACCTATCTTTATTTTACTAGTGCTAGGCATAAGCGAACGTACCTAACAACAGAGTGAAATGTTACTCTGTATAACCTAATTTTTTAATCAATTCCAATTTAACCAAATAAAAATAACGATCAAGAGTTTCCATCGTTTGCGAGAATCCTGTGCTGCTGTTATTTGTTTGGGGACACACCGTAGTTTGTTCAGACCTAGGGAGTTTTCTTGCCAATGATATTCTATGGGTATTGATTATACCTGGCACTAAACGTGTACAATAATAAGGTTTTCAAAGTTTACAATTTTTGACGGTCTTTATAAATATGTCCAGGACTGGAGAGTTCTAAAATTCTTTCACAAAGACTATGAACTAAAATTTACTTTCCAACAGAGGTTTCCACGTAATCTTAGAAATTTTAACTCTTATTTCTTCAACCCAGATAGGCCTGAATAAATATTTCATAAATTAGAAAAAAAATGTATTTATTTGCTGTAGCCTATATAGTCTTATATGTACCTATATAGGTCGATTACGAGAAAAATTGATTCATATAAGATGTATTTGCGATCTATTTATAAAACGCTAGGAAAATAAAAATAATAACGAAGTGTCCTGCATTTAGGTCACTAGATTAATACTTTTAGAAATATTGGGCTGTGTATTGATAAAATTCGAGTTACTATAACCTACAATTGCTTACAAATGACAATTGTTACAACATTGTTTATTTTCAGCCTAACGCAATATTGTCATTTATATAAAGATATGAAAACTTCTTGCATTTACAATGTTCATGGGTTTGTATAGTATTTTTTTTTTAATTGTATGGAGTCCAATATTAAATGTTTTACATCCTGTCAAGGATTTTGTATTGTTTTCCTACACCTAGTATGTTTGTCGTGTCAGTTACACAGTGGTCAAGTCAAACACCTTGTGGTGTAGTTTTCCAAAAGCCTGTCGATGCAGCTGCCAGGCATTCAGTTTAGCCTTCTAAATACAGTCACTCAGTCAAACAAAGTAACACTTTTATATACCTAGACATAACAGTTGATTAATCATCGTAATTAAAAACTATTTCTAAGCTGTAAGTGATATTACCATTTTATTTTTAAATAATAAATTTGATATTATTGTCTGGTTCAAATTTTTTTTCCAGAATCCAGTAATGGTCGTTTAAAAACTGCTTCATAGCGTAAATATAAATCATATTTCCAATAAAATCGCAAATCTACCAACTCAAGTTTTTGTTACCTAAACATCCCAGGGTAATGACCTCTACCTGGGTAAACATTATGCCCTCCACCACGCATACTAGGCAAACGTTATTTTAATTCCCATTAACTGGGTAAACTGTCACCTTAATCCCACCAATCTGAGTAAGCGTCTTTACCCTAATCCAACTTACCCAACTAACTGGGTAAAATGTCGTCATCCTAATACCTCCTATTTAGGATAACGTTGACACACAAATAGCACTCTACTGAGTAAAAGTCTTTCCCCTGATGCTACCTTCCCATCTAGGTGGGTATATTGTCATCACCTTCAGCCATTAGTTGGGTCAGCCATCATCACCATAATTCCTCTACACTGAGTAATCAATCGTCTTTATGTTAAATTAAGCTGCTATCTTTCCGGTTAAAACGTCTCGCGTCGTGGCCTTCGTGATCTTAATCTAACGTTGACCTATCTCACGGTGACCAATTTATGTTACCATTCAACATAGTCCTCTCTCTTTCTAGTTTAATGCTGTCATCTTAATAATAGCTTACTGGGTAAACGTAAGTATCATACTGAAACTTACCCAACTAAATGGGTAAAATGTCGTCACCTTATGAGTAATTGTTGTCACTTTAATACTACCTAATTGGGTAAAAATATTTACCTTAGTCCCACCTTTTTCATAACTGAGTAAAATTACGTCACACATACCCACACCATCACACAAAGCAACACACACTGGAAGATAAGTTCTAAAAATTCCTGAAGTTTTGCAAAGCTGAACAGGAGCACACATAATATAGGTAGTAAGATATACTCTGCTTAGTCCTAAGATAAATTGTTCATGCTTTTCTATGTCTCACTTCATTTGCCGATACACTATTCCACAGATTCTTCTGTGACGTTAAATTGCCTACAAAGCCTAATATTTGATATGTTTGAGCCTGCAGTGCATATATAAATGTTACACCATATATACAAAGATTTATTTGTTGTATAAGCACTGAATACTTTGAGCAAATATGTTTGTAATACCCATAAAAATAAATAACTTGCTAAATGTAACTTTGAATATATTATAACTACATTTACCCTTTATGAAAATAATAACTTATAAATGAGAACTTGGCCTATTGTCATTACAGAATCTCTAGTTTGCGAAATAAATGAGACGAAACCAATTATATTTTATAAAGGACACATGCTAGTCCAGCTCAATATGACGTAATGTACAGATTGTGGTGGCAAAATTCTTTTTAATTACTCAAAAACAGCATATAACGCATAATGCCTAACAATGCATTTTCACTGAAAGCTGTGGACTTTTGAAACGCTTGTTCTCCTTATAATAAAACTTCTCAATACAGAAGTTACTTTCACTTTCGTAATCTCACAGGTTACCTTATTGGCATATTTATCTCGTAAATATTGGTTCAACTAATTAGAAATCTAATTAGGAGTTAGATTTAAATGTGATAATACTTGACTAGCTAATCTAAATCTTTCTGTTCAGGTGAAAAGGTAGCTATTAACAGACCTTTGGTTTTGTTGTGTGTTCAGAGTTCTTCATCTGCTTGTAGCCTTACAATGTTAACTCGCCGCACTTAACTAAAGTGAATCTATCACTTACTGCACAATACTCTTTCTTAAACCTTCTATTAATTTCCAATATCTACAATGAATTTATTTGAATTTCTCCTAATTTTTCTTAGTACTTAAAAAGGAAACCTTATTTCTCTTCCTATATATATATATAAGTTTTTTAATTTACCCTTACCTCATCCCGATCACCTTAGGGCGAGATGGTCACCAGCCCACAGTCAAGCCCTTACAATAAAGTTACAAGTCCCTTGCATACTGGTACTACAATCCTGGCACCAAGCCCCTCCATCTCGGGACTGATGCTAGTCACCCTAGTCGGGAGTCCGGAGTTTGAGGTTCGTGAGAATAGCGGCTTCATATGCTAGACGAGAGATGTCCCACATAAGGGTCCCCCTTTGTGTTCTTTGACTAGGCAGTGAAATCGACTCATTGTCGCATTCTTCTTCTTGTCGCTATATTTCTTTCTTCTTACACGCTTCCGCAAAACACACTGCTGAATATTCCGCAAGATCAATCCTCTATGAAAGCTAACATGACGAAGATATAAACAAATATATTCCTATTCCTGGACACCCTATTACATTTTTCCTTTATTCTTTATTTCTCTTCTGAAAAAAATTCCAAATTTTGTAGAAAAATTATAAAATAATTAAAAGCATATCCCTCTTCTAAGTCCATCCCTCAAACAGAAAACAACAAGTGGAAACCGTAGACAGTAATTATACTTCGGGAATGAAATTTGCAAAGTATGCAAAGTCCTTCATATGGTCATAAATTATCTTACTTTGCTTCATCCCTAACAAAGTGCAGTAGTCCCTTTACGAGAGTTCTCCCTTACATGACAATACCTGGGGAGACTATCATCCGTCGCAATCCCCTTCACCTCTCCCACAATCCTATCACACAATAAAGACCTTATATTAGATAGCTGATAAATCTAAATTTAATCGCCCCTTTGGATAGCCAAGGTGTAATCATATTGCGTAACGTAACACTGTAATATAAGGTTTACGTAATATGAGATTTGTCAGAAATGTAACTCATTAGATTTATCACAAATGCAATTTAAGAATGGTATGTATTTGTGCCTGTCAGCCAGTTTTATTTCTCGACGTCCACTAACAAGCAGCACATCTCCATTTTACAGAGGGAAGGAAACAGGGTTTTATTGTGAGGATATTTATAAAGAATACGTCATCCTATTTCAACTTAACGTGAGTAACAATACATGCTCTAACAGGATGGAGATGTCGGAATCTTTCTTGACTCTTCCATTTACTGTTCCCGTTCACAACAGATCTTTGCGTCAATAATAATATCAGAAGTAATTTTTTATATATTTATATTGAATAATTCGTTTTATTACCTCTACCTTATAATTTTATGACCAATGGTAACTGCTAAACGGTTACGGCAATGAACAAACTGTGGCGGGTGAACTAGAGACATTTTGCAACCTTGCAGAGCGAATTGTCAAGCGAAAATGGAACTTGTTTTATTTTCGCGATACACTCTGCCGCCAACAGGTTGCTCCACTAACTGTAGATAGTAGTGTTGCGTCTCCATCCACGTTGTTCCCGCCTCATGACTACCGCCACAAGAAACAGTAGCGGAGCCAGATAGCGTGTGACGTCTTTGCAGATTGTGGTTTGTAATCTGTTGCCAGTAGACCCAACTGTCCCGTTTAGCACACGAGATTTACGGCGCGATATAATACAGCGTGTCGACCCCCAGTCTTACTCACCAATGATCAAGACAACCAGTTCACATGAAATCAACCACATTGTTCCCGATGACAGTCAACCGTGAAATTTGATCACCCTAAAATCACCATTATTTCGAGAGCGTACAAAATCTTTGTATGCTTATGAAAGCTAGAGAAAGTTTTGTGAAAATAAGGGGAAAGTTTGATTTGGGGATTTCTATTGACTTGATCTGCAGCAGAAGTAGAATAGAAGTTCAAAGGTTGGAGTCGAAAGTTAAAATAGGGGTCTCAAAATAATTTGGAGGAGAGCCGTCGCACACAAGTGAAAGTTTAAAAGTTGTAGGAAATGAGTTAGGCGGTGGCAAGGAGAGTGTAGAGTAAAAACTTAGTAATTCATAAGTAGGAGCATCTGATATAATGAATTCTGTTAGGATCAAAAACAGTTAAAAGTGCTTAACCATCAAGTTTGTTTTACTTTAAAATAATAAAAATCAAATAGATTTGCGCTTTAATTTTGTAAAGTGTTTATCACAGAACTGAACTAGCTTCAATAAATAATAAATTTTTATCCAGTAAATTAATAAATAAATTTAAAAACACTTGCATTGTAATATATATATATATATATATATATATATATATATATATATATATATATATATATATATATATTGCAATATTAATGATTACATTGTAATATATATGGAAGAAATTTTTTTCTTTTTGTCTAAATCTTTTTTTTTAATCAATAAACAGGTGAAGGTCTGTTTTTGCCAGCTAAATTGGTAGCATTATCAAAGATTTGAGATCGTTAACACATCCTCTTGAAAAATAAATATCGATAGTACAAATATTTAATACTGTACAAATATGAGTCAAAGTATTGCCAACTAAGGCGAGTCCTTAGTTACTTACTTACTAGCCAACGCCCATTCTTGGCAGTTGAGTCATTTGGCGACGCGCTGACCAGTAGAGATGGGCATCCCCGAAGATGGGACTGCAGTAATCCTGGGCCCGGTCCAGGGCTGTACAATCATTAGGGAGTTCGGAATTCATAAGTTCACCACCATACAGCAGACACTCCGGGGTCGGTAGCACATGAATGCGGTGGAGGTGCGCAGCACGGTAGTCATGACAAATTTCCAATGTGAAAGCTGCAACGCTAACAGATCGAGGAAAGTTTTGGTCAATTGGTCTACCCGTCACAAGACCTTCCCACCGTTTTCTTGCTGAGAGCTCCCTCAATCGACCGTGATTCCATTTTTTAGTGGACGTCTTTATTAGGGACCTGGAGGATTGTAGTGAACTTAGATGCTCGGGCTGGGGGAGGGTTTTCCCTGCTTGGCTAGTGATCAGCCTTTTCATTGGCAGGTGAATTCTGTTTGTAGACCTATTTATAATATCAAAAATTCTAATATAATATTATATTTCAACTAATCTGGGTGTGTAGTTCTATCAGTTTGCTATTATTATTACGGTTAAATATTTCCATAGCCCATAATATATTTATTTTCTATCCTTTATTTCCAAGTTCAGATAGTTTAATGTTTTTTCGTAAGGAAAGGTATGTCCATTAGCGATGCGCTGCTACATTACATTTATAACTAAGTGTACAATATGCATTGACGAAGTAGTATATTGTACATTACCTTCACTTGTATTTATCTGTGGGAAAATAATATTTGGAATAAGTCATAATCTTTATTTCAAAAGTAAGAGGCAATAATAACACGCTATATCACTAATGTGGACCTATTTGTGTTTAAATATTAGGCCTTAATAAAGTGTTCTTAGAATACAATGTTAACGTAAGTATAATAAAACCATAGCAATATAGTAATAAATGTTTTATGGTTTAGCTATAATATAATTTCCCCAAAAGAATTTATGTAAATTTCACTTTTGAATTATATAATTCTAATTTAATACATTATTTCCTGCACAAGCTTAATTCAGTTAGAGTCTATACTAGATGCACAAGTCTGTGTGTGTGAATACGTTGCACAATTTTTATTCACTTCCTTTACATGGCATTAGTAGACTTTATCGTGGAAAGCACCTTTCCTGAATGATTAGAGAGAATGGTGAATCTTAGAGAGTGCGTATGGCAAAGTGTGGTTTTACAATAAATACAGCGTTAAAAGCTACAATAATATAATCCCTATATATATAATGCTGACTATGGAATGATCAATATATATTGCTGATTTTACAATGATCATTAGGATTAATGATCATTAGGAAGTGTTGACTCCACATTGATTATTAGATAATGCTGACGGGACAATATTATGTTAATTATACAATGATAAATAACGTTGATGATTTGACAGTAGACGATATTTAATACATTTAAATGTATGAAATAGATGATAATATATATTAGATGTTTACGAAAAATAGGATAATTACTTACTTTTGGCTACATATGAGAAGATAAAAATTAATGCTAACATATAATGAATTCAATATAGAAACTACGAAATGATGAAAGAAAATTTTAGAATATATATTAATGAGTAAACAATGATGCTACATTTAATGATATCATGAAATCACTATGAGACTACACAATGATGTACACATATCACTTCTGAGTAATGAATATACTATGATGTTAAAACTTATTACATTCGAACCACACAATAACAAGTCAGACAATATAATCATATTTATACAAGATATATACATATTTAAGACTACATATTGGTGAATAAATAATTATAGGTATATTTAAATAATTCACAATACGAGCTGCACAATAATAAAATCATACTCAGAGAACATATGAATAAACAATCTTGAAAAATATAATAAATCCCCTCTACGAAGTAGAAAGAAGAATAAAGAGCCCTCATTACTTCCTAACTTTCTGAAGAGGAGAGTCCAAAAGGAGAGTACATTTTTCTATAAATATTATTCATTTTAATCCTATTCACTCCTATTTCAATTCCTCCCATTATTTCTCACTCTCTTTATATATATATATATATATATATATATATATATATAAGCCTATATATATACAGGCCTATATATATATATATATATATATATATATATATATATATGTTGTTCAAATTTTCAATCCTTAATAAAATATTGTTGTTCATCCTCTTAAATTCAAATACATTTTTTTTGGAAGGAGGGGGTGTACGACACTTGCTGTAGATACAGCTTTTTCAAATAATAATTCAATAAATAAATTTATTATTTTATTATTTTTTTTTATGTAAGAGAAAAACTTTTCACAAAAGGGTAAGTATGCAATATAGTTATTTCTTCCCGTTTTTCTAAAATAAGTGATTACATATGATTTCTTTAAATAGCTAATTTTATGTTATAGGTTATATGGTAGAACATCTGTTCTAACGCATATGTTATGCCATTTTATTTATATTAATTAAAATTATTCAACAAAAAGTAACTAAAACAGAATTTAACATCATTGACCTAAGTAGGAATTGACATTAAACAAGTTTTCTTAATATTACTTGTTTTTCATTGCTTTATACCTTTTCTCATTTATTGAGAGTAACACACATACACACACTCTTCCCCGGGCACACACACACTCACAAACTTAGCTACAGGATTCCACCCGCTTTCGATGCACTGCTTTGTCATTTCGCGGAACAACTTTAAAGTTATTGCAGGAATTTAAATTGAACGTCCGTTGTATCTAGGAATGAAATGCGCCGCGAGATGTACAGATGTTACCGTCTGTTCTGAAATGTTGCAACAAATCAACCGAGCTATTCAGGTCAGAGCTATTTTCCTGCAAGAAGGAATTCATAAATACCCCTGAAAAATATACACAAAAGAACAATTGCGTAACACTATAATTCCAACGTACTGTATTAGTTAAAACCTGAGGAAAAACTCTCAATTATGAACACTTTACGCTACAAGATTTGGGGGTTACTTATTCTACAATAATGCTTTATGATATGCAACTCCCCTATACACATTTGCGTTAAAATGATACTAGACTTAATATTCCATGTTGGTAGAATGTGAAATCATCGGTAAAGCAGGTTTAATCTTAGTTCTCGTAAATAAATTGTGCGTTTCATGCCCTGTTTAGGCTTGGCTGGACATAAAACAGATTAAACGTAAGAAGTCTGTTCTGCTCTGCTAAGTCCTGAATCCATTTACTAAATAACTCTGTCGCTACGCAGCAACTGTTTCGCGTGGTTCTTCTGAAACAAATAACGATTAATATAAATTGATTAGCAACTTCGTTTTACCTCTTTAAATAATAAAACAGTAACTCTCAAACAGTGTTATATTATGTCCCAGATCCTGAAAGTAGGTACTTGTCGGAATTACGCAATGGTTCCCGGATCATACGAAATCGAGTCCGGGATTATCGAGTGAGTACACTAAACCCTTTCCCGAACCAGTTAAAGTACTATATTTGTACTTATACCTCTTTAAAAAAAAACTAACAGTTTCAAAGAAATTGTCGAAACATGTCGGATTTGGTATGTTAGGCTACTTGGGAAGCAATTTTAAAATTAGGTAGGTATGTTAGGTTAAATGGAGAGCATGGTTAGGTTACGTTATGGTAGCCTAAGTAAGACTATACGGAGATCAAAATTAATAATAAGGTTTGATCGGTTATGTTAGAGCTATTTGGAAAGCAAAATTTAGTTTCGGGTAGGTATGCTAAGTTGAACGAAAAGCGGAGATAGGTTATGTTACGATAGCTACGGTAAAGGTATGTAGTGAGCAAAATAAGGTTTGGAGATCTAAGGTTAAGCTATGTGGATATCAGATTTAGAATTCGTTAGCAAAGGTTTAAACTCTATCGAAAGCAAATTTGGGATTAGGTAGGGTATGTTATAATAGCTAATGTAAGGGTATGTGGAGAGCAAAATAAGGCTTGGAGATCTAAGGTTAAGCTATGTGGAAATCAGATTTAGAATTCGTTAGCAAAGGTTTAAACTCTATCGAAAGCAAATTTGGGATTAGATAGGGTATGTTATAATAGCTAAGGTAAGGGTATGTGGAGAGCAAAATAAGGTTTGGAGATCTAAGGTTAGGCTATGTGGAAATCAGATTTAGAATTCGTTAGCAAAGGTTTAAACTCTATCGAAAGCAAACTTGGGATTAGGTAGGGTATGTTATAATAGCTAAGGTAAGGGTACGTGGAGAGCAAAATAAGGTTTGGAGATCTAAGGTTAGGCTATGTGGAAATCAGATTTAGAATTCGTTAGCAAAGGTTTAAACTCTATCGAAAGCAAATTTGGGATTAGGTAGGGTATGTTATAATAGCTAAGGTAAGGGTACGTGGAGAGCAAAATAAGGTTTGGAGATCTAAGGTTAAGCTATGTGGAAATCAGGGTTAGAATTCGTTAGCAAAGGTTTAAACTCTATCGATCGCAAATTTGTGATTAGGTAGGTTATGTTATAATAGCTAAGGTAAGGGTATGTGGAGAGCAAAATAAGGTTTGGAGATCTGAGGTTAAGCTATGTGGAAATCAGATTTAGAATTCGTTAGCAAAGGTTTAAACTCTATCGAAAGCAAATTTGGGATTGGGTAGGGTATGTTATAATAGCTAAGGTAAGGGTATGTGGAGAGCAAAATAAGGTTTGGAGATCTGAGGTTAGGCTATGTGGAAATCAGATTTAGAATTCGTTAGCAAAGGTTTAAGCTCTATCGAAAGCAAATTTGGGATTAGGTAGGGTATGTTATATTCAAAGCAAATTTGGGTATGAATGATTATGTCAAGTTATATGGAAAACATAGTTGGGTTACGTTACGATAGCTTAAGTAAATCTGTATTTGAGGGAAAATTAAATTTAGATAGCTTAAGCTAGAATATATAGAAGGACTAAATAGGCGTGGACTTTTAAAGTAATGTTATATGGAAATTGTGTTTTTGTGAGTATTAAAAGAAGACAAAAATTTATAGTAAAATATGCTTAAAAGTGTTTTTGCTGTTAGGTTATTGCTAATTTTTTGTTCAGGATAAATACATATTAACAAAGTTTATGTAGCCCGAAACCTTAATTTGAAACATTTCTATATTCACAGATGGATCCACAGCTTGTTTTGTTATCATTATTGTCATTTTTCAAATATAGAAAGAAATTATTTTAATAGATAAATCTGTTTTCCTTGGAGCAAGATAGATGACTTAATAATAAAAATCTAATACATCTCTCAGTTATCTCTGAGTCCAGATTGAAATACAATTTATTGCAGTAGCTACAGTTTTAATACACTAGTAATTGAAATATTTTTTTAAATTAATAATATGCTCATACATACTCATGCACACAAAACAAACGATCTTTGGAATCTTCTGTTTATAAATAAATTCATAAACTAAAAATTGAGATTTTGTTTAGATTCTTCTTATTCCAAAAGATGTTTTTTTTTTTGCTTTTGGAACTAAAATAATTAGACTGTAAAACTAGTGTAAGAAAGGAAGAAAGTGTCCCGAATGTAATAAGGCTTATCTATTATGTATTCCTGAACAAGTTTTATTACGTAATACTGATATTTATTAATAGACGTTTTACAAAGTTTATATATCGAGGACTTCTTTAGGTAAGATGATTTTTTTTTACCAACTAATATAAATTTCTACGATACAAGGACGAAATATGTTCTTATCTCTTTACTACTCTATCCGAATCACGTCCGTTATTCGATGACCAGGGCTCAGGCTAAATCTACTCGCTGTTTGTTGCCGATGTGATTCAACAATATTCAGTAGACCAAGGTTTTAGAAATACTGTAAAATAATCGTAATGAATCTGTTGACATCAAAAAACTTACAGACACAGCAAAAAACTGAATATTTAAGGTTACGTAACAAAAGATAAGTTTAAAGCTTTTCTGATGGTGTCGGAGTTTCCTAAATTTTTAAATTATTTACAAAACCGTCCTCAAATATGCATGAGAGGGAAAAGCTTGACGTTATATAGTTAAAGAGTTTCTCACTATAAAATGCCATGCCACTCGGAATCTGAGCTTTGATACCTTCTCGCACATCTTGTCACTATTTTTCTTTTACCAACTAGATAACGGATTAATTAAACAAAGCGAAAAGATCCAATTAAACTTAAACGTCCTATTCTGCTCTTCGGTCAATCCACAAAACATCCCTTCTGTTAATATTATTACTTCGCTTCCTATCACAGCGATCTTAAAGTCGTAGATTTAACAACCATAATCGTATATAATTCCTAAAGTTCTTTATTATAAAACTTTTCCATTCCGGCTTTAAAATAGGATTCCAAGTTTGATATAAGTTCTATACGTGTTTGAAAGAGAACTGGAGGGTGAAAACTGGATGCGGAGGGGATAATGGAAACGTGACTAGTGCCCGAACCAACACAATTATTATCCGTACTCCGAGAAGGCGGGTCACATGAAACTATAATATATTCCAGAGAAGTTGTTTTATAATTTGTTAATTGTTTTATAAAAATATTACAAGAATAATGTTGTTTATCATATTTTTATCTTATTTTACGTCAAACATTATGGCACATCTAAGTAGCTTTGGTGGTTATGGCACCATGCAGAAAGTGACTTCAAGTACGTTTAATGTTAAATAAAAAAGCCATTAACTTTGATGCTCGAATCCAAACGCTACTTTTATATTAAAATTATCGTTTAATTTCCATTTCATTATAATAAAAGTAAAAAGGAAGTCTCATGTAACTTAGGAACACTATGCTCTCCCAATATAACTCCCATTCGGTTTTGCGGATTGGACGTATAATTCTTTTTTAATAAATAAAGTCAAACGTTATTTTCATAGCGTGTGAATATAGCCTCTTCATGAAAATCAGAAAGGTTTGGTTTAGAAGGTTAGTTATATGAACTGGTTGTGTTAGAACAGAACCAGCCAGAGTTTTATAGAATACCTATTATACAAAGTGTATAGAGAATAAAAAAATGGGAGGAATATCAATTGAAACAATTAGTTGAAAGCCTGGTAGCATAAAAGAAAAAAATAATCAATAATGGCGTGAAATTTTTGTAATTAAAATAAAGTGGAAATAGTTATTGTAACATTTAACTTAGGTTACATTTCTGATAAAGAACATGTATGTACTTCTATTCGTCCTTTATGCTTTACTGTACCATTCATTCTATCGAATGAAACATTTGTAAGTTGTTCAGTACAGTTTCGTAAACTTTCTGTACATCTGTAGCCTCATTGGTAATCCCTTAGTCGATATTTTGTTTTTTTAAATAGTATGAAAATGTTTCTTTTTAGATGGAGCATTCAGCATCTTAAATTAAAATCTAAGAATCTATAATACAAATGCAACCTAAAATCAATAGAAGGAAGGTACAGATGTGACTTAAATTAAGTAAAACTTCATTTCATGCAATAGTTTTCATAACTCTAGGTTAGTTTGCATGAAAGCTGTTTTAACGCTTAAATTATACTACTTTTTTTACTGTATTTTATTAATTTAAAATGCTGTCGAACTGAAAATTTCTTTAATTTATAACCTAAGCAAAATATTTTTTAAAATAATTAGGAAACTATTTTATTATAATAAAAATAATATTAATTTTTGTGAGATAACGTGTTACTTAATGCAATAGATATAGAATTAGGCTAAATTGTTTGGTTTTGAGGAAAATACGGATTACGTTATTGTTAAGTTTAGTGAAATACTGATTAAAATTTATCAAGTAATCTATGATGCCATAACATTACATAATATTGGGCCGTAGCTATAGTTGTTTCAGTAACTCTATTTACATGGAGAACATTCATGAATTCAATTCTTCAAAACGCTTAGAAGAGAATAGGAATCGTGTAGAGAGATGTAGTTATCCAAAACCATTCCATTAAATAGACAGAATTCACATGATGCTTTAAAATATATTCCTAATTTAATATTTGTGTCTATAATAAAAATGACAAGAATCGAATTGATTTTTCTAATATTCCGAGTTCCCTTGACATTCCAATCTTCTGATATAGCAGAAACGCACGAAGGGCGAGCATAAAAGTAGGTATAAGCCCTCTCTTTCTTACAATATGCTTTTAATATACTTCCCTTGGTCAGAAATAATGATCCAACCGTCATCTCACATTACACTCGGCGCCAGAGCAAGCATCCACTCCCCCTCCTACTCTATCTTGCCTAAAATAGCTTTATATTTTCGGTGGTTCAAAAAAACATTTACTGTATCGTTATTTCCTTAATAACAGGTAATTTAACAAAAGGAGATTTCTTAAATAGATATATAATAATCTTTTCTTAAAAAATACACTTCACAATATTTGGTTTTGTACCGAAAGTAGCCTATAATTAAAATAAGATAACAAAGTTAGTGGGTCATTTCCTTAATAACAGGTAGTTTAACAAAGGAGATGTCTTAAATAGATTTATATTTTCGGTGGTTCAAAAAAACATTTACTGTATCGTTATTTCCTTAATAACAGGTAATTTAACAAA
The DNA here is from genome assembly GCA_036971475.1 of Prosapia bicincta. NCBI lineage: Eukaryota > Metazoa > Arthropoda > Insecta > Hemiptera > Cercopidae > Prosapia > Prosapia bicincta. The sequence continues at coordinate 2,140,867 of JBAIZL010000393.1, forward strand.
AGGAGATTTCTTAAATAGATATATAATAATCTTTTCTTAAAAAATACACTTCACAATATTTGGTTTTGTACCGAAAGTGGCCTATATTTAAAATAAGATAACAAAGTTAGTGGAGATTCCAATCTATAAATAAAAATTATACCGAATCTTCGACCAAATTATCGATAACATTTCTGAATTTTACCTCCGTCCAGCAGCAGTATATAATATATTGTATAAATTTTACGATTTTAGTGAGGGAACATGTTATACAGAGGAATTCATAACATCAGTAACTTGTACCTTGCACTTAATATTATGATTGAACTTCTCAATATAGACTATAATTTGTTTACAAATACTATTAGTCTGTATACTAAAACCGATTATAACATCAATTATAAGACATATTTATAGATAAATCAATCATTATAAAATTAAAATATTATATACTGTAAGCATAACAATACCTTAGCAGTCTAATTAAAACGTGTGTTAGATGATGACAAAATACCTGTATTTCTAAAACATCCCAAAGGGCAACAGATTGAAAAAGAAAACTTAACGACAGTAAATGTTCTAAGATGGGGATTATAAAATCCCTTCGCCTCCAGTTAGCTTTTAAACTGTCAAGCCATGTTAGAGGTTACGGCGTCGCTATTTCACGATCGTGTCATTTACATTTGTTCCCTTTTAAACTTTCGTCCTGTATCAGGTTTTTGCTAACCTTGAAGTAACCACTGCAATGGATAATTACAGATGGAAAACACTTTTGAAAGACTTTATCTCATTATTTCAATGTTTTTAACTTTTAAATAAATGTCAAATCGGAACAGAAAACTTTCAGAAGGTAAAGAAAAGTATTAGAATATTACTTTTGTTCAAAAAAAAAAAGAAAACAAGGGAAAGCGTGCAAACAAATAGCTAAATGTTAAGCCCTCTACTGGGAAGAGAAGTAACTAACCCGAACAAGAATCGAATCATTCAACTTAGGTAACGTAGAAAGCAAGGATTTAATTAAACGTTCTATCTAATTTACATAAAATTACATTTAAAATGTGCTTTGATTAAAATCTTCATCATGAAATATGACGGTATATTTGTAAAAACGAAATCCATGTCTTGCTGTCTAGGAAAATAGCCTGTAACTAAATAAGCGACTTTCCACTAGGATTTAAAATTAAACGTAAGACATTTACTAGATACTCTGTTATGGGTCTAACAACAAGTTGTTCTTGAAGTTTGACTGCATTCGGAAACCGATATTCAAAGAAAGATTTAATTGAACATTGAAACCGAAATTATATAATATTGTCCTGTTCTATCAAAAGCTCAAAAAATAATACGATATCAACAAATAATATCAACACATGAAATTAAATTAATTATATGTGGAAAACAAAAGTTTAACAAATCTTATGAAAATATTTTAAACTTTTTTGGTTAAAGTAAACTAAAATATCACTATTTTAATAGTTTAATAAATGCGCTGACTTGTGAGTAAGGCTCAGTTATTTATTTTTATCGGGCAACATTGCAATAACGGTTGCCTAGAAAACATAAGTATACAATTAAAATTACCATCAATAATATACACAATTTACACAAGATATTTTCAGATAATCATATTTACTATAATATTACCTTTAATTATAAAACAATCAAAAACTACTAAAATGTTTAACGTCAGAAATGTTTTAAATAACACTAACATAGCAATTACTACGTATTTAATTGCAACTAAACATGAACACACCCCTAACCAGTACTACACTTACAATCACTTGTAAGTGTGAAATACTATTAAATTTATAAAATACACAAATTAAATCAAATACACATTACAAAACAACCTGACAAATTTGAAAAAAGTGATTTAATCATGACTAAGTATTTATAAGAAGTATTTTATTAGGCGGTGTGTAAATATTTGCCAAATTTCACGTGCTCTTACTATTATTTACATTCTTCTGTATCTTAATTCTCTCAGAAAAAATACGTCGTTGCCAATTACTTTCATTGTCTAAAACCTCTGGATTTTTAAATTAAAAAAATTAAAACTATGGTGAAACTCCTTGATGTGATCCAATATGACAGACGTAGGAGGTACGCCAAGATTTTCAGGCAAAAGCAATTGTTTTTAAATCATATGAGTCGCTTCTGGGCAGGTGATTTGAATAACCGGAGGCTGTTTTTCTTTCTTTAAAAAGCATCAGTTCTGAGAGAAGTTATGATGGAGAGACAGCTGTCGTCTAGGCCTTCTGACTAATCTTAGTCTTCAGCGCAGAAGTTGTCTAGTTTACAACTGTAAATCAGTAAGCTGTTTTAAAAAAAGAGTGATTTCTTTAATTTTTTATTTTCTATTTAATCAAGTAGAATTGAGTTATGAAATATTTCCCTTTCAAGAATAAACTTTAATTGGACAGTATGTTGAACTAAACAGAACTCTGACTAAATAAGTAAGCCCTTTTATATATTATTTTGGATTAATTAGAATTTCCAAGACATAGACGAGTTGAAATGTAATGACGAAGGTTGTGTTTCAATCGCGTGAAATTTTGTAGAACTTGTTGGTACAAACTGCTCGATATTTCCGTTAGAGTGAAAAAACCATTATCGTTGCCAAATCGTTAGTTTAGTAGTTCTTATTTGCTTTAGTTTCTATTTACTCAAATTAATTATAAATAATATGGAGATTATTGATTGGTAACTCTTTAGGACTTCGAATCACGTTCTAGATTTTAGGAAGATATTTTCGTGTTGCTTAGCATTATTCTTTAGAGTTGTCTATGTATACTTTTATGGCATAGTAAAATCTCTTTGTTGAAAACTGGTTTCCTCAGGTAGCTGAGAGAGGTATTAAGTCTGGAGTAGGGAACCGAGTTTGAGTTTTCACAAGTAGGGGATACTATCCTGGCTGGATCCTAACTGCAATCAGAATAGTGAAATCCAAAGGAAAGTGATTGGAGCATTTGTAGGTGCTCGTTCTTTCAACGCAGCTGTGTCAAATTAGTTACGGAAAGCAATACGATTTCTGTAACCGATATTAGATACATCCTTCTATAGAAATATCTTGACGACTTGGTTTTTCGTTTTGTAACATAGGCATTTTAAAAATATAGATACTCAAAAAATGTGTGAGTTTTTGATATACCTACCTATGTCAATGCGATCAAAATATATCAGTATATAGAGGTCGAGATGGGGATAAAATGTAGGATTACAGTATCTCCAAGAAACAACCCTGGACTCATTAAATTTAATCAGGATACATGTGTGGCCATAAGTGAGACCTATTCTAACCATTCGTTGGTAACCCTACGAGAGAGGCGTTGGGAGTTAAGACTATGTGAAAAGAAATTGAAATAAATAATCGCATCATTTGTTCGATGAATATATCTGTTCTATGAAGTATATATAAATAAATATAAAATGTGTTTTTTTATGTCTCTTGCGCCTTGCTAGACAGTTCATCCGATCGGCATTAAATTTTCCGAAATTATTTAATATACTCTTGAGAAAGTTTTGACATATTATTAGTCTGATTTGAGCGTCCTAAGTCAACATTGATCAAAAAAACCTTTAAAAAAATGATACGCCTACTTTTCTGTTAGAGTATTAAGTCACTTATATTTAAGAAACCATTATTAATATACGAGTAAATGCGAATAATAATCATCATGATACCTAAATTAAGTGAAAATAAGATTTGTTACAATTAGGTAGACCTATGTGTTTAAGTTAGTCTGAATAACAGCTGATTTAATGTATAGGTTAAACGGTACGAAGTTTCCAAGGTTAGCTAGTAGTAAATTAAAGTATTTTTACCAACGTGCAATATAATATTTGTATTTAATGGAAGTATAAGCTATCGTTTGTGTTGTATTACCATTAGGAATGTATTCGTTCCTTGTAATATTAAATAAACGTGATTTTGTCAACGGAAACTATGATGGTTTTAGGCTATATAATTCAGTGATTTTAGGACATGTTTTGTTACCGAAAATAAAGACAAACATTTTGTGAGATAATCGCATCTTACAGCTGGCGCAAATACGGCTCTGATTTCAGTAAAATGTACGAACAATTTTTTTTTAGAAAAACCTAATAAAGTAGTTTTTGGAACTTATGCTGGTTTCTTGTTTTTGGTAGAAGGCTATTTAATTTTAAAGATAAAAAAATCCATTCATATTTATAATTTTTAATAATAACCACTGTGACAGGTAAATTCTACATGGTAAGTTTTTATATTTTGAATTGAAACACATTTCTCCTTGTACAACCCATGTGAATAATATTGCTGTTGCTATGTAGATTATAGGCCCTACATTTTAAATTTATTTTTAAAAAATTGAAGTGTATTGTTCTTAATTTTATATAACAATTGACTCGCACAATAAGACTTTTTAAAGATACCCAACTGTCATATTTGTAAACAATACAATAATTTTAAAATATCTGTTTTATTGTTTATATATTCCAACCCAACCATGGATTTAGTAAATAATTATCTATGAACAAATTTAAGAAATTTACTTTGCCTGTAGGTAACGGGTAGAATAGGAATCGTTGGGATGAATCTACATTAAGAAGCTATCCTGACCCCCCGATTACATGAATTTTGCTCATTCCGACTATTAAGGGATACCTATTTTATAAAACTTTCTCATTTATATGTTGGCCTAACACCATAATTCATATCTTATTTTTGGTGTAAAAGCAGAGCAGAACTTAATACAGAATATTCTACATTACCAAAATATCAATTCTTATCGGTGTCGTTGCAAACAGTACAAAATATTTCAAGTTTTAAAACGTTGTTATAAATTTAGTTAAATTGTCATTTTCATAACTTAATCATTGAAAAATTTCAATTAATGTCAATATCCAAACGTTTAAAACTGTATTTATTTTTAATATTTGCCAAAGTTGATGGTAATAGGTTTTCAGTAATAAACCATTCATTCGAGAGCTATATGTTTCGGTCTAGCTGCATTATAACTAGTTTCAACATTATCATGTTCAAATGTGTCTCATATTAATTCTTTATATATATATATATATATATATATATATATATATATATATATATATATATCGCAATATGTATTCTTGTGTATTAATAAAGAACTAAGTCAAAATACAAGTACAAGAAATATAATTGAATTTACAATTCAAAGATTTTCGTTGGCTAACAGCACCAACATCATCCAATGATGTATTTGTATTTTGACTTAGTTCTTTATATATATATATATATATATATATATATATATATATATATATATTAAAAACAACATACGTTATTAAATTAGAAGACTATTTATGAATATATATTTAAAACTTTTCGTTGGTTAACAGTACTAACATCATCAGGAATGAAAAATACTATAATGCAAGCTACAGACCAAAAACATATAATAATTAGAAATAGAATTGTTACTAAATTTATACAAATTGCCAAGTTTATTTTGTTGTTGTAACATTATAGGCATTGAATATAGTATCAAATTTATAATGTAATTGTATTTGTCTTTTATTAATTTGTTATTATTATTGTATTTATATATTTCGAATGCTGAATATACCTAAGAATGAATGTATATAATATATATAAGTTATATAAACATTTTATGTGAACATTTCATAATTAAATGCGTGCTAGGAAGATTCCTGCTTACGCAGCTTTAGTATTATATAGGTGTGAGAACAGAGCCCCGGCAGTGTGTAAGTCGCCTCTGTATCGCACAGACGTTTTCCACTCCGATTGAGTGCATATCAATTGTATTGTTTTATTAAGTAAAATTTATGTAACAGTTTTCTAAATTAATTGTTTATTAAATTCAAAGGTTTGTAAAAATAAAAATCATTTTTAAAAACCTTTCTTGCTTAATATAAAACGTAACTGGCGCAGTCGGTAGGACATCTCGGGAAAATTAATGAACATAATTTTTTTTTTCGATTTCAATCGATTAACCGAGATACTGCAAACACGCGATTCGTTACAGAGTGCATATCTGTAACGACATCAAGAAAACGGTAGGACACCTCAAGGAAGTTAGCGAATATAACGTCCGTCGGTTTTAACCGTTAATTGAGGAAACTTTAAGTAGAGTGAATATCTACAACCACTTAATAGAGCGAATATCTATTAAGAGCACGAGGGAATATCGTGTAAGTGAAAAGTGAAAAGTGAAAATTGTTCAAATGAGCAAAGTATTTTGGATCAACTTGTAAGTAGATCTTAAGATATAGAATTAAGAAAAAGTAGAGTAAATACTTTTTAATTTTATATAATTGATTTTTAATTTTATTATTTTAAAGAAAATAATATTTTAAAATGGCAACGCCAACATTAAAGAAAGAATATCTAGACATGATTCCTGAGTATAGTGGAGAGCCCACTATGCTCCACAGATTTATTTCTATATGTGACAAAGTAGTAAATAAGTTTTATGTAAACGAAAATCCAGAGGATTTTCAAAATGAATATTTATTTTCCTCTATACTAGCTAAACTAAAAGGCCAAGCATTAGAAATGGTAGTAAACTCAAACTCATATAACTGGTATGAGGTTAAAAAAGTATTATTAACCAGCTATTCAGACAAAAGAGATTGTTTTACCTTAAATTTAGAAATGGCTGAGTTAAAACAAGAGAATAACGAATCACCTTTTAAATTTTATGAAAGAATTCAAAAACTATTAAATTTACAAATTTCATTTTTTGTTAATAAAGAGCCACAAAGACAATTGGCCAAAGATGTTTTAATAGAATATGTTCAGAAACTAGCTTTAAGAGTTCTCCTTAGAGGTTTACATGAACCTGTAGGATCGCTAATGCGAACCAAAAATCCAGATTCTCTTAGCGAAGCACTTAATATGCTTACTAACGATTTTCAATTTAAAAATAACAAATTATTTCAAAATGTTAAACAGAACATTCCACCTAGGGCCCCACAATACCCGCCTATTCGCAAACCCCTTCCTAACAAACAAACCTTCCAAAACTATAGGCCCAACTACCAAAATAATCCTAACCAATTTACTAAACCTAACTCATACGTGCAGCAAAATCAACAACCGAGACAGTCTAACAACTACACACCATTAAAAGTTCATCAAAAATTTGAACCAGAACCAATGAGCATTTCCACACGTCAAACAGGGAACACAATTAGACAAAATAGACTTTATCAGATGACAGGGAAACCAATAGAGGAGGAAAATTACGATCAAACTATGAATCGATTGACTGAACAAATGACTAACTCTTATCTGACCGAACAAACAGATTATGAACCGCAAGAGGATCCTGACAGCTACATAGACTTTGATGATTCCCCGCAAGAGGAAAACGCATGCGGATTCACTCAAGAGGACAATCATACCCAAAATCATTTTTTAGGACTAACCACATTAAAAAGACATTTTCCATAATGCATATAGAAGACGACACAAACGAACTACCGTACATCCACGATCCCAAGACCAATTTAAAGATGCTGATTGACACTGGAAGTACGAGATCATTTATTAAAAAATCAATAGCTTTCCAATTTTTCAAAAACACTCTAAAACAAGAGCCATTTGAAGTGAGTACAGCTCATGGAGTATCAAAAGAAAAATACAGTTGTACGCTACCCCTTTTAGGAAAAGAAACAACCAAATTCTATTTATTTGATTTCCATAAAGATTTTGACTTACTCCTTGGATTAGATAACATAAAAGAATTAAAAATTAATTTAAATTTTGTGAATGATAAATTAATATTTCGCAATAAGCAAATGCCGATCAAATATTTTAACACAGAAGAACAAAATAATAATAATAACAACAATAATAATAATATAAGCGAATGTCAGGAACAGAAAGCAAAAAAGGGAACAAGTTATGTTATACAAGCCAGCGCTAGCCAAACGATTAAATTTAGAATACAAAATATTCAAGATGGAGAAGGACTCTTACCATACAAAAACTTAAATGGATTAGAAATTCCGCAGTGTATAGTCTCAGTACACAAGGGAGAAGCCTACTGCCCTATAATAAACAACACAGAAGTAAATGTAGAATTAACAGTAAATGAACCATTAGAATTAAAATCTTTAGAAGAATACAATATCCTTAGACCTGATGCAATGCAAATGAACGCTAATTTCAATTTATTAGATTATAAACAAAAAAATTCGAGAAGAAAAAATTTAGATTTATCAAAATTTAGAATGGAACATATGAACTCGGAAGAAAAATCCGCTATAACAAGTTTAATAAAAGATTATGCAGATTTATTCCATATTGAGGGAAACGATTTAACTTTTACCAACCAAATAAAACATGTTATTAGGACTACTGATGAAATTCCCGTATACTCCAGAAATTATAGATATCCAGAGATTTACAAGAACGAAATTAATAAACAAACTGAGGACATGCTTGAACAAGGAATTATTAGACCTTCAAATTCTCCATGGAACTCTCCTGTCTGGATTGTACCCAAAAAACAAGACGCTTCTGGCAAAAGAAAATTTCGATTAGTAATAGATTTTAGAGGATTAAACAAGAAAACAATTGACGATAAATTTCCCTTGCCAAACATTACCGACATATTAGATAAATTAGGACGATCTCAGTATTTTACAACTTTAGATTTAGCCTCAGGATTTCACCAAGTAGAAATGGATAAAAATAGCATAGAAAAAACAGCGTTTTCAACAGAAACGGGACACTATGAATTTTTAAGAATGCCTTTTGGACTAAAGAATAGCCCCCCTACATTTCAAAGAATTATGAATAACATTCTGAGAGGAATCCAAAATGAAACATGTTTAGTTTATTTAGACGATATTATAATTTACTCCACTAGCCTCCAAGAACATATACAAAGACTTAAAGAAGTATTCGACAGATTACGCAAAGCCAACTTTAAAGTACAGCTGGATAAAACAGAATTTTTAAGAAAAGAAGTAGCGTATCTAGGGCATGTTGTTACACCGGAAGGCGTAAAACCTAACCCAGCAAAGATTTTGGCAATCAAAAACTATCCAATACCCAAAACCACCAAACAAATTAAAGGATTTTTAGGACTAATAGGCTATTATCGAAAATTTATTAAAAACTTCGCCAAGATAACAAAACCCTTTACTAACTGTTTAAAGAAAAATGCAAAAATAAACATAGAAAATCCAGACTTCATAGAATGTTTTGAGACATGTAAAAATATACTGACTAATGAGCCCCTTCTACAATACCCAGATTTTGAAAAGGAGTTTACTCTAACAACAGACGCTAGTAATTTTGCACTAGGAGCAATTTTAAGCCAGGACAAAAATGGGAAGGACCTTCCTATAGCGTATGCCAGCAGAACTTTAAACGACAGCGAAACTAATTACTCCGCGATTGAAAAGGAATTACTAGCAATCGTATGGGCCACTAAACACTTTAGGCCTTATTTATTTGGAAGAAAATTTAAAATTTATACAGACCATAAACCTTTACAATGGTTATTTTCAGTTAAAGAACCAAATTCCAAGCTATTAAGATGGAGATTAAAATTAGAAGAATATGATTATGACATAAGATACAAAAAAGGGAAATTAAACCAAAAAGCAGATGCCCTGTCTAGAATACAATTGAACATTACTAATAAAAGGTCAACAAACACCCAACACACTGTAGAACCAGACCTTGATTTATCTCCAGCTGGATTAATCCAACGTTTCTTCCCGGAATTAAATGAAGATAACGAGTCTATGGTCGTACAACTCGACGCAACAGATAATGCCAACTTAGAGTACGATCAAGAAAGTGACAGTCAAACCGTGCATTCCAACTTCGAAGGGAACACCCAAATTGAAATACCAATTTCCGACGAACCTGTAAACTTTGGGAGAAATCAAATATTTTTGTCATTAGTAAAATACGAACCAAAGAAAGTAAAAATTATAAAACTATTCGGAACTTCAAAAATTCGTTTAATGGTCGAAATATCAGAAAATAACTTTAAAGAAGACATAGTTAACTTCGTAAAATCATATTTGGTACCCAAAATAAAATATAATCTATATTTTGAAGACGATTTTTACGAGAAATTTGCATCATGCGTAGCCAAAAATTTCAAACAAACTGAACTAAATTTGGTTAAGTGTAATAACAAACTCTTAGACCTAACTTCGGAAGAAGATACCTTAGAAACGATAAGTAATTATCATGTCATCAAAACCAATCACCGAGGGATACAAGAAACATACGAACAAATTAAGCGAAGATATTATTGGCCTAATTTAAAATCACTAATCCAAAATTTCATAAATCAGTGTGACATATGTCAAAGAACCAAATATGACAGAATGCCCTTACAATTAGAGATGAACTTGACGCCTACAGCTTCAAGGCCTTTCCAGATAATTCACATCGACACTATCTCTTTAGAAAAGAATGCGTTTATCAGCATTGTCGACAGTTTCACAAAGTATGCTCAAGCTTATCGCTTGGGAAGCTCTCAAGCTACAGAGATTGCAGACAAGCTATTAGATTACTTTGCGCAGTTCTGCTTACCAACAGTTATTATCTCAGACAATGGAACGGAGTTTAATAACAGGATTGTGAAGGAGATATTAGACCTGCATAAAATCAAAATCCATTTTATCAGTACACAAAACCCCCAATCAAACGGATTATGTGAAAGATTTCATTCCACCTTAATAGAACACATAAGGCTGTTAAACAATCAAATCGAATTTAAAAAAGACAGTATAATTAAGAAAGTCAAATATGCTATAATTGCCTATAACAATAGCATTCATTCAGTCACAAAATTAACGCCGTGCGAAGTCTTATTTGGACACATAAATTCAAACTCTTTATTAGATATAGATTTAGAAAAACAAATTGTAAATGACTACGTTTTAAACCATAAGGAAAAAACAAAAATACTTTACGAAAACATTAGGGATAGCAATCAAAGAATTAAAGAAAAAGTTTTAGAAAAAAGGAATGTAAACAAAGAACCACTTCCAGAAATACCATCTGAAGTTTATATAAAGTCAGTTCAGAAGCAAAGCAAAACGAAAAACAGATATAGCAAGGAAGAGATAGCTTCAATAAACAAGGAAAGAAAAACTGGTAAAATAAAGCCTAGACATCATAATACAAAAGACAAGATACATTTGTCGAAAATTAAAAGGCCTAAGAAGATAAAAAATGTAATTAATGCTCAAAATAATTTTCCAGGTCCCTCCTGTTCGTCATTGGCACAGCCACCGACTCAGCAGAGATCAGAGAAGTCAACAACAACCTCGGAATAATCCCAATAGACCTTGGGCCGGCCAAATTAGAATCTTCCTACCATACCTTTGTCCACTATTTTAATGTAAGAAACTTAGTAGCTCATCTAAATAACATTGATGCTTATTATTATGACGTATTGCAAAATTTTGAAACTAGTTGCTACAATTGTAACGGTAGCTTATTAAACAATGAATATGTAACCGATAACAGTAATAGAATAAGAGATATTGTTAATTATTTTAAATATGTTAATCATAGTAAAAATGTAATAGAAGAAAAATTAGAAATTATACTATTAAGAGAGAATGGTAACAAAAGAACAAAAAGAGGTCTTATAGATGGACTAGGGTCCGTTATCAAATCTTTAACAGGCAATTTAGATGCTTATGATGGAAAAAAATATGACAAAATAATTAAAGATATTGAAAATGAGCAAATTAAGATTAATTATCAAATTGAATCTCAATACTCCTTTAGTAATAATATTATGAAGGAATTAAATAAAACTTTTATTGTAATTGATGAAAATTTTGTAGAATTAAAAAATAAGTTAAGTATTGTGAATCGTAATGTAAATGACTTTGTTGAACTAGAAAAATTTAGAAGTATTCTAAACCAATTGAACATTTTATATGACATGATGTTACAGGTAATCACAGATTTAGAAAATTCTCTTACATTTTGTAAACTAGGTGTTGTACACCCTAGTGTTATTTCAACCCAAGAATTATATGAAGAATTAAACAAAATTTATAAATATTATAATGAGAGGTTACCTTTAGAACCTAAAATGGAAAATATGTGGGAATTAGAGAACCTAATTAAAGTTAATTGTAAACTAAATTCTGAAAGGATTGTTTATTTTATAAATTTACCCATTGTAGAAAAAACTCAATTTAAATTGTATAAATTACACTCTATACCCACAAAATATGAAACAGATTATGTAACAATTATACCAAAAGTAAGGTACATATTAGTGTCTAACTCTGTAATATTAGGTTTAAACAATGAATGTAACTATAAAACCGATTCCATATACTTTTGCTCATTCGACATTCTAACACACCATAAATTAGACTGTGAAGTGTCCATTATCAGGAACAACGATGCCAGCAACTGTGAATATACTGCATTGGAAGTTACAGACAACTTAATTAACTGGATCCCAGAAATCAACCTTTACCTAGCGACCTTCCCCAACAAGCAGACTCTGGAAATTACCAATCGCAAGGCAACTACCACCGTCACCCTTCAAGGCATATATCTGATAAAAACTAATAGTGATTCAATCTTTTTCAACAACATGAAACTGAGCCATACATCAACAACTTCGGGAGGCCATCCTATTTTCATGGACACGTCCAAACTACAATTTTCAATGAGTAAAATGCCAGAATTCTCAGTAAACGTTAAACGCCTAGAGTTGGACAAAATAAACACAGAAATCATCTCAAGAATTGACCCAACTATGGAAATAACCCACCACATCAGTATCTGGACTATTGCCCTTTACGGAGGCGTATTCAGCAGCCTTATATACTTCGCCCTCATCAGGAAGAAGAAGAAGACTTCAACCAACGCCGAAACTTCGCCAACCCCCGAAGTTCTCTTTAGGGATGGAGGAGTTATATAAACATTTTATGTGAACATTTCATAATTAAATGCGTGCTAGGAAGATTCCTGCTTACGCAGCTTTAGTATTATATAGGTGTGAGAACAGAGCCCCGGCAGTGTGTAAGTCGCCTCTGTATCGCACAGACGTTTTCCACTCCGATTGAGTGCATATCAATTGTATTGTTTTATTAAGTAAAATTTATGTAACAGTTTTCTAAATTAATTGTTTATTAAATTCAAAGGTTTGTAAAAATAAAAATCATTTTTAAAAACCTTTCTTGCTTAATATAAAACGTAACTTATATATATATATATATATATATATATATATATATATATATATATATATATACTAGGTACTTGAGTTAAATTGTTTATATATGTACCTAAGGCATTATGCATGTAAATGGCCTTGGTATATGTTAAAGACTAAAATGTTTTATTTACAAAATTAATTTATTTAAAATTAATTATAAAAAAGGTTTTTTAAATTTTTAGTGACCGTTTTCCACACCACTTGTGTATGATAATTAATGCAGATTGAACATATTGGGTTGGTTCCTGATGGTCTGTATTTGTGCTCCACATGGTTTTGTAGTCTACAAAAATGGCAGTAGGCACTTCTAATGGTATTTCCTGCGAGATGTCTTGTAGCACTACGCTGAATAGAATTGGACACAATATTCCTCCCTGAGGAATCCCATTTTTCGATATTAAGTTTCGAAGATTACGTATCATTGATGAACGTTTTGATTTGACGATCTTTTAGGAATCTAACAACGAATTGGAGAAGGTTTTCCCTTATTTCCAATTTCATACATTATAAAATGATTGTTGCGTGAGGAATTTTATCAAATGCAGACTCGAAATCAATCATGGCAGCCAGGGTGGACTTTTCGGATTCAAAACCTTCATATATTTCAGGGGTGAAGTGTAACAACACATCGACAGTGCTACGCTGAGGCCGAATTGAAAGCGGTTCAGCAGGTTCTGGGACTCTAGTCTCCATGTCAGACATTTATTATCCAGATGCTCCATCAGCTTGCTAGATTCCATGTTAGTGAGATAGACCTGTATGACTCTACTTTGGTTCCACATCTTCCTGGCTTGAGCAATGGTAGTTTTCCACTACGTAGGTATTTTCCCCGTTTTTCCAAGTGGTGTTAAAAAATGACAAAATCTGAGATAACATTTTCTGTGAACAATCTTTTAGCATTTAATTATGTATGTTCTCCAACCCCGCAGAGGAAGTTTTTAGGTGATACATACAGTCTAAGTGTGAGAACACATTTTAAGAGCAAAACAGATAGTCTCTGTTAACCCTCATTAAACCCTAATTAAAAATGAGGATACTTGAATTGTTCAATGATTACACTGCACAACAAAAAAATATTTTTTGAATGTTTCCTACACTAAATTAGTCAATTTCTACTAATTTTGGGGTGATAAAAACGAAAATAACAATGAAAAAATTTTATTAGCTTTGGTTTTTGAGATACACAGTACTTAATCTTAAAGAGTAGTTATACTATACGTGAAAAGTGAAAGTACATAAAACAATATTGTTATGTTTCTTTTACAATATTTCAAGTACAAAATTGATTAAAAAAACATTATTCTTAGTGTTTTGACAAATAAAAGAAGTTTGTACCACCAAATTTCAATTAAGTCAATCCGATTCATTGTAAGATCGCTGTCGTTTAGCTTGTCTTTTATAAAACACTTCTGGAGCATCCCTACACACAGACCAGCAGTAGTCTGCAAGCATTGCTTCATTCCAACGGCCCTGATATCTCTGTTCCATTAAGGCAATGTCTTGATGGAATCTTTCTCCATGTTCGTCACTCACAGCTCCACAGTTTTGTGGGAAGAAATTAAGATGAGAGTGAAGAAAATGAATTTTTAAGGACATGTTGCATCCAAGTTGGTGGTAAGCTTGAAGAAGCTCTTTAACCAATGCTGTGAAGTTATCATCTCTTTTGTTACCTAAAAACCCATGTACAACTCCCTTAAAGGCTTCCCAGGCTCTTTTTTCATTTCCTGTTACAATCATGTCAAAAGCAGGATCATTTACGATTTCACGGATTTGAGGCCCAATAAAGATGCCTTCCTTGACTTTAGCATCACTTAACCTGGGAAACTTTGCTCTCAAGTACTTAAAAGCTTGTCCTTCCTGGTCCATGGCCTTCACAAAGTTTTTCATTAGTCCCAACTTAATATGTAATGGGGGTAAGAGAACATCCTTAGGATCTACAAGAGGCTCGTAAACTACATTTTTCTCATTAAGGTTTAGGTCTCGTGTAGGCCAGTTCACTTTTTTATAGTGAGATTTTCTATCCCGACTGCCCCACAGACATAAAAAACAACAGTACTTGGTGAACCCTAATTGCATTCCTAGGAGTATAGCAATGACTTTCAGATCACCACAGATTTTCCACTTGTGTTGTTCATATTTGATTGATTGGAGAAGTGTTTTCATATTTATATAAGTTTCCTTCATGTGTACTGCATGACCTATAGGAATAGAAGGTAGCTGATTTCCATTATGCAGAAGTACAGCTTTTAAGCCTAGTTTTGAAGAGTCTATAAACAGTCTCCATTCAGATGGAGTGTGAACCAATTTGAAGCAGTCCATCAAACCATTAACATCAGAACAAACTACGAGGTTTTCTTTTTTCTCAAAAAAAGGAAGCAAATCTTTTTGACGCTGTCTGCACTGAGATATTTTCACATCATGTTTTAGAAGATTCCACTGTTGTAGTCTTGACCCTAAAAGCTCAGCCTTTACCTTAGACAAGCCAAGATCTCTTATAAGGTCACTCAACTCTGCTTGACTAATTTTGTGCGGATCACTAGATCTATCGCTTACCTGAAAATCAGGGTCATAAGATGTTGAAGGATGGGTTGCTCCTTCTAAACAGTCTTCATCACCTTCCTCTAAAATTTCATAGTTTTGGGGTGGAGAAGGGACTGGCAAAGTGTCTGAGTGTGGTACAGGCCGAAGAGCAGATGGGAGATTAGGGTATTTTACCGCTCCTCTTTTCTTCATAGATAAACCTTGCTTAATGGGAGGAGTTAAGCAGAAAAAACAGTCGTCTGTATGATTGGTAGGCTCAGGCCAAACCATAGGTACTGCAAAAGCCATTGCCCGGTTTTTATTTTTCAGCCACTCTCGCAATATGACGGAACAAGAATTGCAACAAATATGAGGAGCCCATGATTTATGGGCTCCTTACAGCTGTCGACGGTAGATTGGGCGAAGAGTGTATTAGCACATTTAGGCATGTGTGTCACTATTTCTTGTAAAAAATCCGTCGATTGTAGTAGCAGTGAGCAGCTGCTTTCCTATCGTCGGCGTTAAATACTCAACTCTATTGAGTAAGTAGCAACAGCAACCTATGCGACATTACTGATACAGCGGTGACGGTAAAAAAAAAACGTCATGTGTGTTCCCAGCATAAGTCTTCCAATAGTTTTTTTTTAAAGACGTCTATGTTCTCTTGTCTAAGTAGTCGTACACAAGGGCATCACACAGAAGAACAAGTTAGAGCTTTCCATGTTAGCCCATTCATACTTATTTTACCCAATGGCTGTTATTGCTTGGAATGGAAAGGTAGCAAAGAGCTAGTCCAGTACTAGTTTGTGTGTACGTAGCGGGTCCTGGATGTGTTTAAGTTACTATATACTCCTGTTCAGGAATAGATGAGCTATACGAACCACTGGTAATCAAGCTTGATGACTTACATGGGTAGCGAAGAAATCCTAACCGACTCTATTTATGCAGTAAAGTCTTTGGGCCCCATGAAAATATTTTAAGATGGACAACACTAAATGGACGCGCGCGCGCGTGTGTGTGTGTGTGTATGTGTGTGTGTGTGTGTGTGTGTGTGTGTGTTTCATTAGCAAAATATCTGTAAAGGTTTTTTTAGATAGATATTTGAAAATGTGTTTTTTTAGATTAACTGTTACCCATTGCTTTTTCAAACTTGTATACACGTTTTGCTTACAGCTGAGATTGTGGATCAACGGCTTTATTCAGTCTTGTCACCTTTCTAGATACGACAAAACGGATTGCTTAGGAACGTGACGTTATAGACACACTTGGGATTAAAATGGCAAAATGTGCCGCCCTCTTCCTGAAAGCATTTATCTCGGTTTGGCTGAAGCACGGTTAGGATTTTATTAGGCAAAAGCTGTGTCGTACTCTTGGTAAGTTAAAACGTTTGTCGTTTAGAAAGTATGAGGTACAACTAGTAAAATAGTTTGTACGGTCTGTTACGTCAGAGCTGATCGTGGGAGGGATTATTGCGCGTTAAGTGATCGAGACGATACTGAGAATCTCTTACTTGACAATTTAGTTTCAATTTGAAAACCTTATTACATTGTTGACATTGAGGACACTTTGTATCCTGCGAGTAAATGTTTATGTTTATATATATATATATATATATATATATATATATATATATATATATATATATATATATATATATATACCCAAATTGTGGATTAAGGAACTACAATTCAGCGAGAATCAATTATAAGGGAATCGTTAATGAAATGAGGTTCTCTTAGACAACATATACATTTATGCTCTTTCTTTGAAATGCGCATAACCATCCAATTTAATGCAATAAAAATATATACTATTACACTTTACTCCCAGACAATCACGTTGCAGGAGGCACTGCTGTTATTATACGGGTATCGATCAATCACTCTGCAAAGGAACAGCTGCTGGCTGAATAGTTTATATCAATAATTATTAGCTATATGTATACAGACTAAAGCTTTCACATAGCGCCGATATAGATTCACTTTAATATGAAAGTTAAAGGACTATAATTTAAATATTTTACATCTTGAAGATTTATTATTGGAAGTTACAGACGCAAAAGTGGGCAATAACGTTAACCAAATAAGTTTTTAATCGGAACAGAAGGAAAAGGACACATCAAAGAGATGGTTGTGAGAAGGTTTAATATCCTCTCAACATGCAACTTACATACTGATCTAAGGACCCAGGAAAAGCCTTTTGGTAACTTCTATATCATGGAATTTATTTTGTATTGCTAAGGAAGCTCCTGCTTGTATTCTGGGCATGTTGCCATCCAGGATTATTCATTAGGAAATCATATCATTTTGTTATAAAAATACAAAAATTTGGAAAATTTTAGAACAGATTTGAAAAAAACAATATCAAAATCGCATTCCCAATTAAAATCAAGTGAAAGACTGTGAATTTTATTAAAGCACTTAAAAAATCGGCCGTTAAAAATATGTAACTACAAACCTAATTAGCAAATAATTGTTTGTATTTATCTTCAAGTTGGGAGAACTTAGGATAGGCTATACGAAAATAATAGTCAACAAAAAGACAATAACCAATTGTCCGACTGTGTAAAACAGCTCTAAACAATGGAGCAAAATAGGCGGAGAGAAAACTTCAAAAACTATGAAGAATATATTACACAGCTATTCAATAAGTATCGAGACTGGTTCGACACCTCCTGCATCGATGCTCTTAGTTTGGCGTGTCTGGCATTTGTCAAAAACGGTTGAAGTCGGCTTCCGAAATACTATTTAGAAGCTTTGATGTCACTTTTTGAACCGCCTTGATGGAGTCGAACCGATGTGTTTTGAGCACCCTTTCCATTCAAGGATACAAGAATAAGTCTGGTGGAGCCATGTCTGGGCTTTAGGGGGTGTGAGGCAACGTTACACATCGAATGTTGTCACCAACTGCCGCACAACCATCGCGTTGTGGCACGGTGCGTTGTCATGGTTAAGTTTTCAATCCTACGCAATGTACTACGCTGAGGCTGAATTGAAAGCGGTTTAGCAGGTTCTGGGACTCTAGTCTCCATGTCAGACATTTATTAACCAGATGCTCCATCAGCTTGCTAGATTCCATGTCAGGGAGATAGACCTGTATGACTCCACTTTGGTTCCACATCTTCCTGGCTTGAGCAATGGTAGTTTTCCACTACGTAGGTATTTTCTCCGTTTTCCAAGTGGTGGTAAAAACTGACAAAATCTGAGATAACATTTTCTGTGGACAATCTTTTAGCATTGAATTATGTATGCACTCCAACCCCGGAGCCGAAGATTTTAGGTGATACATACAGTCTAAGTGTGAGAACACATTTTAAGAGCAAAACAGATAGTCTCTGTTAACCCTCATTAAACCCTAATTAAAAATGAGGATACTTGAATTGTTCAATGGTTATTATTTAAAATCTTATAATTTTATTTTAAATATATTCCAGGTTACAATCAATTTCACCACTTTTCCTTGACGGACTTGCTTGTCACCTTCCCTTCTCTATTATGTTTCAACATGTTTTAAAAAATAAAGTATTATTTTAATAATAAAATGCTTTAAACGGTTTATAACAGGTATATTTAATTAAATTCGTTAAAACCTTAGTAACTAAAGATTAAAAAATTATGATGAATTGTGTTTTGTAAAAGCCAAATAGTTTGATATGTAATGTTTCTTTAAATTGTAAATCTGTTCATGACATAACTTATTAATAGGAAAATAATAAAAGGTTACCACACGAAAACTGAGACGTTGTTTGCTTGTGTTTATTGTTTTTGATCGACCAGTATTTTATCATATTTTTTTTTAAATTTAAAAAGATTAATTTGAATTTCCAAGATATACTAGATTAAATTAAAACATACTCTCTTTAAGTAAATATTTACTTTTAATTCCGAGTTGCAATGAAATCTCGAATGTTGTGTTTCAATCGCGTGAAATTTAAATAAAATAACAATAAAAATTGTTGGTAAAAACTTTTGGATAGTTCGGTTAAAGTGAAAGGAACAAAAATGGATTATTGTCAAAGGTATTATTGTCAATTCGTTAGTTAGGTTGTTGTTATTGGCTTTAGTTTGTATTCACTTTTATAGTTTATATTTATAATTGTTTAGGACTTGGAATCACGTATTATTTGGAAAGATATTTTCGTGTTGTATAGCATTATTCATTACAGTTGTCTATATATAACTATATGTTAGAGTAGAATCTCTTTGGGGAAAAATGCATCCCTCATGTATCTGAGAGAGGTATTCAGTTTGTATTTGTAGTAGGGAACCAAATAGAAGTTCGGCTGGTGGATAAACAGAGTTATCTCGGGCGGAGTTTTGGGTACAGTATAAACATAAATATTACCAACATTAGGTATTTAAAAAAATATTTTAATGAAAACAAGACATAAAAATCAAAATAGAATTAGTTTTCAGTATACAATATATATTAGCTAATGTTTTTAGAAAGTACGTAGTGGTCCACAAGCAGAGGTCTTTTCGATGCCGACGCATGCGCAGAACAGATACGTCCAACGCGCAATAAGCCTAGCGATTTTTCTTATAGTGATTCTTCTACACGTGCTAAAGCTGTTGTCAATTACATCATGAAAATAATTAGAAGATGACCCAATTCTCGGCAATTTGTTTGGAGTCGAATACCTTTCCTTGTATTACCTCAGACATCTCATGACCCTTAACTAACTTCCCTAAGGCTATACAACGATGTAGCGAACAACCGATTCATTACCGTATGTTCCAGATAAGGGTTATATTGTGCAAATATTATTATAAGGTTGCTATCTTGGGAAAATAAAGTAAACAATTGAGCTAGGTGGACAATATGAATAGACAAAATAGCAAAAACACATACTTATAGGAATATGGATGTAACAGTATCTCACTGAACAAGTATTGCAGTGTGTAAACAAATGTGAAAAAAATGTTCCATAAGTAAAGAAATATTTCGCGCTTCAATATAGAGGAGAAATAAAAGTGAGTATTGCACATACATTGGCCAAGTATCCTTTAAAGTATAATTAAACCTTAGCCTTTCCATCCACACTTTATATTTGTCTAACATGTATGTCAACCAGTGCTCGTATTAACTACCACTACAGGAAGATATTTACATATAATTTTCCTACAGCTGGTTGTGCAAATGTATATAGTGTGTTCTAAAATAAACTCAAAACAGATGATTTCGTCAGTGAACGTTTATATCTTGCAGTCATACAAGCACAATCAGTTTTAGTTTGTTTTACTTTTATTTTAGAACAAATATTTTAGAACTTTCTTTTATTGGCATAGAAGATGTAATAATTTGTTTATGAATTCGATAAGAAGTATTATTCTTCATAATATAAATTACCTATCTGAGGAAATATAACATACGAAAATAAAGTACCAAACTAGACAAACTGGATTAGTTAAAGTTATATATGATCATGTTAATACTGTAAACCTCTATTTCATTGCAAAAGGTAAAATGTAGGTGTTTAGATACAACTTACACAATACATAAAAGTATAAATGATGTTAACGTAAATATTTTACTATAATTTAAATTTGGAAGTGGTTTTAAAACATTGTTATAAATTTGGTTTATTCGTCATGTTCATAACTATATAATTTAAACATTTTTATATTACGGCAATATTTTTTAAAACTGTACATATTTTTAATATTGGCCGATATAAATAGAAATAACTATTCAGTAATAATCCATCCTTCCCATAGATATATTTTTGGTCTAACTGTATTAAAACTGTTTTCAACATAATTGTATTAAAATGTGTCTAATAATATTTTCTTTATATATATATATATATATATATATATATATATATATATATATATATATATATTATACATCAAGTATGCAAATGTCCTTGTTGTATTTATTTGATAATGACCTTGTATTTTGTTTTAAAAGACTAAAATGTGTTATTCAACTTTTGTTGGGTTCACCTCTTCAATTATAGACGAGATTCTGGCGAAAAGTCGGAACGGTGATATTAAAATCAAATCGGCTTATAAACGACTCTCTCAATTATTTAAATTCTGTTAATGCTCTAGAGTATTTAGTAATGTTAGAAAAATTAAAATATATAAATATATAGCTAATAGATATTCTATAAACAAGGTTTACTTGTTTTATA
This sequence comes from Prosapia bicincta, assembly GCA_036971475.1. Classification (NCBI taxonomy): domain Eukaryota; kingdom Metazoa; phylum Arthropoda; class Insecta; order Hemiptera; family Cercopidae; genus Prosapia; species Prosapia bicincta. The sequence continues at coordinate 2,162,722 of JBAIZL010000393.1, forward strand.
TTTCCTTATTCATTAAAAACCTAAAACCACCTAATTGTATATTCATGATTCATCTCTCAGTTTATTATGAAGGGAAATAATAATGATGTATTGTAATGGGATGGCTTTCACCGAATCATCAGGCCTACCACAGCGTAATCTGTATGAATATACCTTTAGTAATCTATTGCCAATTATTTTATATAACACGAATATTACATTTATATAACAATGGTTTTACTAATTTGTGTCACTTTTTATCTTGTGTAATTTAAAATAAATCAATTCAATATAATAAATATAGTAGAAAAATAATTACTTTTATTGAAAAATCAATTTTTTAAATTCAGCAGAAGTACTAAATAAACATATTCCACTTTATTATATTAAAAAAGAGACAGTAGACTATGTGGTATTCAATTAAACAAATGGCTACTATTTATTTATTCAATTCAGCTCCCTTTTACTATTACTACTACATTAATCATTTCTTTTAATAAAATAATTGATTGTAATTTATAAAAGAAGTGCTAATATGTTACTACATAAAGATTTTTCATTTAATAATTTCCGTATAAAATTTTACACATCGACACTCCCTATTTGTACACCATATTGGCGTAGTCTCGTAACAAGGTATTTACTTCCTCCTGCCAGGGTTCTTGCATCATCTACCGTGATATTTTTCCAAATTTGTGTTATCATATAAATTCAGTGCTACAATAAATACAAATTAAAATATAACTCAAATAACCTTAGATTTTTCTAAATTTGATAATGTTATTAAATAAAATACATAACATTGTCACCGCGGGAAATTAAAGGAACTAAGATTTTATTAATTTTTATTGAAAACCCCAACATACGTTTTGGCTCTTCTCGCTTGGAACCATATATTTGGAAGGAAATTTATCACATGCACTGCCAAATCTAACCTTTCCTGTGCAAATGCAGTTAGGTTGAGATAAGAAAGGCTGTTACCTTAATAGGGCTATAGTTTCATTTAAAACAGAATGGGACTCTATCAGAAATTAGAAATAGTGTTGGAGGCTGCCGCCGTCTGGGTGAATGGGAAATCCCCATCTTCGTGCCTGTGAGCCATGTAGCCAATTCTACGTTAAACTTCTGTTCGTCACTCAGGAGTTCAACTTAAAACTGACAACACCCCATCCTTACCCTGCCACAGAACTGTTCCTATTCTCACTGTATCCAATATATCACTGAAAAATTACTATTCTGCTGAGATGTTTTGAAAATTATCTTTGTACTTATATTCACTGCCTATTGCTAAACTAGAATTCTAAAACATAATTTTTGTAAGTTATATACATACATACACAAACACACACACACACATATATATATATATATATAAATATATATATATATATATATATATATATATATATATATATGTATATATATATATATATATATATATATATATATATATATATATATTCATCTATTTATATATTTATCAAACCCAATAAACACTCATTTTCAATATTATTTGTAGATCTTGCTATTACAATATTTTTTTTTAATTACAAAAGAGTACAAAAATCTAACGATGTTTTGGACTGAAAATCGGGTGCAGCTAATATGATGACGTTTATGGTAAGTGCTTCTTCTTTTATGAGCAAATTTGCACAACTGTACTCGGCGCGGCGCAGGATCAGGGAGGTATCATTTCTTGTCTAAGTAGTCGTACACAAGGGCATCACACAGAAGAACAAGTTAGAGCTTTCCCGTCTTAGCCCATTCATACTTATTTTACCCAATGGCTGTTATTGCTTGAAATGGAAAGGTAGCAAAGAGCTAGTCCAGTACTAGTTTGTGTGTACGTAACGGGTCCTGGATGGGTTTAAGTTACTATTTACTCCTTTTGGGAAGAGATGAGCTATACGAACCACTGGTAATCAAGCTTGATGACTTACATGGGTAGCGAAGAAATCATAACCGACTCTATTTATGCAGTAAAGTCTTTGGGCCCCAAGAAAATATTTTAAGATGGACAACACTAAATGCGCCCTGACGCGCGCGCGAGCGTGTGTGTGTATATATGTGTGTGTGTGTGTGTGAGAGAGTGTGTCTCATTAGCAAAATATCTGTAAAGGTTTTTTAGATAGATATTTGAAAATGTGTTTTTTTAGATTAACTGTTACCCATTGCTTTTTCAAACTTGTATACACGTTTTGCTTACAGCTGAGATTGTGGATCAACGGCTTTATTCAGTCTTGTCACCTTTCTAGATACGACAAAACGGATTGCTTAGGAACGTGACGTTATAGACACACTTGGGATTAAAATGGCAAAATGTGCCGCCCTCTTCCTGAAAGCATTTATCTCGGTTTGGCTGAAGCACGGTTAGGATTTTATTAGGCAAAAGCTGTGTCGTACTCTTGGTAAGTTAAAACGTTTGTCGTTTAGAAAGTATGAGGTACAACTAGTAAAATAGTTTGTACGGTCTGTTACGTCAGAGCTGATCGTGGGGGAGATTATTGCGCGTTAAGTGATCGAGACGATACTGAGAATCTCTTACTTGACAATTTAGTTTCAATTTGAAAACCTTATTACATTGTTGACATTGAGGACACTTTGTATCCTGCGAGTAAATGTTTATACATATATATATATATATATATATATATATATATATATATATATATATATATACAGCCTGCTAACAATACGGAGACCATACATTGGTCATTTTGCATTCAAACTGGCAGCCGGTTACTTGTGGCAGCCGTATACGGCTGCCACATAGTAATCCATGAAAATGTAACACCCTTTGACAATAATCGAAATAAAAATCATGTCAATAAGTGTAATAAGAAGTGTTTTATTGGTGGTAAACTGTATTTGGAAGTTCTATGGTCGTTCGGAATTTTTAAAAAATAATTTGTAATAACCAAACGGTACTCGTATTGATAGCATAGTGAACGGGATTTGTATATCACAAGTTCGTAACATTTCCGCCTGGGGCAGCATAGTCGCCTCCTGTATATAAATTTACTGTATATTTCAAACATTCCCTAACATTATGGCAGCCACAAACTTGGCAACATTGCTGGCATCCACATAGATATCAATCGTACTACATAATGTATATATATAATCCCTTAGTCGATATTTTGTATTTTTAAATAGTATGAAAATGTTTCTTTTTAGATCGAGCATTCAGCACCTTAAATTAAAATCTAAGTATCTGTAATACAAATGCAACCTAAAATCAATAGAAAGAAGGTACAGATGTGACTTAAATTAAGTAAAACTGCATTTCATGCAATATTTTTCACAACGCTAGAGTTAGTTTGCATAAAAGCTGTTTTAACGCCTAAATTATACTACTTTATTTACTCTATTTTATTAATTTAAAACGCTGTCGAGTTGAAAATTTCTTTCATTTATAACCTAAGGAAATTATTTTTTAAAATAATTATGACATTATTTTATTATAATAAAAATAATACTAATTTTGGTGAGATAACGTGTTACCTAATGCAATAGATATAGAATTAGCCTAAATTGTTTGGTTTTGAGGAAAATACGGATTACGTTATTGTTAAGTTTAGTGAAATACTGATTAAAATTTATCTAGTAATCTATGATGCCATAACATTACATAATATTGGGCCGTAGCTATAGTTGTTTCAGTAACTCTATTTACATGGAGAACATTCATGAATTCAATTCTTCAAAACACTTAGAAGAGAATAGGAATCGTGTAGAGAGATGTAGTTATCCAAAACCATTCCATTAAATAGACAGAATTAACATGATGCTTTAAATTATTTTCCTAATGTAATATTTGTGTCTATAATAAAAATGACAAAAATCGAATTGATTTTTCTAATATTCCGAGTTCCCTTGACATTCCAATCTTCTGATATAGCAGAAACGCACGAAGGGCGAGCATAAAAGTAGGTATAAGCCCTCTCTTTCTTACAATATGCTTTTAATATACTTCCCTTGGTCAGAAATAATGGTCCAATCGTCATCTCACATTACACTCGGCGCCAGAGCAAGCATCCACTCCCCCTCCTACTCTATATTGCCTAAAATAGCTTTATATTTTCGGTAGTTCAAAAGAGCATTTACCGCGTCGTCATTTCCTTAATAACAGGTAATTTAACAAAGGAGATTTCTTAAATAGATACATAACAATCTTTTCTTAAAAACACACTTTACAAAATTTGGTTTTGTACTGAAAGTGGCCTATATTTAAAATAAGATAACAAAGTTAGTGGAGATTCCAATCTATAAATAAAAATTATATCGAATCTTCGACCAAATTATCGATAACATTTCTGAATTTTACCTCCGTCCAGCAGCTGTATATAATATATAGTGTATAAATTTTACTATTTTAGTGAGGGAACATGTTATACAGAGGAATTCAAAACATCAGTAACTTGTACCTTGCACTTAATATTATGATTGAACTTCTCAATATAGACCATAATATGTTTACAAATACTATTAGTCTGTATACTAAAACCGATTATAACATCAATTATAAGACATATTTATAGATAAATCAATCATTATAAAAATAAAGTATTATATATTGTAAGCATAACAATACCTTAACAGGCTAATTAAAACGTGTGTTAGATGATGACAAAATACATGCATTTCTAAAACATCCCAAAGGGCAACAGATTGAAAAAGAAAACTTAACGACAGTAAATGTTCTAAGATGGGGATTATAAAATCCCTTCGCCTCCATTTAGCTTTTAAACTGTCAAGCCATGTTAGAGGTTACGGCGTCGCTATTTCACGATCATGTTATTTACATTGGTTCCCTTTTAAACTTTCGTCCCGTATCAGGCTTTTGCTAACCTTGAAGTATTCACTGCAATGTATAATTACAGATGGAAAACACTTTTGAAAGACTTTATCTATCTCATTATTTCAATGTTTTTAACTTTTAAATAAATGTCGAATCGGAACAGAAAAATTTCAGAAGGTAAAGAAAAATATTAGAATATTACTAGTGAAAGCGTGCAAACAAATAGCTAAATGTTAAGCCCTCTACTGGGAAGAGAAGTAACTAACCCGAACAAGAATCGAATCATTCAACTTAGGTAACGTAGAAAACAAGGATTGTACTAAACTTTCTATCTAATTTACATAAAATTACATTTAAAATGAGCTTTAATTAAAATCTTCGTCATGAAAAATTACGGCGTATTTGTAAAAACCAAATCCATGTCTTGCTGACTTTAAAAAAAAACCTGTAACTAAGTAAACGACTTTCCACTAGGATTTAAAATTAAACGTAAGACATTTACTAGATACTCTGTTATGGGTCTAACAACATGTTGTTCTTGAAGTTTGACCGCATTCAGAAGCCGATATTCAAAGAAAGATTTAATTGAACATTGAAACCGAAATTATATAATATTGTCCTGTTCTATCAAAAGCTCAAAAAATAAAGCGATATCAAGAAATAGCATCAATACATAAAATTAAATTATTAATATATGGAAAACAAAAAGTTTCACAAATCTTATGAAAATATTTTAATATTTTAAACTTTTTTTGGTTAAAGTCAACTAAAATATCACTATTTTAATAGTTTAAATAAATGCGCTTGACTTGTGAGTAAGGTTCAGTTATTTATTTTTATCGGGCAACATTGCAATAACGGTTGCTTAGAATACATAAGTATACGATTAAAATTACCAACAATAATATACACAATTTACACAAAATATTCACAAATAATCATATTTACTATAATATTACCTTTAATTATAAAACATTACAAAAACTACTAAAATGTTTAACGTCAAAAATGTTTTAAATAACATTAACAAAGCAATTACTACATATTTAACTGCAATTAAAAATGAAAACACCCCTAACTAGTACTACACTTACAATCACTTGTAAGTGTGAAATAAAATACTATTAAATTTATAAAATACACAAATTAAATCAAATAAACATTACAAAACAACCTGACAAATTTGAAAAAAATTATCTAATCATGACTAAGTATTTATAAGAAGTATTTTATTAGAAGCGGTGTGTAAACATTTGCCAAATTTCTCGTGCTCTTATTATTATTTGCATTCTTCTTTATCTTAATTCTCTCAGAAAAAATACGTCGTTCCCAATTACTTTCATTGTCTAAAACCTCTGGATTTTTAAATTAAAAAAATTAAAACTATGGTGAAACTTCTTGATGTGATCCAATATGACAGACGTAGGAGGTACGCCAAGATTTTCAGGCAAAAGCAATTGTTTTTAAAACATATGAGTCGCTTCTGGGCAGGTGATTTGAATAACCGGGGGCTGTTTTTCTTTCTTTAAAAAGCATCAGTTCTGAGAGAATTTATGATGGAGAGACAGCTGTCATCTAGGCCTTCTGACTAATCTTAGTCTTCAGCGCAGAAGTTGTCTAGTTCACAGGCTGTGCACGACCACAACGGCATACATCAAAACGTAAACCTTGTACTAAAGCTGAATTGTACATTATTCTAAATCGAATCCAAATTAGAGGCAGGAATTATTAAATAAGAGGAAAACAAGTAAAGACTAATTCAAAACCAGATGCCATTGTTAAGCCGCAAACACCTACAGAATCTGCGGGAGTTGTACTTTCCAGGAGTAGCGAAGCAAACACAGGTGTAAGCAAACTCTCTAGTGTGTAGCCACAAAATCATTATTGAGTGGGTAAATGGCTGTTCTTCTCTCGAATTCTCTCACAGCTCCAGAAGCCAAATGCAGGTGTTTTAGTCAAAACATAATGGGTAATAATAAGTGTTTGCGTTTATTAGGTGATATATTTATGTCTTATTTTTTTATTAGATCCATAACTGTTATGTACAAATTACAAGTAAGTCAAAAGAGATAATTTTAAAGTATTAAAAACTGTAAATCAGTAAACTGTTGACAAAAAATGAGCGATTTGTTTAATTTTTTATTTTCTATTTCATGAAGTAGATTCGAGTTATGAAATATTTCCCTTTCGAGAATAAACTTTAATTGGACAGTATGTTCAAGTAAACAGAACTCTGACTAAATAAGTAAGCCCTTTTATATATTTTGTGGATAAATTCGAATTTCCGAGACATACTAGATTAAATGAAAACATACTCTCATAAAGTAAATATTTACTTTTAATTCCGAGTTGAAATGTAATCACGAAGGTTGTGTTTCAATCGCGTGAAATTTTGTAGAACTTGTTGGTACAAACTGCTCGATATTTCCGTTAGAGTGAAAAGACCATTATCGTTGCCAAATCGTTAGTTTAGTAGTTCTTATTTGCTTTAGTTTCTATTTACTCAAATTAATTATAAGTAATATGGAAATTATTGTTTGGTAACTCTTTAGGACTTGGAATCACGTTCTAGATTTTAGGAAGATATTTTCGTGTTGCTTAGCATTATTCTTTAGAGTTGTCTATGTATACTTTTATGGCATAGTAAAATCTCTTTGTTGAAAACTGCTTTCCTCAGGTAGCTGAGAGAGGTATTAAGTCTGGAGTAGGGAACCGAGTTTGAGTTTTCACAAGTAGGGGATACTATCCTGGCTGGAGTTATCTCGGGCGGACTTTTGGGTACAGTATAAACATAAATATTACCAACATTAAGAATTTTTAAAAAATATTTATTTCAAAACAAAGTTATAAAATAAAAATAGAATTACTTTTCAGTATACAATATATATATTAGCTAATGTTTTCCGAAAGTACATAGTGATCCGATAGCAGAGGTCTTTCCGATCCCGAAGCATGCGCAGAAGAGATAAGTCAAACGAGCAATAAGTCTAGCGATTTTCTTGTAGTGATTCTTCTACACGTGCTAATGCTGTTGCCAATTAAGTCATAAAAATAATATGAAGATGACCCCATTCTTGGCAATTTGTTTGGCATCGAATACCTTTCCTTATGTTAACTCAGAAACCACATTTCCCTCAACTATCATCCCTAAGGCTATAGAACGATGTAGCCAACAACTTATTCATTTCCATACAGTTGTAAATTTTTTCAACAATAGTAATTCCTCCTAACAAAAATGTATATGGAAAGTATTAAATAGCTGGTGATGAAAATATTCCAGAAAAATAAAGATTAAATAAATACTATGATCAGAGTTTTCTAAAATTTGTTTTAAACAATCTAAAATATAAAACAGATTTTGTTGTGGTACTACCTTATAAAGTCTACTTAATTTATAAAGAAACCTCAACGAAATAAATTTCTCCAAGTCTAAATAGATCCGTGCGTAGAATAAAATGTGTTTTTTATTTTTATATTTAAACGAAAATAACATCCAGTGTGGCAACGTCGACAAAAGTAAGGGTCGCAAATAAAAGGAAGCAAATCAAGCGTTTTTAAAGCCCAAAGATTGGATTTCGTGAAGAATACTAAAACTGCAATCAGAAAAGTGAAATCCAAAGAAAGTGATTGGAGCATTTGTAGGTGGTCGTTCTTTCAACGCAGCTGTGTCAAATTAGTTACGGAAAGCAATACGATTTCTGTAACCGATATTAGATAAATCCTTCTTTAGAAATATCTTGACGACTTGGTTTTTCGTTTTATAACATAGGCATTTTAAAAATATAGATACTCAAAAAATGTGTGAGTTTTTGATATAAATACCTATGTCAATGCGTTCAAAAGATATCAGTATATAGAGGTCGAGATGGGGATAAAATGTAGGATTACAGTTTCTCCAAGAAACAACCCTGGACTCATTAAATTTAATCAGGATACATGTGTGGCCATAAGTGAGACCTATTCTAACCATTCGTTGGTAACCCTACGAGAGAGGCGTTGGGAGTTAAGACTATGTGCAAAGAAATTGAAATAAATAATCGTATCATTTGTTCGACGAATATATCTGTTCTATGAAATATATATAAATAAATATAAAATGTGTTTTTTATGTCTCTTGCGCCTTGCTAGACAGTTCATCCGATCGCCAATAAATTTTACGAAATTATTTAATAACTCTTGAGAAAGTTTTGACATATTATTAGTCTGATTTTAGGGTCCTAAGTCAACATTGATCAAAAAAACCTTTAAAAAAATGATACGCCTACTTTTCGGTTCGAGTATTAAGTCACTTATACTTTAAGAAACCATTATTAATATACGAGTAAATGCAAATAATAATCATCTATGATAACTAAATTAATTAAGTGAAAATAAGATTTGATACAATTAGGTAGACCTATGTGTTTAAGTTAGTCTGAATAACAGCTGATTTAATGTATAGGTTAAACGGTACGAAGTTCCCAAGATTAGCTAGTATTAAATTAAAGTATTTTTACCAACGTGCAATATAATATTTATATTTAATGGAAGTATAAGCTATCGTTTGTGTTATAATACCATTAGAAATGTATTGGTTCCTTGTAATATTAAATAAACGTGATTTTGTCAACGGGATCTATGATGGTAGTAGGCTATATAATTCAGTGATTTTAGGACATGTTTTGTTACCGAAAATAAAGACAAAACTTTTGTGAGATAATCGCATCTTACAGCTGGCGTAAATACGGCTCTGATTTCAGTGAAATGAACGAATAATATTTTTTTAGAAAAACCTAATAAAGTAGTTTTTGGAACTTATGCTGTTTTCTTGTTTTTGGTAGAAGGCTATTTAATTTTAAAGATAAAAAAATCCAAAATTTTATTGTCATATTTATATATTTTTAATAATAATCACGGTGATAGGTAAATTCTACATGCTAAGTTTTTATATTTGAATTGAAACAATACAATAATTTTAAAATATCTGTTTTATTGTTTATATATTCCAACCCAACCATGGATTTAGTAAATAATTATCTATGAACAAATTTAAGAAATTTACTTTGACTGTAGGTAACGGGTAGAATAGGAATCGTTGGGATGGCTCTACTTTAACAAGCTTTTCTGACCACCTGAATACATGAATTTTCCTCATTCCGACTATTAAGGGATACCAATTTTATAATCCCTCCTCAATTATATGTTGGCCTAACTCCATAATTCATATCTTATTTGGGGTGAAAAAGCAGAGCAGAACTTAATACAGAATATTCTACATTACTAAAATATCAATTCTTATCGGTGTCGTTGCAAACAGTACAAAATATTTCAAGTTTTAAAACATTGTTATAAATTTAGTTAAATTGTCATTTTCATAACTTAATCGTTTAAAAATTTCAATTCATGTCAATATCCAAACGTTTAAAACTGTATTTATTTTAATATTTGCCAAAGTTGATGGTAATAGGTTTTCAGTAATAAACCATTCATCCGAGAGCTATATGTTTCGGTCTAGGTGCATTATAACTAGTTTCAACATTATCATGTTCAAATGTGTCTCATATTATTTCTTTATATATATATATATATAGCAATATGTATTCTTGTGTACTAATAAAGAACTAAGTAATCCAATGATGTTGGTATTGTTAGCCAACGAAAAGCTTTGAATTGTAAATTCAATTATAATTCTTGTATTTGTATTTTGACTTAGTTCTTTATATATATATATATATATATATATATATTTAACGTTATCCATTGTTTTTCCGTTGCACTGACTTTATGAAGTTAATATATTACTATGTAAGTAATTTTATCCACCATTAAGTGCAATAATTTTACCTTGAGTGATGAGGCACCTTTCGGTCAATTGACCATTGTCGAATCACTGATGTTTTTCTGTTGTGGATGTTCGGTCTGTGAAGTTGGTGTTTGTTGACGTTACTTGATCTGTGTGTATGATATTTCTATATAGTATGTCTTCTGTATATGTTGTTTGTAGATTCATTAAGTTGTTGTGTATGTTTTTATAAATGTAGTATTTTTCTAGTGAGTTTAGTTCTATTGGGTTGTTATTTATTTCCAGTATGGTTAGGTTATTTTCGTAATTTGTTATTTCGTGTTTATGGGATATTAGGTGAGCTGCAACATTTGATACTTTAGAATTTTTGTTTTTGAATGCTCTATAATGTTCTTCAAATCTTATTTTAAATGTTCTGGTTGTTGTTCTGGTTTACATAGGATTTTATCGCATTCTAATTTATAAACACCACCTTTTTCATGCATATTAATTGTTTTATTATTGTTATTTATTATGTCTATTATTTTGTTATCAGTTTTGTATGCAATTTTGATATTTGTATTTTTAAATAATTTGGTGATATTTTTTATTTCATGGCCTATAAATAAAAATGAAGTCCATATTGTATTATTATTATTATTGCAAATTATATTATTATTTCGTTTATTAAAAATATTATAATTAAGTTTGTCAACAGTTTTCTTTTTATAACCGTTTTCTAATGCAATTTGATAAATTAGGTTTTTTTATCTTATTTTATTTTCTTCATTCATGGGTATTTTATGCATTCTATATAATAAGTTATATAAAGCAGCCATTTTTTGATTATATGGATGATTAGAATTATTTGGTATAATTTGGTTTGTTAAAGTTGGTTTACGGTATATCATATATTCAAATGCTCCCTTTTTCTTGTTATTGTTAAATTATAGAAAATTTATTTTGTTATTTGTTTCAATTTCATAAGTAAATTTGATTTTATTATTAATTTTATTTATTTTATCCAAAATATTTGGTAAATTTATATTATTATTGTTTGATATATACATTCCATCATCTACATAGCGAACCCAATAACCATTTTTATCATATATTTTTATAATTTCATTTATTTTATTATCTATTTGTTGTAAAAATATTTCAGATAATATATTTGATAATGGCGAGCCCATAGCAGGACCATCTTCTTGTTTATAAATTTTGTCATTGAATGAAAAATAATTTTGATTTAATATTATTTTGAGTGTATTTAAAATTTCGAATGTTCATTTTTTATCTTTCTCGTGTTCTAATTTAGATTTTATAATTTCAAGAGTTTCTTTTATAGGTATGTTTGTATACATATTTTTTATATCTAATGATATTAATTTTGTATTTTCATTAATTTTAATTGCATTTAGTTTTTCAATAAGATTAATAGAATTTATGATAGTATGATTATTATTTAGTTCTTTTTTTCTTTAAGAATATTTACCATAACCTTTGATATTTTATTAGATGGAGCATTTATAAAATTTATTAATGGTCTTATTGGTTTATTTATTTTATGTAATTTCACAAGTCCATTCAATATTGGAATTTTTGGATTATCATTTATATAGTTGCTAATTTTATTTTTATTGAATAATTTATATGAAGATTTTACTATACTTTTTATTTTATTTTGAAATTTATTTGTAGGATCTTTATGTATTTGACAAAATTGATTATCATTTATGTATTTTTCTGTTTTTGTTATGTGCTCATTTTTATTAATAATGACAATAGCATTACGTTTATCTGCCTTTACTGTAATAAGATTATTATTTTGTAATTTTTGTTTTCTTTAATTGTTTTCTCTTTTTGTGTAAATCTTTAATTTCTGAATATTGTTTCTTATGTGTTTTATTAACTGTATTTTTTTTAATCAATTTTTTAATTTCATAAGCTGCTTCGATTCTGGTATTTTCTTGTAAGCTTGTATTTAGTTTACTAATAGCTAGTTCTGTATCTATTATAATATTATTAATATTATTATTTATGTCTGTTTTTATATTGGTTTTATTGTTTTCAAGTAGTTTTATTTCATTGTTATTAAATCCAGTATTTGATAGATTAACTACATTAGGGTGAAAATTATGATATTTAATTTCAGGTACATCTTTTATTTGTTTTTCTAACTTCAAATTTTTAAGTTTTTTGTTTATTCTATTTATTTTTATATTTTTAATTTTATTTATAAATTAATTGATATTATTATATTTTTCTTCCCATTTTTTGTTATGCATAATAGAAGCTAATTTTATATGTAGCCTATATATTGCAATCGTTAAAGTATTTTTCTTTTGATACAAGTTTTTAATTTCATTCTTAACCCATAATTTTTCAGCTTGTTTACATGTTTTTTTAGCTATATTTATTTTGTTTTTTATTGTAATTTTTGCGTATTTTGGAATTATATTATTTATAATACATTGTTTATTAAAGTATATATTACAGTTTGTCTTCATTAGTTGAATTTTACGTTTTTCAAATAAATTAATGTCTTTTGTTAAAGCAACATTACAATTATTAATAGAAATCATTTTAAATATATTAGTATAAAATAGACTGTATTATATTGGAAATATTTGCTTCTAGTTGTATATTATAAAATATTTGTTTGATCCTGTAACAATTTGTAAAGATGAAATTCTTCAGTATAATTACTTTAGAAATGACAAAATTAAATATCTTGAGTTGTTTAAATATCTTTTTCAAATATATGTAGTAATACACACAATTCTAGATATTTGATCGATTAATCAGTATGTTAAATATTAAATATGTTATCAAAATGTTTTTGAATTAATAATCAAGTCTCAAATCTAACCTACAATTATAACACTTACATTGATTGCACAACACTTTTTATATAACCCTGTAAGGTTAATTTTACATAAATATAAAATACATTTTCTTGTTTAATAATTTAAAACAACAGGTTATTCAAATACATAATAAATAAACATAATAAATAAACAACAATAATAAAACAATTAATATGCATGAAGAAGGTGGTGTTTACAAATTAGAATGCGAAAATTGTAAAAAAGCTTATATAGGTCAAACCTTGAAAAAATTAAAAGAAGATATAAAGAACATTTAAATGCCTATATTAATCCAGAAATATATAAATCAAATTTCGCAAATCATTGTATTAATAATAAGCACCAATTTCCAAATATAGAAAATATGAGACTTATAAAAGAAATTAATAAGGGATTAAGAATGAATATATATGAAGCATTCGAAATATATAAACACAATAATAATAACAAATTAATAAAAGAACAAATACAAATACATTCTAAATTTGATACTATATTCAATGTCTATAATGTTACAGCAACAAAATAAATTTGGCAATTTGTATAAATTTAGCAACAATTCTATTTCTAATTAAACATATGTTTTAGGCCTATAGCTTACATTATTGTAATTTTAATTCCTGATGATGTTGGTACTGTTTGCCAACGAAAAGCTTTGGATATAAAATAATAAATATTCTTGAATTTGAATAACCTATGTTGTTTTAAATTATTAAACAAGAAAATGTATTTTATATATATATATATATATAAATATATATATATATATATATATTATACATCAAGCATGCAAATATCCTTGTTGTATTTATTTGTTAATGACCTTGTATTTTGTTTTAAAAGACTAAAATGTGTTATTCAACTTTTGTTGGGTTCACCTCTTCAATTATAGACGAGATTCTGGCGAAAAGTCGGAACGGTGATATTAAAATCAAATCGGCTTATAAACGACTCTCTCAATTATTTAAATTCTGTTAGTGCTCTAGTGTATTTATTAATGTTTATAAAAATTAAAATATATAAATATATAGCCAATAGATATTCTATAAACAAGGTTTACTTGTTTTATATTTCCTTATTCATTAAAAACCTAAAACCACCGAATTGTATATTCAAGATTCATCTCTCAGTTTATTATGAATGGAAATAATAATGATGTATTGTAATGGAATATCTTTCACCGAAGCATTAGACCTACCACAGTGTAATCTGTATGAATATACCTTTAGTAATCTATTGCCAATTATTTTATATAACACGAATACTACATTTATATAACAATGGTTTTACTAATTTGTGTCACTTTTTATCTTGTGTGATTTAAAATAAGTCAATTCAATATATTAAATATAGTTGAAAAATAATTACTTTATTTTGAACAGTCAATTTTTTAAATTTAGCAGATATACTAAATAAACATATTCCACTTTAATATATTAATAAAGAGACAGTAGACTATGTGGTATTCAGTTAAACAAATGTCTACTATTTATTTATTCAATTCAGCTCCCTTTTACTATTACTACTGCATTACTACTACTACTACCATTTCTTTTAATAAAATAATTGATTGTAATTTATAAAAAAATTGCTAATATGTTACTACATAAAGATTTTTCATTTAATAATTTCCGTATAAAAGTTTACACATCGACACTCAATATTTGTACACCATATTGGCGTAGTCTCGTAACAAGGTATTTACTCCCTCCTGCCAGAGTTCTTCCATCATCTACCGTGATATTTTTCCAAATTTGTGTTATCATATAAATTCAGTGATACAATAAATACAAATTAAAATATAACTCAAATAACCTTGAGTTAGATTTTTCTAAATTTGATAATGTTATTAAATAAAATACATAAAATTGTCACCACGAGAAATTAAAGCAACTGAGATTTTATAAATTTTTATTGAAAAACCCAATATACGTTTGGGTCTTCTCGCTTGGAACCATATATTTGGAAGGAAATATATGACATGCACTGCCAAATCCAACCTTGCCTGTGCGAATGCAGTTAGGTTGAGATAACAGAGGCTGTTACCTTAATATAGTTTCATTTAAAACAGAATGGGACTCTACCAGAAATTAGAAAGAGTGTTGGAGGCTGCCGCCGTCTAGGCGAATGGGAAATCCACATCTTCATGCCTGTGAGTCTTGTAGCCAATTCTACGTTGAACTTCTGTTCGTCACTCAGGAGTTCAACTTAAAACTGACAACACCGCATCCTTACCCTGCCACAGAACAGTTCCTATTCTGCTATAAACCATACTACAGTGTGGACAGGAGGCCTGCTTGAATGTACTGGGACTCTAACAACGTTAAACTATAGTATAAAGGCGAAACATTCTCCGCTGGATACCGTTATCATACGTTTAATAAATCTAAACATCTCTGCTTTCTCTCCTAAACATATTAGTGTGTCCTTTTTAAGCAGGATTTATCCATTAGCCTGCAGGTGTAGATGATTCAATTAGGAATGAATTAAATATTTTGTAAAATGATATTTATTCCATTCATATTCACCTTTGTACTGATTGCCTTATGTTAGCTAAACACTTGTTTGGCTTGTTAGCTAAAAACTTTTTTGGTTGTTAGAACCTTCTATACTTTATTTTCCGATTTAAGAAATGACGAAGATAGGTTTTCAATGATTTTAGGGGGGCAATCTCATCATTTGACGAACTGCACATTTTGCTTGAATATCATATAAAAATAAAAAAATGCTAGACTGAGATATTGTATTCAGTCAGTGGATATACTGGTAATATCTTAAAGGTAATTGATAGTTGGGGATATCTAATAATATGTAAGATTTTGACCCAGAGCACAGATTTTTCTTGTACTAAATGAATTATTGATTGATTGTCGATTACAACCACTTCAGCCATGATTAAATCACACCACAATCCAACAGCTGTCGACGGTAGACTGGGCGAAGAGTGTAATAGCACATTTAGGCATGTGTGTCACTATTTCCTGTAAAAAATCCGTCGATTGTAGTAGCAGTGAGCAGCTGCTTTCCTATCGTCGGCGTTAAATACTCAGATCATCCATTTTCCCTCATAAACGCTATTGAGTAAGTAGCAATAGCAACCTATGCAACTACTGATACGGCGGTGACGGTAAAGAAACGCCAAGTGTGTTCCCAGCATAAGTCTTCCAATAGTTTGTTTTTAAAGACGCCTTTACATGTTTCCTATACATTTTCTAACAATGCAGAATATAAAATAACAGGACTTATTTGGCTCTATATATAATGACACATTTTCTAATCGTTTTTTAAATCACTATTTTGTACCTCATTTTTATATACATTTTTATCAACACAGCCTCAAATTCTTATGCACTGCAACAACAATGTTTTGGAAGTCTGCATTTAATAATTAAGCCATGGTTTTAGTCCGTAATCAGCCGTTATATTTTGCGTAATTCCATTACTTTAAAAATGTTATTTTAGGGGAAAATCTAAACTATATCACTGAAAAATTATTATTCTGCTGAGATGTTTTGAAAATTATCCTTGTACTTATATTCACTGCCTATTCCTAAATAAGAATTCTAAAATATTATTTTTGTAAGTTATATACATACATACATATATATATATATATATATATATATATATATTCATCTATTTATATATTTATAAAACCCAATAAACACTCAATTTTAATATTATTTGTACATCTTGCTATTACAATATTTTTTTTAATTACAAAAAGGTACCAAAATCTAACGATGCTTTGGACTGAAATTCGCAGCTAATATGATGACTTTTATGGTAAGTGCTTCTTCTTTTATCAGCAAATTTGCGTAACTTTACTCGGCGCGGCGCAGGATCAGTGTAGTATCATTTCTTGTCTAAGTAGCCGTACACAAGGACATCACACAGAAGAACAAGTTAGACCTCTCCCGCCTTAGCCCATTCATACGTATTTTACCCAATGGCTGTTATTGCTTGAAATGGAAAGGTAGAAAAGAGCTAGTCCAGTACTAGTTTGTGTGTACGTAACGGGTCCTGGATGTGTTTAAGTTACTATATACTCCTGTTCAGGAATAGATGAGCTATACGAACCACCGGTAATCAAGCTTGATGACTTACATGGGTAGCGAAGAAATCTTAACCCACTCTATTTATGCAGTAAAGTCTTTGGACCCCCAAAATATTTAAAGATGGACAACACTAAATACGCCCTGACGTGCGAGCGCGCGCGCGCGCGTGTGTGTGTATGTGTGTGTGTGTGTGTGTGTGTGTGTGTGTGTGTGTGTGTGTGTGTGTTTCATTAGCAAAATATCTGTAAAGGTTTTTTTGGATAGATATTTGAAAAAGTGTTTTTTTAGATTAACTGTTACCCATTGCTTTTTCAAACTTGTTTACACGTTTTGCTTACAGCTGAGATTGTGGATCAACGGCTTTATTCAGTCTTGCCACCTTTCTAGATACGACAAAATGGATTGCTTAGGAACGTGACGATATAGACACACTTGGGATTAAAATGGCAAAATGTGCCGCCCCCTTCCTGAAAGCATTTATCTCGGTTTGGCTGAAGCACGGTTAGGATTTTATTAGGCAAAAGCTGTGTCGTACTCTTGGTAAGTTAAAACGTTTGTCGTTTAGAAATTTTGAGGTACAACTAGTAAAATAGTTTGTACGGTCTGTTACGTCAGAGCTGATCGTGGGAGGGATTATTGCGCGTTAAGTGATCGAGGCGATACTGAGAATCTCTTACTTGACAATTTAGTTTCAATTTGAAAACCTTATTATATTGAGGACACTTTGTATCCTGCGAGTAAATGTTTATAAATATATATATATATATATATATATATATATATATATATATATATATATATTTAAGATCAAATAATATACACAAATACAGGAATATTTAATTTATTGAATAATAAACTCAAAGATTTTCGTTGGTTTACATTACCAACATCCTCAGGAGTTACAATACTAAGAATGATAAAAAAAAACTGTCAAACAAACATGAAGCACTAGATAAAGCAATACACAGTTGCCAAATCTATTACAATATTGCCAAACCTATTCCACTGCTGCCACAACATTATATACATTCAACAAAGTATGGTATTTAGAATGTATTTGAATTTGTTTATCTAATAATTTGTTATTAATATAATGTTTGTAAATTTCAAATGCTTCACATACGTTCATTTTTAACCCTTTATTTACTTCTTTTATAATTTTCATATTATTTATTATGGACACATATGAATATTATTAATACAATGGGTTGCGAAATTAGACTTATATATATTTGGTTTTAAAAAAGCATTAAAATGTTATTTATACCTTTCTTTTAATTTTTTCTTTGTTTGTCCTATATAATCTTTATTACAAAATTCACATTCTAATTTATATACTCCATTTTTCTCATGTATAGGGCTACTATTTATATTATTATTATGGTTAATTATATTTATTATTCTATTATGGTTCTATATGCAATTTTTATGTTTTTATTAGTAAATAATTTGGAAATATTTTTTATTTCAAAACCAGTGTAAGTAAAAGTACTCCATACAGTATTATTATTATTACTACTATTGTAATGAATATTATTTTTTATTTGTTTTTGTAATATATTATAATTTAATTTATCTACCGTTTTCTTTTTGTAACCATTTTCTACGGCTATCTGGTATATTATGTTTTTTCCCTCATTTTATTTTCATTGTTCATAGGAATTTTATTCATTCTGTAAAAAAGATTATATAAAGCAGCCATTTTCTGATTATATGGATGGTTGGAATAATTAGGTATTATTTGATTGGTTAATGTAGGTTTACGATAAATCATATATTCTAAACTCGTTTCATTTCTAATAATTGTGATATCTAGGAAATTTATTTTACCATTATTTTCCATTTCATATGTAAAATCGATACTATTATTAATTTTATCTATTTCATCTAATATATTTATTAAATTAATATTATTATTATTTGATACATATAACCCATCATCCACATATCTAAACCAATGTCCATTTTTATCATACTTTTTTTATAATTGCATTTATATTATTATCTATTTCTTGTAAAAATATTTCAGAAATTATACTGCATAAAGGGGAACCCATAGCTAAACCATCTTCCTGTCTATAAATTTTATTATTATATGAAAAATAGTTTTGATTTAATATTAATTTTAATGTAGTAACAATTTCTAAAATTAACTTTTTATCTTTTTCATATTGAGAAATTTTAGATTTTATTATTTCAATAGTTTCTTTGATAGGAATGTTAGAATACATATTTTTAATATCAAAGGATATCAATTTCGTATTTTTATCTATATTAATACGATTTAAATGTTCAATAAGATTAATTGAATTATTAATAGTATAATTAGTATTATGTTTTACTTTATCCTTAAGAATATTGGCTATAATTTTTGATATTTTGTAAGATGGAGCGTTTATAAAATTTATTAAAGTTCTAATTGGCTTATCTATTTTGTGGAGTATAATAAGTCAATTCATTATCGGAATTTTAGGATCATCATTTATGTAATTATAAAAATTATTTTTATTAAATAATTTATAAGATGTGTTTATTATATTTTTTATTTCATTTTGAAATTTTCTAGTAGGATCTTTATCTAAAATACAAAATTTATTTTCATTTATATATGTTTCTGTTTTGGCAATATGTTCATTTTGATTAATTATAACAATAGCATTACTTTTGTCTGCTTTTACCGCAATTAAATTATTATATTGTAATTTTTGTTTAATATTAATAATTTCTGAATATTTTTTCTTGTATGAAACATTAACCTCACTGTTTTTAATAATTTTCTTTAATTCATAACTTGCTGCAATCCTAGTATCTTCTTATATATTATCATCTAATTTACTAATAGCCAATTCAGTATCCATTATGACATTATTAATGTCTTTCATAATATTTCTCTTTAAGTTAACTTTATAATTTTCTAAAATTTTGAGTTCACTACTATTAAATGTAATTTGTGATAGATTAACTATATTAGGGTGAAAACTATGATATTTAACTATAATTTCTTCTTTTCTTTTATATTCAAATTTCAAATTCTCAAGTTTTTTATTTATAATGTTTATTTTCATAGTTCTAATCCGATTTACGTGTGTTATTATTTTATTATATTTTTCTTCCCATTTCAAATTATGCATAAAATAAGCTAACTTTAAATGTAATTTATATAATTCATTTGTTAAAATATTTTTCTTTTTATATAAATTCTTTATTTCATTTTTCACCCATAATTTTTCTGCCTGCTTGCAAGTAACACTTTTATTCCTAATAATAATTTTGGCATATTTTGGAATTATATGATTTACAATGCATTGCTTATTAAAATAAATATTGCAATTAACATTCATTAATTGGATTTTACATTTTTCAAACCTATTTAAATCTTTTGTTGAAGCAGCATTACAAATATTAGCAGAAAACATATTATAAATCAGTATACAATCTAGTAAATTAACACACAATTAATAAACACAAAGTATAAAACAAAATACAATACAAGAGCAATAAAAAAAAATATAACCTAAACACACCACTTATACACAAACAAACCTTGTAAGGCAAATATGTAGAATATCAAATGTGTTTTCCTGTTAGAATATTTTTAAGATCAAATAATATACACAAATACAGATGGAGTACTTTTACTTACACTGGTTTTGAAATAAAAAATATTTCCAAATTATTTACTAATAAAAACATAAAAATTGCATATAGGACCAATAATAGAATAATAAATATAATTAACCATAATAATAATATAAATAGTAGGCCTATACATGAGAAAAATGGAGTATATAAATTAGAATGTGAATTTTGTAATAAAGTTTCTATAGGACAAATAAAGAAAAAATTAAAAGAAAGGTATAAAGAACATTTTAATGCTTTTTTAAAACCAAATATATATAAGTCTAATTTCGTAACCCATTGTATTAATAATAATCATATGTTTCCTAATATAAATAATATGAAAATTATAAAAGAAGCAAATAAAGGGTTAAAAATGAACGTATGTGAAGCATTTGAAATTTACAAACATAATATTAATAACAAATTAATAGATGAGCAAATTCAAATACATTCTAAATACCATGCTTTGTTCAATGCATATAATGTTGTGGCAGCAGTGGAATAGGTTTGGCAATATTGTAATAGATTTGGCAACTGTGTATTGCTTTATCTAGTGCTTCATGTTTGTTAGACAGTTTTTTTTTATCATTCTTAGTATTATGACTCCTGAGGATGTTGGTAATGTAAACCAACGAAAAGCTTTGAGTTTATTATTCAATAAATTAAATATTCCTGTATTTGTGTATATTATTTGATCTTAAAAATATTCTAACAGGATAACACATTTGATATTCTATATATATATACCCAAATTGTGGATTAAGGAACTACAATTTAGCGAGAATCTATTATAAGAGAATCGTTAATGAAATGAGGTTCTCTTAGACAACATATACATTTCTGCTCTTTCTTTGAAATGCGCATAACCATCCAATTTAATGCAATAAAAATAGGATAAAAATACATACTATTACACTTTACTCCCAGACAATTACGTTGCAGGAGACACTGCTGTTATTATACGGGGATCGATCAATCACTCTGCAAAAGAACAGCTGCTAGTTGTAAAGTTTATATCAATAATTGTTAGCTATATGTATACAGACTAACGCTTTCACATAGCGCCGATGTAGATTCACTCTAATATGAAAGTTAAAGGACTTTAATTTAAATATTTTACATCTTGAATAAAAATTTAATATTGGAAGTTACAGACGCGAAAGTGGGCAATAAAGTTAACCGAGTAAGTTTTTAATCGGAACAGAAGGAAAAGGACACAGCAAAGAGATGGTTGTGAGAAGGTTTAATATCCTCTCAACATGCAACTTACATACTGATCTAAGGACCCAGGAAAACCCTTGAGGCAACCTCTATAACATGGAATTTATTTTGTATTGCTAAGGAAGCTCCTGCTTGTATTCTGGGCATGTTGCCATCCAGGATTATTCATTAGGAAGTCATATCATTTTGTTATAAGAATACAAAGATTTGGAAAATTTTAGAACAGTTTTGAAAAAACAATATCAAAATCGAAGTCCCAATTAAAATCAACTCAAAGACTGTGAATTTTATTAAAGCACTTCAAAAATCGGCCGTTAAAAATATGTAACTACATTTTAATATGTAAAAATATGTAACTACATCGGCGCGTCTGGCATTTGTCAAAAGCGGTCGAAGTCGGCTTCCGAAATACTATTTAGAAGCTTTGTTGTCACTTTTTGAACCGCCTTGATGGAGTCGAACCGATGTATTTTGAGCTCCCTTTCCATTCCACGATACAAGAATAAGTCTGGTGAGGCCAGGTCTGGGCTTTAGGGGGTGTAAGGCAACGTTACACACCGAATGTTGCCAACAACTGCCGCACAACCATCGCGTTGTGGCACGGTGCGTGTCATGGTTAAGTTTCCAATCCTACGCAATGGTTGGTCGCACGCGCGTTACGCGATTTCTTAGGCGGGTCAGTACCTACATGTAATATGCAGCATTTTTGGTCGTTCCATTAGGTACAAACTCCTTGTGAACAATGCCTCGTCGGTCGAAAAAAACAATGAGCTTGGTTTTGATTTTAGATTTTAACATCCGAGCTTTTACGGACGGGGAGACCCGGAGCCATTCTGAACGTTGACGTTTTGTTTCCGGGTCATACTACAACACCGTCGATTCTTCGCCAACAATTAACGTCGTTGAGAAATTCTTCTCGTGCTTTGCAACGAGATCATACAAATTTGTTATGCCATGGATGTGCCTTTTTTAGCCAGAAAGTCTGCCCTCTCATTTCCATAGATGCTAACATGGCTTGGGATTCATTGTAAAGTTATAAGCCAACCTTTACTGGCCAGGTGTTCCATGCCTTTTCTTGTTTCCATTGTTCTTTTTCAGTGTGTATCTGTATTGCGCGATAGGTTTTGGATAGCCGCTTGTGAATCGACGAAGAAAACTGCCTGAGTAGGGGCTAATTTGTTTAGTTCGGCTGCTGCTGCATCTACTGCTGCTATTTCTCCATCGTAGTTGGTCTGGGAAGTTCCAACTGCTAGGTTTCCCTCAAAATTGCGACTGTAGTAGGCAGCTCCGGTTGCACCTGTTTCCGGTGTTGAAGACCCATCCGTGTATGTATATAACCACTCTGGTTGTGGGTACTCTTCATTGATTGTATGCAGGGCTGTTTGCCTCCGTTCTATGTCCAAGGATACTGATTTCAATTGAGTTTCGTTCTTCAATCTGCAATTAGCTTTTGGTATATTGGGGAAAAACTCGCGGCAATCTGTAAGCAATGCTGGCTTCTCTAAGGCTATTCCATACTTTAAGGTCACCCTCTCATAGGACGCCATTGGGGCTATTTGAGTCTTCAGTCGGGCCGTGGCTTGTCTGTAGTTTGTCCAATAAGTGTGTACTCCACTGTTTCTGCCAGAATCGGAGAGCTGTTTTCTCTCTATGGCTTTCCATTGAAGTACACTTCGTTTGTGCCTCCATTGCTGCAATAGGTGTGGATTTAGGTGCGCCCGTTATGACTCTTAATGCTCTGTTCTGCACGATGTCCAATTTACTGAGGGTGTTACGGTTGCTTGTGATGGTCACTTCACTTCCGTAGTCAAGGACAGGTCTGATATATGACTTATAGGTAGTTATTAGGACATCCTGGCTGGCCCCCCAAGTTGTAGCTCTCACTATTTTTAATATATTTGTTCTTTTTGTTGCTTTTTCCTCACACTGTTCAACATGAGGACCTCATGTCAGACGTCTATCATGTAGTACACCCAGATATTTAGAGAGGTTACTCTCTTCCAACGGATCGCATTTGTAATAGGCTACAAAGAGATGCGGGGTACTTTGGTGGAAAGCGTGAACAGTTGAAAAGTGGTTTTAGTGGAGCTAACTGTCATCGAATTTTAACTGATCCACATTTCCAACTTTCTGACAGTGTCATTTAATGTTGTTTTAAGCACTAGGATGCGGCTGCTCGTTGCCAAGTAAGTCATCCGCATATAAGGGTGATTTGATTCCTGTCACTTCGTTAACGGCATCAAGTACATCATCAATCATCAAGCTAAACAGCGTGCAGCTAAGCACAGCTCCTTGAGCAAGGCCTTGTTTTTGAATACGAACCTCGACTTTCGGTTACTGTATTGCACTCGAAATAGTTTTTGAGACAGCGACGATTTGATCCATCTAAAACGGTTTCCGGATAAGCCATTTGTTGATAATTTGTTTAAAAGCATTGGCCTCCATACGGTATCTTAAGCGACCTTGAAATCCACAAGAACCGCCAGAGTAGACATCCTTTTGTGGTATCCATCTTTGTCGTGTTGTGTAAAACTCATTACATGATCCATAGTACTACGATGTCTTTAAAAACCCAGCTTGAGCATCGTCTAGCATACCTTTTTATGATATGATATCTGATTAAGTCGATGGACCACCATATTTTCTACCACTTTACAGCTGGCGCTGGTTAATGATATACTGTTCTAACTTTCGGGTTAATCAGACCCCGAACGTTTTCAGAACAGATAATATTTCGGCTTTTCTCCATTGCTGAGGTACATAATGTTTTCAGGTCAGGTTCACCAAGGCCAGAAAGAATTTCTTGGCTTCGTCTCCTAAATTGACAATGAATTTCGGATATATCTCATCAATACCAGCAGCTTTTATAAGTTTGGTTTGTGCTAGAGCCAACTCTAGTTCGGTGGTTGTAAAAGGTGATGTGAAGAGTTCGTGTGTCTTCTCTTCAAGGCAAGATGGTATTGGCGTTTTACGCAGGGACTTAGTGGCGGTTTTATCCACACTTGTGCGGCTGATGCTTAATGCTTACGTAGTGCATCTGCAGCTTCGTATGGGTCTGTGAAGGATTTACTTGAGTACTGTATAGGCTGTCGAATTTTTTTGGGGGCATGGTTATTTAGCCGACATATATAGCGATGGGCTTTGGTGCCATCCTTCCGATAGTCTAAATTAGTAATAAAAGATTTGAAGGCCAATCGTTTGGATGTCTTTACCTCCTGGTGTAATTCAGCTTGGTGTTTTCTAAGGCATCTCAAATCCTGTTGAGATTTTGTTCGTCCGGCTATTTTACGTAATCGATTGAGTTTTTTCTTTAGTGAGGTTAGCGTTGCATTCCAGTAGGGCCTAAACTTTTTTACTTGCCCTCTGGGTACACATTTAAGAGCTCATTCAATACTAGTTTAATTTATAAGTTTGGTAGCTTTCTCGGGTATTTCTGGAAGCGTTAAATTACCCAGAACCTCATCTGCAACTCTTCGATATTTGCCCCAGTCTGCTTTCTTAAAATTCTATCTGGGAGCTCAAGTATTTATGTATTCACTTTTATTTGTCCCTATGGTTATGAGTAAAGCTTTGTGGCCAAAACCGCCTGCATCCTCCAGTAATTATGCATTGGTTTTGTCAGCAATATTTAGATGGGTTATTTCTAAGTCCGGCCTTGATAAATTTCCAGTACATGATAAGAATGTTGTAGGGGTATCTATGACTTGGAATAGATTGTTATCGCTTAATTTTTGGGTTATCTTTCCAACCGGTGACAATGTGTGTAGCCCCATCTCGGTGAAGAACTGTTAAAATCTCCAATAATTATGCTATTAGGTTGGATGGTTCTCTCTATTTCTTCAAAAGATGGTGTGTTTCCTGGGGGATTATAGAGACAGACAATATTAAAATGTTGTTTGTTTTTCCATGTTTCAATCAAAACAGCTTCCAGTTTATCTTTATCATCCATCTCATGTATGATCTTACAATTGCCCCCCCCAAAGCTTTATTCATGGTTTCGTAGATTTGCAAGAAATGTCTACTACTTGTCGTCGTAAACCTTAGCAACCAGAGTGAATGGAAAAAGTCGTAAATAGGGAAATTAGAGCTCCATGGCTAAGTTATGTAGTTAGAATTTCTAAATATAATATAATGGTTTTATTTGAACTAAAACCTTGAATTATTAGTTTTACAATGGTTTATAATAAATTTTTATTTTAAATTGCTTCCAACCATTTGATAAATGGCGGAATAAAAACTAGAAAAATGATCTCGTTTATAAACCCTACGTTGTAGAACACAGATCTACGTACGTTCTTTACGCTAATCAACACTATCACTTTATTTCGTAATAAATTTAACAGAAAAAACTAACATCTGTACTCGAGTAATTAGGTAATGCAATACAACACAGTTACAAAATATAGCACAGTAAATCACTTGCAAAGGCAGGTGTTCCGGTCTTACGACGTAGGTCAGATCAAACAGAATAAAAGACGATTTTGGAACAGCAATGGGTGAAACAAAAGTGTCATATGTTTGGACCAGAAATGTTTGACAATAACGTTTTACAAGCAAATGTTAGTGTGTGTGGAATATTTTAATATAATATATTTTAAACAACGTATTATTATTATTATTTAAAATACACGATTCTTCTGGATGGTTTTCGTATAGGGCATTAGGCGTCTGTAGGCATATCAAAGGCTAATGGAGGAGATTTGCGGACGGGGAGATTAACGAATTTATCAAAAAAAGATTAAGAGATTATTCCATGTGATAGCATTAAATTCGGGGTTAAAGAGTTCTTGAAAGACTTATAGTTGTGTCTGACAGAAACCTTGATTAGTTTAAACTGAATGTCAAGTTTATGGAAACATTATGAGAAATGATTTTGTGAGATTTTGGGATAAAATGCCATCAAATGGAAATTGCCTGGTGATGAATGTGGGCTCTAAATAACGCTTATTTGCGGCGCTTGGTCACAAAAGTCTGAAAAGAATGTTTGTTATTAGGATCATTTGTGGATATTAAAAGCTTAATTTTTCTCATGAAACCAAGCGTATTGCTCTTACTCTCTATGTGTGCGATGTTTTGAGACTGATGTGAAACATGACGCCATCATAGGTAGGATAAAGAGAAATATGGTTCCTGCAGATGATATACAGAGGTGTGTTAAGGACCGGTGTAGAAAAGTAAATCACAAAGAAACAAATTTTAAAAAGTATAACCTATACATAGTGATTTAAATAAAGCAATTAGTAATGAATCTAACATTGCGAGCCATATGCCTTGTTTGGGAAGATATGTAGAGTTGTCAGGACACACTGTCGGAGAAGATTACGTCCTTAGAAATCCGTCATCACCGAAATCATATTACTGTATTTCAGTATTAAGTCCTGGCAATCATGAAGTACTTGCCCAGTCTCTCTCCGACATAATGCAAGGCTTGATGAAAACATCTTTGTAGTACATAAACTAGACAGGCTCTCTCCTTATGGAACAAATGATAGTTTTCCTCCAAATTATTAGTCAAAACTTTTATAAAGCCAAAATAATTTTTAAAAAATTCTAAAAGTTCAAAGCATAATTTTTGTATTGAAAATTTTTAAACCTTATAGCTTCAATAATGATTTACAGTTCTGGTAATTGGATTTAATTATATTTTATTCTATTTTAGAGTTTTGCGTCTCCCACTTATGGATAAATTCTGTTTTTTTTTACCTATTATAGACAAAATAACATTTGAAATAATAATTATTTCATGTGAAAAATTACTGTTAATTTTTCAAAAATATGGTAATTTGTGTAAAGATGTTTGAAAAGTAAGATGGGGCATATATTTTCAGCTCCTGAAGAATGTTTCACTCTTGAGTCGAAACGCTGACCATAGTTAGTACTTTAGTAGTGACCGGGTTAGTAGGAGTATTTAAAGTAGTATTTAAAACTAATTATAAGTAAAAAATCATTGTAATCATAAATTTGATTACGAACTAGGCCTATATTTAACCGAAATCAACGCAATAGGTTTATAATCATTGTGGGATATTTATAACAAGTGATTCAACCGTTACTGGATGTATCCATAATAAATGGATGTTATTTTTCTGAATAAATTGGTTGGATGGGTTAAAATGAAGGATGGTGTATAGTCTGTTACTGATATAATGGTAATATAAGACCACGATAAACAACGGGTTTTATAATGAACCTGCATAACGTTGCAGAACAATGGATATAACAATGTTATAACAACACTAGATGTTTGAGGAAAAAAGGTCAAACTATCTAAAGGTTTGTATTAAAGATACGCACACGAAAATGAACCACAATTCTATAAATGCTGGTGTCTTTGCTAAGTGAATATAAATTAACACTTATCCACGTTAACTCATAGGTACAAAAACAAGATTTAAATAAAATAAAACTTTATTTCTGTGATCTGTTTTTATTGAAATTAGCAGAAAACTCTTTCTCTAATTATTGTTACTACAAAAGGCACGTATATCCGTTTGGTCCCACATCATGTAAATGAATCAAATGTGGATCCTGTAAACACTGATAACAGACCCAGCGTTTAGAACTGTACCTCACAGTGCTTATTATATTAAAACCAAGGAAAAGATCGATGACTACCAAATTTTACCACTTGCACGCTCTCGGATGTAGCATCGTCATCATATTATTTGTTAATTTAAGGAAAAAATTTTAAATCAAGATATAAATACAAAAGTAAACGACGCATAAAAGTATTTCCGCCAACTGCTATGCTAAAGAGAGGGAATATAAATTTAATTTTACCCTTCGTTATTTCTTGCTATAAATGACATGCTTTGAATATAATAAATATGTTTTTAATAGAAACAAAACTATTTTTCTGATCATTTTTACTACAGAAAGCAAGTCAATCTGTTTGCTTCCCACATCATGTCAATGTGTGCAAATGTGGAATTTGTAAACACTGACAGTCTCAGCACAACTGATAATTCACAACGTTTATTATATTTAAAACAAAGACTGGATTAAATACGACTTGGGTTTACCACTTGCATCCATATCTATCTTCAAAATCCTTTCCTGGTGTTTTCCTTCTTAGATGACATTACAAAGATATTATTTGTGGAGTAGCACAATTAGGATCAGGCTCACAGGGAAGAGGAGGCAAGTTTGTAACCATGTGGTTTAATATACAAGTACGGAGTAGATACGGTAGAGATTTTTATGAAAACAATTCTCAGTATTTAGTATTCACAGAGTTCTCTCGTGTCAGTTCTTCAGTGATTGTTATATTACTTGTGCCAATACTTTATTAATTATATAATTATAAAGTTAGATATATAGTAAGGCATATAGGTAGGTAGGTATATAATTATAAAGGTAGACATATAGTAAGGCATATAGGTAGGTAGGTATATAATTATAAAGGTAGATATATAGTAAGGCATATAGGTAGGTAGGTATATAATTATAAAGGTAGATATATAGTAAGGCATATAGGTAGGTAGGTATATAATTATAAAGGTAGACATATAGTAAGGCATATAGGTAGGTAGGTATATAATTATAAAGGTAGACATATAGTAAGGCATATAGGTAGGTAGGTATATAATTATAAAGGTAGACATATAGTAAGGCATATAGGTAGGTAGGTATATAATTATAAAGGTAGACATATAGTAAGGCATATAGGTAGGTAGATATATAATTATAAAGGTAGATATATAGTAAGGCATATAGGTAGGTAGGTATATAATTATAAAGGTAGACATATAGTAAGGCATATTGGTAGGTAGGTATATAATTATAAAGGTAGATATATAGTAAGGCATATAGGTAGGTAGGTATATAATTATAAAGGTAGACATATAGTAAGGCATATAGGTAGGTAGGTATATAATTATAAAGGTAGACATATAGTAAGGCATATAGTTAGGTAGGTATATAATTATAAAGGTAGACATATAGTAAGGCATATAGGTAGGTAGGTATATGATTATAAAGGTAGACATATAGTAAGGCATATAGGTAGGTAGGTAGGTATATAATTATAAAGATAGATATATAGTAAGGCATATAGGTAGGTAGGTATATAATTATAAAGGTAGACATATAGTAAGGCATATAGGTAGGTAGGTATATAATTATAAAGGCAGACATATAGTAAGGTATATAGGTAGGTAGGTATATAATTATAAAGATAGATATATAGTAAGGCATATAGGTAGGTAGGTAAATAATTATAAGGGCAGACATATAGTAAGGCATATAGGTAGGTAGGTATATAATTATAAAGGCAGACATATAGTAAGGCATATAGGTAGGTATTTATATAATTATAAAGGTAGACATATAGTAAGGCATATAGGTAGGTATTTATATAATTATAAAGGTAGACATATAGTAAGGCATATAGGTAGGTAGGTATATAATTATAAAGGTAGATATATAGTAAGGCATATAGGTAGGTAGGTATATAATTATAAAGATAGATATATAGTAAGGCATATAGGTAGGTAGGTAAATAATTATAAGGGCAGACATATAGTAAGGCATATAGGTAGGTAGGTATATAATTATAAAGATAGATATATAGTAAGGCATATAGGTAGGTAGGTAAATAATTATAAGGGCAGACATATAGTAAGGCATATAGGTAGGTAGGTATATAATTATAAAGGTAGACATATAGTAAGGCATATAGGTAGGTAGGTATATAATTATAAAGGCAGACATATAGTAAGGCATATAGGTAGGTAGGTATATAATTATAAAGGTAGACATATAGTAAGGCATATAGGTAGGTAGGTATATAATTATAAAGGTAGACATATAGTAAGACATATATGTAGGTAGGTATATAATTATAAAGATAGATATATAGTAAGGCATATAGGTAGGTAGGTATATAATTATAAAGGCAGACATATAGTAAGGCATATAGGTAGGTAGGTATATAATTATAAAAGTAGACATATAGTAAGGCATATAGGTAGGTAGGTATATAATTAAAAAGATAGATATATAGTAAGGCATATAGGTAGGTAGGTAAATAATTATAAAGGTAGACATATAGTAAGGCATATAGGTAGGTAGGTATATAATTATAAAGATAGACATATAGTAAGGCATATAGGTAGGTAGGTAGGTATATAGTTATAAAGGTAGACATATAGTAAGGCATATAGGTAGGTAGGTATATAATTAAAAAGATAGATATATAGTAAGGCATATAGGTAGGTAGGTAAATAATTATAAAGGTAGACATATAGTAAGGCATATAGGTAGGTAGGTATATAATTATAAAGGTAGACATATAGTAAGGCATATAGGTAGGTAGGTATATAATTATAAAGGTAGACATATAGTAAGGCATATAGGTACGTAGGTATATAATTATAAGGGGTTGTTATAACAGTTTAGCTGATTTTAATTGTATTACTTTATTTATATCCAATACTAAAGAACTTCATCTCACATTGGCTTTACATAACGATAAATCTCCGTTTACTATTACAGGAAGATTGTTAACTTTTTTTAACAAAAATTCAAAATCGTTTAAATTGTATTTTTCCAAAAGACAGGTGTTTCTCAATACCAAAATTCTACGGTCAGGTAAGTTGGCTAGACCCAAACAATATGTCTGTATCTGTGTACGATTGGTTGATTGGTTTTATGATTGATTTTTTAAAATGTTCAATAAAAGTAATGAAATAAAGTTTTTTGTATTTGTATTGTAGATTTCCTCTTTACAAAGTCAACTTTTCAAACTAGGAATAGCAAATAATGCTAATAGGTAGACAGCAGTCATGCTTGAGGAAATCGGCTTTCAAGGTCAGTCGTATTCCAATCGTTCTCTTTTTAATTCCTTTGTTTTCTGTCAGCACTAGAGGAGACTAATAACTTTTCCAATCTCCCCATTTCTTTCATATCCATATCAATCAATAACTCTTCGCCTTGTATTAGGAAGAGATAAATCTAGATTTATTCGCACATTTATACGGCTAAAGTCAATGTAAATTGGTTTACGCCTCACTCTATGCAATATAGGATTTCTCAGAGATATCAAATATATGATTTGTCAGAAATGTCAAATATAAGATTTGTCAGAAATGTCTAATATAAGATTTGTAAGAAATTCAATTGAAATTCGCTTGGGAGGGAAATGTTACGCGCCTGTTCCTGTCAGCCCATTTTATTCCTCGACGTCCACTTACAGAAAGCTCATCACCTTTTTGCAGAGAGAGAGAAACATTGTTTTCTTATGTGGTATTTATAAAGAAAACGTAGCACGGCTAGCTCTAACATGACGCATTAGCTTTCTATCATAACAGATTATATTTATTGTTTAAATTTCAATTTCTACAATAAAATGTTATTAGGAATAAAAAACAACACACTAGCACTCTCCCGTGCACAGAAATACTAGAATTGTAGGAAAATCAGATTTTATTAGAAAAAAACACAATGTTGCGATTTTCTTATGAACACGTTTTGCATTGTGTTGTATGTGAGAATTTTTAAACCTTTTATTTGTCAAAAATACGGTTTACATTTACAGCTTCTAAAAATAAATAAATGTCAAGTGCAGTTTTCTTGTTAAACATTTAACGCTCGTGAAATACGTTTATCAAATCTACATTAGATATACTAACGTTTATATTCCTGTAAGTGTTTATGTACCTAAACTATTTGCTATAAACTATAAATATAAGTTATAAATATTATATCAAATCACAAATTGGAAATATCGGATGCAATCGTCGATTTTATAATACGAGAGAGAAAAAATAATTGAAAAAATAAAAACCGACAAAACATATACCACCAGTAAAATATGCCCTAACTCAGCACCACTAGTCACCTTACTCCAAAAATAATAAATAACAAGGAAAACCAATTATAGGGAGCTATAAATTCTAAAAATATTCAAACGAAGTAACTACGAGGGTAAGTCAAATATTATCCGCAATATAGGTATATTTTTTGTTTACGTTGGCAGTACTGTCCTTTTGCGTTGATGACGCATGCTTTGTTTATTCGTTGTTATGTCTATGCACGTTACAAGCTGCTAGGTTAGTTTCGTTATCGCTGCCGTGCTGTTAATAATGGCCGCTCCACTCTCTATTTGCACCAAAGAAGAGCAGCGTTCAGTGATCCGTTTTTTGTGGTCGGAAGGTGTATCAGGGGCCGAAATTCATCGAAGACTTTGGGTACAGTACGGGAACAATTGTTTGCCACAACGGAGTGTCTATGAATGGATTGAAAAATTCAAAAATGGTCGCACAAGTGTTACGCAAAATGAAGGAGCTGGACGACCAGTTACCGCCATAAACGAGGAAAACATTGAGCGTTCACGTGAAATGATTCTCTCAGACAGACGGATAACTGTTGACGACGTGGCAAATCGTCTGCAAATTAGCCACGGTTCTGCCTACGAAATCATTTTCAGCAGACTTGGGTTTCATAAAGTTTGTGCAAGATGGGTTCCAAAACAACTGACACAGTTGCATAAACAAACGCGCTTGGACGTGTGCAAAAAACACTTGGATCGCTATGTTAACGAACGGGACAACTTCTTAGACAGGATCGTTACTGGTGACGAAACATGGATCCATCATTACGAGCCGGAGAGTAAACGTCAGAGTATGGAATGGAAACATCCAAATTCGCCGTGCAAGAAAAAATTCAAAACCCAACCGTCCGCAGGAAAACTTATGCTTACGGTTTTTTTGGGACTCACAAGGTCCATTACTGGAACATTATCAGGAAAGGGGCACAACAATAAACAGTGTACGTTACAGTGAGATGCTTACTGCTAAGCTGAAGCCTGCAATTCGTAGCAAACACCGAGGACTGCTATCAAAAGGCGTTGTGTTGTTGCACGACAATGCCTGTCCGCATACAGCTGCCCACACTGCAGAAACGCTTCAGAAACTCAATTTTGAAGTATTGGATCATCCTCCATATAGTCCCGATCTCGCTCCATCTGATTTTTACTTGTTTGGTCCACTCAAAGAGGCAATTAGGGGCCGTCGATTTACGACAGACGAAGCATTGAAAGAAGCGGTGCATTCCTGGCTCGCATCTCAACCCAAAACCTTCTTCCACGAGGGCATCAGGAAACTTGAACAACGTTGGACCAAGTGCGTTGAAAAGCAAGGGGACTATGTCGAAAAATGATGTACTTGTAAGTTTCCTATTTGATTTCAATAAAATTTTATACCTATATTGCGGATAATTATTGACTTACCCTCGTATAAGCTAAAATATTAAAAGTATAAATATAAATAAATTTAAACATCAAACGAAAATAATAAATAACGGAAACAGATATAACGATGACTGTAAGGCAATAAAACTTTAGTCCAACGGAATAATTCCCAGTTTTTATAATGGTGGCGGGCAGGTGATAACCATAGCATGTAGATCACTGAACCATCTAATAGCACCCGACACCAGTAGCGGTTTCATAGCCCTCCCATAACGAGGAGATATCCGCAACAAATGGATGCCTTCTTTATTAATTTTGTCCCATGCTGTGAAGGTTTCCACCACTCAGGCATTAAGTCACTTCATAGCTCCGTAACCGAAGCTCCTCCCGTAGTTTGGGTATTTTTGTACTTTGCCTTCACCAGGGACTGATAGTGATTGTCAAAACTAGAATAAAGGTCAGGCAATGGGAACTTTATGTAAATTTTTTCCAAGCGAGCAAATTAGCAAGGTATTTGCTAGAAGCTAGGAGATAAACAATTTATTATGTAATATACCCGTTCTATCCATCAAAACCAACATAACTACAATTTAGACTTTATAATAGTGAAAGAATTTAATTAAACGGTGAATAATTCCATATTCGAGGGGCTCGATTTGTTTTTCAAATCAATTTAAAGACGTCTCAAGGCAGTCTACAAAGGCTTCACGCTATTGTATGCCTTATAAAACAAAACAAATTAAAACCGCGAAAACTTATAGCTTGGTACTGTTTAAGACGTTCCAGTTTGACGCACGGATAGATTTCAAGTCATTAAACAATCTATAGAGCTATTAGTAACGTTTACAAAGGTTGCAAATTTAGGCGTGTACTAAAGCACCATGACAAGCAGAAGAATCTGGTGACAAAGTTACACACTACGACATAATAGAATTTTCTTTCATGTTTATGAACTGTATGGGTATGGTTAGTCACTAATCGTTTAATGTTTAAAGGTGCCTTTAGTATTATTTACGGGAAAAACAAATGAAAAAATGTATTTTGTTTGTTAAATTTATAAGGGATTTTAATAAAGGTCATACGAGCTTTGTCAAAGAAAGGAAAAGAATTCCAAAAAGCGATCTAGAGACATAGTATTGCAAGAAGCGTGAATAAATGATGTCATAAATTAAAAGAACAATGCTCAGTCACCAGCAGCTATGATGACGTATTCAGACGACAGAAAACGTAAGGTATAACAAAATCATTTCATTACATTAATCAATAGCAACGTGATGTCATAAAATCTTTTCTTTCAGGAATACACCTTCATTTTGTATGTAATATTTGAGGATTTATAGATATCACAGATCTGACTCAGTGTATTTAAACGCATTTAAAGATTTTTGTTCAACTTAGTTATACTTTGAAAAAGACGAATCCAAAGAAATACCACTAAGGCTATCCATGTGTTACTCCTACTATCTGTAGGCAAATGAGATTTTCAGTTGTTTATGTACCTATTTAGCTAGTTTAATTTCATGTAAGTATATCTATTAATAATTGTATTTAGTTTTTAACGTAAAATAGTTATTTTAATGTATAGAAGTACTAAAGGTGATTGTTTGCAACATAAAAGAAAACTATACTTTCTAAATACTTAAAATTTGTCCGCAAATATCTGCTGCGTTAGTTGTAGAATTTCCTTCGTTTACTTAACGCTGCAGGTAACAAAACAATAGAAGCAGGTGGAATGCAATATAAAACAAGTAATATAAACAAAAAGTGTTTAAAATCAATTCCTACTTAGGCCAACAAAGGCATATTTCATTGTAGTTACTTTTAGTTAAACAATTGCAATTACTATAAATAAAGTAACCTTACCTATGCGTTAAAACAGCTGTTCTATAACGTAAAAACAGGTGGAATAAATAGCCGCACTTGAAAACAGATGTTTTATGAAATAATGTGTTATTACTTATTTCAAGTCAAAAGGGACAAAATAACTTTATTGCATATTTAGCTGCTTTTGTGAAACGCTATTCTCCCATGTGAAACTAAAATTAATTCATTAAATTTAAGTTTAAGTTTAAGTTAATTACTGAATCATTCTCAGATCCTCAACGTAGTGTAAGTAAATTAGAGTCCTTGAGAATCTGTATTTTATAATGCCAAGTCCTTATATACTTATATACAGTTCCTGTGAATTGTAGGGAAATAAAATAACATATTTTATTCTTTTAGAAGATAGGATATTTATCTCAAAACTTGTAGTTCTTAATTATTATTTTTATTTACTATTGAAGTATATAATTATAATAAAATAAAATACGTAGATAAAAAGTATATATATGATACTTCGAAATAAGTATTAAATAAATGAAGAACCGGTTAAATATCAAGTAAAAGATATTTGTTTAATTAATGCAATTCGGTAGCTAGTTCATTGCCGTTATCCAGTTTGAAAACAATTATACAATAATTTTAATTACTCATATAAGTTACATGTATAGTCATTACCATAATTTAAAACTTTAAAAAACCAAATAATAATTAGGAAAAGATTTAATAGGATAACCCAGCAAAGTAGTGAGAGCCATATAATCATCTACAAAATAATTTAAAACAGTTACAACACTAAGGTAACAACAGCATTTACATATAAACACACAAAAATCACAAACTAAAAATATGAGCAACAAAAGGATCAACCATGCAAATTAACACCAAATAATTCTTCTATATTTTTTTCTTCTATATATATTACGAAAACCATTTCGAATGTTGATACCATGTTTTTGGAAATTAATATGGACATCTTCAGAACAATATCGACATATTTCCACAAAAATTGTAAAAGAATTATAAACCTGCTATGAAAATTCTCGCAAGCGACCTGAAAACAACCGGACCATTTGTCTTCCTGGCCCAATCGGAGACTACAGATCCTTTACGATATTTGAACACACTTACGAGTGGCTACACTGATACATGAATTATATTATAATTTCGAACAATTAGTCAATATTTTCAAAGTTTATTATAAAATTATCAACCTACATTACTGTTATAAAGTAAATAATAAATATTTAATAAATAGGAACTAAATTAAGTCATTTGGTTATTATTAAAAATCATTACTTAAATTGGTTTTCCTACAGAATTTGAACCAACGTTACTCGTATCATGATCCTGAGGTCATAAATACCAAAGTGCTACGCTCTAAATAAATTTTACTAAGCGAAAGAAGGGTTATTAGGAATCAATGAAATTTTCTTAGTAAGGCTAAGTGAACAAGTAAATAGTACTTTTAATCTTATAATTGCTCATACTAAGTAAGAACAGTCAGTTAGGCCAATTTTTAATGAGATCATTAGCGTGCAACGATGATTAGTTCGATCTGTTTAATCCTTTTGGCCAACAATTGATAATATAATAAACAAGAGGTAGGTTTGTGTTTTTGTCTATAGTAGCATTATTTAATTAAACCAAATGCAGTTATTATTTGAATAAATAAAAAATATTAATACTCAAATATAACACAATTGTGTTTTTCCAGTTATAACCAAGGTATGTTTTTTCATTTTGATATATATATATATCAGTGTGTGTGTGTGTATGTGTGTGTGTGTGTGTCTTTTGGGATAATCGTAATGGATGTATAAGTTGCTATGAAACTTTTTGACCCTCATTGTCTATTGCTCAGAGCAAGGATCAACCGCTTTACTCAATGTTGCCACCTTTATAAACACGACGAAATTGGTTATTTAAAAACGTGACGTTATGAGCAGACCCAGGATTAAATTTGAAAATGTGTCGATCTTTTCTTGGCAACATTCATCTCAGATTCACTGAAACATGGTTGAATTTCAACGAACAATGTTTGACGTACCGCTAGTAAGTTTAAAACCTATGGTGTTACATTTACTAGAATACAATAACACAGTTTAAACTGAAGGCCAATTGAAGGGGCTGATTTGAAAAGGGGAGATAACGAATATTCAGAGGATGGAGATAAAATTCAAAATGCCCGTCTTACATTAGAATATAATATCTAATTTAAAACGTTATTTGTGTTTTTTTTATATTTGTTCTATATTGAGCCTTTGATTGTCTCCTATGATTGAATATTTAAAACTCTTTACTCGTTGCAATTAGGTTTATCGTTTATAATTATAACCGATACTCATCTAAGTAGCTCCTGCTTCTAACAATGCCAATCATGTGCCTTACCTTATCTTTAACATCCTTACCGAGGGTTATCTATTAATCATCCCCGTCCATATCTACCGCAGGTCACTAATTCATAGTTGCCATTGGGCCCAATCATAACATGATAGTTTTTGAGTTATAGCAAGAAATGAGTTCATTATTTTGTGTATAATATAAAACATTCATACTACACAAAATGTATCTGTGTGTAAGTGTTTGTGTGTGTGTTTGTGTGTGTGTGTATGTGTGTTTGTTTGTTTGTGTGTGTATATGTTTGTGTGGTTGTGTGTGTATGTGTGTTTGTTTGTTTGTGTGTGTATGTGTTTGTGTGTGTGTGTGTATATGTGTGTGTGTGTGTGTGTGTGTGTGTGTGTGTGTGTGTGTGTGTTTGTGTGTGTGTGTGTGTGTTTGTGTGTGTGTGTGTGTGTGTGTGTGTGTGTGTGTCTATGTGTGCGTGTGTGTGTTTGTGTGTGTGTGTGTGTGTGTGTGTGTGTGTGTCTATGTGTGCGTGTGTGTGTTTGTGTGTGTGTGTGTGTGTGTGTGTGTGTGTCTATGTGTGTGTGTGTGTGTGTGTGTGTGTGTGTGTGTTTGTGTGTGTGTGTGTGTGTGTGTATTTGTGTGTGTGTGTGTGTGTGTGTCTATGTGTGTGTGTGTGTGTGTGTGTGTGTGTGTGTGTGTGTGTGTGTGTGTGTGTGTGTGTGTGTGTGTGTGTGTGTGTGTGCGTATGAACACCATACTCATACTCTGTGTTCCTTTCTTGCGATCCGCCATGTTATTTCTGATTGCACTTCTAACCATTAAAAAGTTAGTGATTGCAGCTCGCCTGCGTGGTTGACTAGTGTAGGAATGCCAACATGCTAGAATCAAACCATGAACATATATCGTGTCGGAGTAGAAAATCACAGTTTATATCTCAAGGGTAGCATAAAAGGTTTTGTACCCGACTAAAATGTACGAAATATCTATTTTGAAACATTATCTTTTCTATCATTCATTTTATCTATTGTGTGAAGAAGAGGTTATAGAGTAAAGTGTGTAAAACTATTTAATTACGAAGTTTTCAGAATTTCACTTTAATTTTTCACTTTTGGGTTGTCTGGAAATTCTCCTATGAACTTTTCGTTCTTTATAAACGAATTGGCGTCAGCTCTCTCGTCGACTAAGGATTCTGCACACACCTCTGCATTATCTGATTCCATTCAATAATCCAGGATTAATCATCAAATATCATCGGCAATATTAGTCTTCTTTCGATAATACAGTATTTTATTCGAGAAGCAGTGTATTTCGATGAATGGTTAGAAGCAGCAGTAAGCTCTTATAAAATCAAGTAAAGAGAATATTAGTAGGTACAGGTCCATTTCTCTTACAAGTGCTCTGTGGAAACTACTAAAGAAGATGGTCGATTGAAGTCTTATCTGGTACCTAAAAGCAATGTGTTTCTTAACAACTATATTTGCTAAGAGTCTACTATTGCTAAAAACGATTAGTGTTAATAGAGGCTACTATTGCTAAAAACGATTAGTTTTGATAGAGGCTACTATTGTTAAAAACGATTAGTTTTGATAGAGGCTACTATTGCTAAAAACGATTAGTTTTGTTAGAGGATACTATTCAAAATACTTTTATCTTGCGTCAAACAATCGTTGCTGTTTTCTTCAACCTTGAGCATGCATAAGATATGGCGTGGAAAAAGATATTTTTGAAAACTGAAAATCATTGGGTAAACAAGAGAGTATTCTAGCATTGATCTCTAACTCTCTACCAAAAATGTATTTCCGCTTTTGTCTGGGAAGGCACATATTCAAACAGTAATAGGCAGGAGAATGGACTTCCGCAGGGCAGCGTGCTGAACGTCTTGCTATTTGCTTTACCAATATTAATGCTAATGTACGGTTTCCGCGGTTCACTCTTCTCAGTTTTTAGACGACGTTCCTACTGTTCGTATCATGGTAACCGCCACAAGATCTTTACAGTTAGTAATACATAGATTAGAGAAATGGTCAAAGAGTACGTGCTATATGTTATCTGCTTCGAAGACCGAATGTGTAACATTTAGACGTTCGTTGGCAAGATACGGATAGTGTTCAATTTTTGGGTCTTTTATTTGATAATGGTTTCTCATGGATCTCACATTTACGTTGTTTGAAGATGAGAAGCAACAAACCTTGTATATGCTAAGAGTTCTTAGTGGTACGAACTGGGGAGCAGACAAAACTAGTATCGCTCGGTAGTTTGATCACGCATAAGTTGTGGCTTTCTAGCCTACTCAATAGCATTACCTATATCTGAGAAACTCATGATCCAGTCCATCATTCTGGACATAGACCTGACACTGGATCTTTTAGATCTAGACCAATTTTTAATCTTCTTGTCGAGGCTGGGGGATCTGTCTTTCCAAGAGACACGACAGACGCTTCTCTATATATATATTATAATCGAAAAATAATTCATGTCTATAATAAAGCATTCGTAATGAACTCGTTTACAAAATTATAGTAATTAAAGGCACTTCTTGAATAATTTAGCAACTCTGTTTTAGTTCAAACCTGATGACTGTAGCTGCTTTGCACCAATTGCCCCGTCAGGTATATTTCGTTGTGAGTAATGAATGAATGGTCTGTTAGCTACTCACAGTTCTGATGTGTAGTTGATCTTTTTATTTGGAAGTTAAGTGTTTACATTGTTCACAAAAATTTATTATTGTTGGTGTTTTAAATTAGTGTATATAAATGTTAGCGTATATAACATAAAAACCAAATTTCGTGACAATGAAAACATAAATACGTTTTATGCTAAAATGTGCTTAAATTCAAGCTAAAATTGAATTACTCATGATTATTTTGTAATTTTACAAGTGACTTATTTACTCACATTTATACATTTTTATGTGTTTTTCGCAATGTTGTGCTGTAGAATTAAGTGTGCACGTTTTAGCTATAAACATAAATCTCATTTGTTTTTGTATGTAACTAAGTAAAAGTTTGGAAAAATCTCATTTGTATGTGTACAAAGACAGGATGCGTTTATTTAGGAACTGATTTTTAAGTTCATATTCTTAATATAAAATGGAAACTGAAAAAATTGTCAAATAATTTTTAGTAAGTAATATTTTCCTCATAATTTTTATTTCTTGCCTGTTTCTTATGAGTCTAAGTAGTAAGTATATAATATAGTAAAGTTTTAGAAAAGTAAATTTAAAAAATAATTATGAAAATCGATTGATCGATAAGAAATTGGTATAAGTTTGTCAAAGCACTACATATTCAATAAACCATGGCTGAGACTGGTGCTGATACCCTAACAAAAGTACCAGGGATCAAAAAGGTTTTAATAACTTTAACGAACAATATAATGAGCAACAAAGTTCGTGTCTTCCTTTCGGCGTAAGGACGTCGCGTGTAATGAAATACCTTGAGTTGGAAGCTCCTACTATAATCGGATGAACGATCGATGTGCTATCTATCTCCAGAAACGCTACCCTTTTTTTTCATTGCTCAGTTACATCAAACAGAATACGTCTCGTGTGGTGCACCATCACGGTGTTCTAGACAATTCACAGACCCACTAATATAGTGAAATTATTTTACAAGTACCGATTCACCACAACTCGTAGTGTTTTTACAATCTTTGCCGTTTATAAATCATTTAATGCAATTCAATCTAGTACTTCTCACTACCGTTTGTGGTCCAATTCCAGAAGTGCTCTTCTGGCATTAAATGACATGTTCTCTATGAACCCTTTAGTTGAGGATATTTTGTGCGCAGTACATACACTTCATTTAGGAGGTATTCGAGTGACCTTTTGATAGATCCTTAGTCACTTTGGAATACCCAGAAACACAAAAGCTGTTGAAGTTTCGGAGATCGCTACAAATATGGTGGCAATTACACTACGTGTTATGGAAACTGACTTTGTGTGTGTTTGCTAAACAAACATTACTATGCTTGGAATGACGAACGGTAATATATAAATTACAATGAGGCGAGGAAAATTAAAGATACCGTCGAACAATGAAGGTCTTCTAATCGCTCAAACGTGGGGAGAATATATATATATATTTATTTATATATATATATATATATATATATATATATATATATATATATATATATATATATATATGTGTGTGTGTGTGTGTGTGCGCGCGTGTGTGTGTGTGCGTGCGTGCGTGTGTGTGTGTGTGTGTGTATGCGTGTGTGTGTGTGTGTGTGAGTGTGTGTATTTATTTGTACTATAACGTAATTCTTTGTGTTGTGAGAAATGTTGTAAAAACTTTCAAGTTTGAGAGGGTTTGAGGCAAATAAAAAGAGAGGGATATTATTGAGGGAAATAATTAGTGAGTGGTAATACTTGAGGCAGATATTTACAGTGATAAAAGTTGGTTTCGGTTTAAAAGCTTTGGAGTGAATACGGAAAGAAGTTATTTGAGGGAGTAATGCATGTTTGGTCAAGTCTAACTGGAGTAAGAAACCAAAAAAATACAGAAAAGTAGAAGTGATTTTTTTACAATACACTCAACGCCAACTGTTTTAAATAAAAGATTAGAGTTCGTATAAAACGTTTTAAATTCTTCTTAAAGAAATAATAAGTAATTCAGGCTTTTAAATATAACTTTATTAAACCAAGTGCAGTAGATAGAGGACTTATGTAGAGCTATGGTATAATATATTTAATTTTATATTTATGTATTTATATAAATAAAGGCTTGAAAGAGTGAAGGTTTCATCATTGTACTACATTGACAATATTATTCCCTTATTCACCATTCACTGAATATTCATGTATAAATGTTTGTAGTACATATAATGTAGGCTACTTGCCCACACTTTAAATAAATGTATCTCTGACCGATATTCTTCTCAAGTTCTCCGGCAATACGTACAAACCCTGACATATAGTATTTCTAGGTAATAAATGTATCTGAACAGGAGTCGGTTATTGCTTAGGCGCCTGTGTCTCGGTTTATGTATTCTGGCAACG
This sequence comes from Prosapia bicincta, assembly GCA_036971475.1. Lineage (NCBI taxonomy): Eukaryota > Metazoa > Arthropoda > Insecta > Hemiptera > Cercopidae > Prosapia > Prosapia bicincta. The sequence continues at coordinate 2,206,398 of JBAIZL010000393.1, forward strand.
ACGAAGCATATTTTGCCAAGTAAGTGGCTTGTACTGTATTTTACGTTCCCAGAAGACAATGAGGCTAATATAATCTAGATCCTTGCTCCTTGTCTGGTCTCATTCCGGTATAATTCAGGGCAAACTTGGGGTGCTATCATGTATCGAGTGCATAAACTTTGGCTGGGAACTCTCCTTACGGAACTATTAACATCCTTCATTCTAACCTAATACTTGAATCTTCGGAGATTTCTCTGAAATAATAAACTACTTGATTCATTTAAAGATTTTAAGTAGAGATAAGTGAGTAAGGTTTTATCGTCCACCTTAGTAATGGGATTTATTTGTGTTTTCTTCAATTTTACGGTTGGAGCTCATCTCGTATGAAAATATTTTATTGAATACGATCCGTCATTGAAAATATACAACTTGATACAACTTCAATGTAGTTTCAAATTGTTGTTTGAAGTCTGAAAGTTATTTTAAGAAATATGATTCTTTAGCTTCTGAAAAGATTTAAAATTTGGAATCGAAATATACAATAATGTTTCAAAACTAATTTGAATCATTTTGAAATATTGTGTTGTCCGAAAATCGTCGAAATACAATAAACGGAATTGTATTTATTGGTTCTATATTCGCCTTTTTAAACAATATTGTTACTCTAATGGGAGTCATTTACCTGATTAAACGGTTTTGATCATTAGGAAAATATTTTATATTATTAATATGATGATTATGTTGGAGAACTGTAAGCATCAGCTCTGTATTAAAACGTATACTTTGCGGGACCGAGAGAACAACGACTTTTAAGAACTGTTATGATTATCTTACGAACGATTATTAGAATTGCTATGAAGTGTTATAAGAGTTGTTAGTAACTGATTTATCAATATTTATGAACAGTTTTACCAGTTACTATTTATTGTTACAACAGTTGATAAGAACTAATATATAAATAGTTATGGGTCGTTATGAGAGTTGCTATGAGCTGTTATAATATTAAATAGCTGTTATAACTGTTATTAACGGTTATTACAGTTATGATGAACGGGTATGGCAATATTTACTATCATACAATTACTTTTGAACAGTTATAACAGTGTTATGAATAGGAGTCGTTTGCAACTGTTAGAAGAGTGTCTATTAACTGATTTAATAGTAGTTATCAATTGTTTTAACAGTAATTATGAGCTATTATAGGAGTTATTATGAAATATTATAACAGCTGTTACATACGCTTATATCAATTGTTATTTACTGTTCTAAAAATTGTCAATACTGCAATAGTTGTTATGAACGGTAAAAATAGTTGTTATTAAAGGTTATAAAAGTTGTTAAGAACTATTGTAGCATTTGCTATTAAGTGACTTAACAATAGTTATGCATTTGTTATACCCGTTGTTTTGATTGCTTTTAAAAGTTGTACTTCTAATAAAAGATGTTTTGTTGCAGCTATTGAAGAATATAAAATCCAGAATCGTTGAAAATATCGGCACAAAAATGAACCACAAATGTATGTAATTCAGTAAAAGATTGCAGAAGGAGAGGAAATATGAAGCCATATATATCCAGGTTAGTTGCTAGATAGCAATTTAAAGATGCAAGTTTTCAATGTAATAAAAACGATATTTCTGTTTTTACTGAAATGAGCACAGAAAAAGATCTTTGCTTAATGAGTGATATTTTAGATACTAGGTCAATGTCTTTGCTTTGCACATCATGTAAATGTATGCAATCCGTGTATTGTTTGAGGTGACATTCATTAGTATTCTCTTATCGTCAGAAGCTCACAAATGAAACTATCGATTATTAGAAATAAGTAGTGTGGTAATGTTTCTTCCTTATATGGAAATTGTATATTTCGCTCCCCTCACGATAATTTGCAATATTTCCGAATTATTAAAAATGCTCATAGAGACCAATTTGTTTGATATTTCAGGATTACCAAAAATCTTCATAGAGGTAAATTTATTTGATATTGAAACAGCCTATCAGAAATAGTACAGTTACGTGCAAAAGTAAATGCCTAAAGCCAACCGGCTAAGCCAACCCAAACACTCCCATGCATAGAAATGTGGAAGTCAAATCCGTCGTGAGTGGAAAATACACGTTGCTGCAAGTTTTGTCGTGACTTTAATTTAAACATTAATAAACTCGAATTCCAATAAAAGTCACCCCCGTGAATCGTTTGTAAAAGGTTTTGCAAATAATATTTTCGCAAGTGGTTAGAGAGAATATAAAGAAAGCAATCCTTCTGTAACGTCCTATTGGGAAGAATCAAGTCCTCTGAAAGATTTAGGTTTGCTGTAAATGGGAGAATATTCAGCAGTTGGTAATTTTAAACAGGGTGACCTGGTTTGGAGAATCAACCAAAGTTACAAGAACCTTGAGCCTATTACAAGCGCTTCTGTAAATGTGGGTAATACAAGGCTACCCACAATGTTTTACCTCATGAAACGTAGAGTTTAGTTAGAGGTGCTGTAGACCTTAAAATAACGAATTCCTTAAGGAATCTTTATTTGTCCAGTTTTACAAATAACTGCTTGACCCTAGGTGAAATATAGACGAAGATGAGTATCCTAATTTGGAAAGAATATAAGAAATTCTTATTGTGTTATGAGTAATGAAATGATATCACACTAAATAGCTGAAATAGTTTAACCTATTAGGTGATTTGCACCCTTTTATAAAACTAAAAATGGGTTATGTTAGGATACAAAAGGCTAGGTTAGGTAGGATTAGGTTGGATTTAGTTAATATATAAATATTTTATTGGAAGATATTATTTTTAAAATTTTTCTTTTGACGTTTATATATATATATATATATATATATATATATATATATATATATATATATATATCACTTTGCATTTATATATAAAAAAATTGTTACGTAACAAGGGCAACAATATTCATATTGTATATTTTTAAAATATTAAAATAATGATTACCGTTAAAGCTTAAATGTGGTTATAGAGAAACTAAGACTCTGTGATTCATTGAATAAGTTGTTATAACATTACGTAACTAATAACTCTAAAAATCCATTTCAATACACCGATGTAAGACCAGATTCGTCAAATACCCTCAGTTTCTATAAAACGATGTGGTCATGGAAAAAACAAACTGACATATGTAAGTAAGCCGAAAGTTCAGATCAAGTTATTGATTGATGTGATGAAAGGATTCCGTTACTCGCGTTTTCTATGGACTGAATACATCAATACGTCAGCTGATCACTGAGCATTGTTCTTTTAATTTATGACGTCATTTATTCACGCCACTTTCAATAGAATATCTCCAGCATATCCCTTTGAATTCATTTCCTTTCAGCAAGTGAAGGTAGAGCCTTTTATTTAGGTTGATCGCAATTTTATTACGATAGGTTTTCTCCATTTATTTTCTCCTAGGCCATAAGGAACTTGTGCAGGTAATATAACAAGCATAGTGAAGTTACTGTGTTTACAGTAAATTTACTTGCTTAGCTTTGTTATAATTATTGCAATTTATTACAACTTCTCACACCTTGTATAGTTAAAGGTTTGCTAAGAAGTGGAAGATGCTTTGAAGTCTACCTAAAATTGGGAGATTTGTAAACATCACTGGTGGCTGGAAAGGTATTATTTAGTAATATTGCGACAAAACGAATCCGTGAAAAATTATTTTGGTTCACGTATGTATAGAGAGGCATTGGTTTAAAAAAATAATAAAACCATAAAATTGGATTATTATTTATTGGTTACTTTGTAACTACGGTGATTACGTTCCCCGAACTTCCCGCGAAGAGTGAAACCACGAATACTGAAACCAACTGCACATGGGAAGGGGAGGGTTCCATTAAACAAATATAGCTATTCTATACACTTGTATTACAATATAGTAAATGTATGTGATACACATTTGCATACATATTTTTATTGAATTTTTACTTTTTCCTTTAAACTGAAAATGATTCGATAAACAGGGTATAAGGATAAATCGAATCACAGAATACTGTAGGAAAGGCATAAAAATAAATTCAGTACTGAGTTAATAATGCCTTTGGGGTAAAAGAAGTAAACATGGATAATAACATCTCAATGTTAAATAAAAAAACCCATTTTAGTGAAACAGTTCAGGATATATGCTAAGAACATATATCCATTTGTTGTTGCGGGGACAATTATGATGAGATAGTCAATGACTGTCGCCTGCAACTGAAACAAAAACAAATGAGACAAGTTACTAGTATTGTGCACTTTTTTCATTGCTCCCCTATTATCAATCATTGCTCCCCTATTATCAATCATTGCTCCCCTATTATCAATCATTGCTCCCCTATTATCAATCATTGCTCCCCTATTATCAATCATTGCTCCCCTATTATCAATCATTGCTCCCCTATTATCAATCATTGCTCCCCTATTATCAATCATTGCTCCCCTATTATCAATCATTGCTCCCCTATTATCAATCATTGCTCCCCTATTATCAATCATTGCTCCCCTATTATCAATCATTGCTCCCTTATTATCAATCATTGCTCCCCTATTATCAATCATTGCTCCCCTATTATCAATCATTGCTCCCCTATTATCAATCATTGCTCCCCTATTATCAATCATTGCTCCCCTATTATCAATCATTGCTCCCCTATTATCAAATTGGTTATTTAAATATAAATTAATGTCACTAAAACTTATATGTTTGTAAAAACTTAACTTTTTTAAAATACTTTCTATTAGTTCACACCATCCTTATTTACGAGATATATCTTGTTCAAATCTTTAATCGTTAATAAAAATATTTTTTATTCATCCAATCATGTTCAAATACTTTTTTTTAAATTGTAGTAGATGCCAATTGATGTGTATGCAGTTTTTTCAAGTAATAATTCATTAATTAAATTTAATGAATTAATTTTAGTTATGTATGTGAGAAAAACATTTCACAAAAAGGGGCAAAGTATGCAATATAGGTACTTCTTCAGCTGTCTTAAGGCATAGATTATGTTTCTTTACATTATAAATATTTAATAAAAATTAACTGTAGTACAATCTTTGTTTGTTGACCTAATTAGGAATGGACATCAGAAAGGTTTATTTTTATAACTTGTTTAAAATTTTTTATTTATAAACACAAATATTCAAAAATATTTAACTAAAAATATCTAAAGTCCATGTGAAACGGTTAGGAGATTTTTCCGTCTACATAAAACTATAATCAATGCATAACAAAACCTCCTGTTGCTGACGATGTGTTTTAGTAATTACTACAAACTAAGCATGTTTGCTGTCGATAATAACCCAGCATGGAACAATATTATCGATTGATAAAAAGAACGATCACTAAAAACCAATGTTCTCCGACGTATAATGTACAAATATTTAGTACTTTATAAATATTAGGAATATTTGTTAAAAAATTATTTCAAATTAAGTTGAAGCTTATAAACTTCAAAGCAAAATGTTTATTTAGGTGGAAACTAGTTAAATAAAAATATTGAGGAAATAAACCTGAAACCTTAATGAAAAACTGATGTAATAAAATCTCATATTAATACAATATATAATTTAGAGTATTTTCCATATATTTATAATATATATATATATATATATATATATATATATATATATATATATAAACTACCAATATAAAGAAATAGGAAATGACACAAGTGACAAAATCAATCCAGAAAAATATCGATGGTTAAAAATCATCTCAAAACTTTGCAAAGCCTTATGCGCCATAAAAAAGTAGTATCTGCTATCTGTAAACTTGGTGGCATCAACAAATTTAGGCTTCCCTTGGAAATGGTAAAAACTCACATGTTTGAAAATTCTATTATGTTTTAAAACTCCAATTTGTAGTAAAAAAAAGTGTATTTCTGATGTTTTCTGGTGTCAAGTATCGATAGTGTTTATTTCTTTATAAATAATAAAACGTTTTAAAAAGTAGTTTTAAGCGTATAGAGTCAAAACTATTTTATATTAGGTAAAATCGTGGATAAAATATTTGATTCGAATTTATTGAATTCTTGCAAATGTAAACATAATATTAGAATAAATATTTCTAAAGTCATCTCAGATAAATATATTATACTACATAAGACAGGTTGATGTGTTTATATTTAGATGCCACTGTAACCTTAAGCAGGATCCAGAGCAGTCCTGCCTACTGATAATGTTGCACTGGGATGTGTACTTGCACCTTACAGGTACCTCGGTACTAATGTTCACACTTGACATATCTTAACTTTAGCAAAGGTGCTACAATTTTAGGTCTAACTCACTTCTAACATAACCCAAGCAACGTTTTGTATACCCTTATGGTAGATTGGCAGTTTTATTTTTACAAGTATTTATTCTTAAATTATGTATACTGGATAGAAATACGAAACGATCGACTTACCAAACAGAATTTAATCGAAAAAATGCCAAAACCCATCAAACATTGTTGCGCTATAAAACAAATTAGTATTAAACGTATATGTAAACTTATGATTGTACTGCGCTAACGATCAAATCTTTTGCTGTTAAGATTAGTTAGAAAAATAATATTAATCCGTATTTTATTCAATTAACTTCTGTTCTGTAAGCAGTTTGATTATACTACGTGACTTCCTCTTTGAAGAAACTTTAACCTCAATATAAGCGTTTCATATATAGTAATAAAACTAAAGCACTCCCATAATAAATACTTTTATTACATAAAATGCATCTCGATTAACAAATCATTATCATCAGTGGTTAGTATATATATATATTACCAATAAAACGTAGGTGGTTATGTGTGACTCCCTGAACTGAAAATAACGTCTGTTTCAATGAAAAACGGTATTTCAATTCATTTAATGTAGGTTTTGTTATGTTGTGTGAACCTACCAACAACCAAAACAGTTTTAGACATTGGAAAATGACGTGAATAATAAACATTACATATTCGAATAATGTACTAGTACTTACGTGTAGTATCAAGGGACGAAAATATCTTCAGTACCAACATATATTAAAAGATTTTAAATTATATCTAAAAGAACTAAAACCATCCTAATTGCTCTACAAAACTTATATGGGAATTACAACTAGAAATACGAATGTTGACCTTCTACTCAATCGGCGTTAAAGTTTTTTATCTGTTTAATCAATTATTTTCATTCCTTTAAGAAGGGAGCGTTCACATATACTAAAAGGCTCTTCAATGATATAGACACTTTATCAAATTTTGGCCTATAACAATGAACTTTCAAACATAGTTTTTTTTAATGTCGGATAGAAGTAAATTACATTATCAAAAAGGCTAAACTAAAACAATATTATTTAAAGTTAATTAGGAATTGAGATTGAACAAATGTATACTAGTAATAATTAAATACAACAAAAGGTTTATGTAATGTGCCTAACAAACTTTATTCTATTAATATTTATGTAAAAGTTTTTGCAAGTAATACATGACGTTTGCGTGTATTTCAGAAGACAACAAAATGAACGTAAAATATAAAACACAATACAATTTTAATTTTCAGCTAAACTAAAATTTAAATATATACCTTATAAAAGCTCAATTAAAGTTGAATGAGTTATATTATAAGGTTTTATCTGGTGTTTAAATAGATGTTTGGTTTTGGGGGACAAAAGGGGCACCAAAAATGTTCTAAAAAGATGTAAAGTGTAAAAGCAGTAAAGTAGAAAAGGATATTCAATAAAGTGATTCTTTTTGACAGTTTAAATAAAATTATAATAAGGTTGTAATTAAATTAATTTGTCTATTATGTTCTGTTGCCTTGTTGACACCAAAATGTCTTATCTAACCCTGATCATTTATTCTAAACTGTGCAGCATCGATGACGTCACCCCAATGCATAGAAAGTATCTTTTCGTGCGTTAAACTAATTTCTTCAAGTGAATTTTGTAATACTCAAAATGTTTTGCCTCCTATGTTGTTATAAATACAATATTTTTTATTTTTTTCATTTTATGTAGAAAACTACTTCTCATTTTTATTATGTTAAAGATGCCTTCATAAGCCACCCCTTTGGTACATATAGCATTACATCTTACTGTAATATTAGCCAAGATAAAATTTAGGTAATCCTTCATACATTGCCAGTACCCATGCTATTCACTCAGCTGCTTGTTGAGGTTCACTAATTGTTTGACGAGCAGTGGATAGTACAGCATCACAAATGATAGACAGCTCGTCGTGCCATACAATGTCACGGTACTCTCTCCGCTACGATGTCAAGTCTCGTAGCCAGTTCTGATAGTCCACAGTGTCCGTACTGTGTAGTATGTCCTACATAAATGGCGGCAAAGTACCGATTGATGATCGCCTGGATTACTGTTAGCAGTCGAAATTTACGTAATACAATTTCAATCAAGACCCTTTTATCGGCATTTTGAAAACAAATCAGAGGATTGTAGTGACACGAAGACGAGACTGTCACTAAATACCATTATATTCAAGCGACGGTCATGGAAGCATTGACGGACTCTACTAAAGCATTGTGAGGGTAGATGATAAAAAATATGAAATTTGTTTGTATTCGAAGAGAAACAAATGGAACAGATGTACGATATGTAAATATAGTCCTGTCTAAAAAGGATCTCATAGCGGATATCAAGCAGCTGATTTCAGTAGAACATGTTTCTGATATATGAACTCTATGTCGATGTCTCAGATTCAGCGGAATATTTCTCTAAAGCAGAATATATAGAACAGAATCTTTAAAATAGTGCAAATATTTGCTACAAAGTAACAGAACTGAATCTAGCAATACTCAATGCATAGAATTACAATAGTCGTTGGCTACTTGCGAATTTGGTATTCGCGGTTGGCAAATCTAGAGGAAACAAATTCAAGAAATACAGTATAGTTACTATGAAGGCTGTAGGTCCTTGTTTTGTTTTTTTACAGTGTTGTAGTTATTTATCACAAACAATAGGGCAATATATATATATATACAGTAAACTTCCGATTATCCGTGGAATAGGGTGGCTCGGCAACGCCGGATAACGAATTCCCCGGATAATCCACTAAGAACAAAGAATATGCAAAACGACCGATAATCGATTATTATACCATAAGACACACAAATAATGACCCCGGTTAATGCAATTCACAAATAATCTTCAGAGGACAAAATAAATACTGTCATAAATAAAACAAAATAATTTAAAATGTCGAAGTATTTGACGGATTATAACATGTACATTTATATGTCTAACTATTTATAATACGTACATAAGTATATGTCAAAAGTAAGTATGTATGTACATATTTAATTTCCTTTACACATAATACTTTCACGTTTTAACAAAAAAATCTGTCACTTTCGTCTCTTTTTTTGTGAGCATTGATTTAGCTTAAATGAGTGATCAAAGTTCCTTGAGAACCATTTTGTCGCACAGTGAAGAGTCGTCTTGCTCTAATTATTGTGTCCGTTGTTTTCATCTCAAACATTTTGTTTGTAGCATATACAGCTTTATTTGGGACATTAAAACAGTGTATTAGACATTAAAATGTTGTTTTATTTATCGGTTTACAACAAAAAAAAAGAAATTTACATAAAATATCAACTAATACAAATGATAAAATACTGCATGACAAAAAATAAAATTCAATAAAAAAAGACAGAGAAATAAAAATAACGCAAACAAATTCAAACTACCAACTACTTATTTTAGTATATTAACGACTCAACGTTTAACTCGGAATGTTTGTTTCTACTTGTGTCACAAAGCCATAAAGATCGATAATGTATATGACAGACATGGATAATTCGTATGTCACGTTCTAGACTATTTATAGCCGAGATTAGCTGAGGTTTGTTTACAATCTTATGATACACATTAGGTTTTCGGGCGTCCAAGCATTTTGTCATTGTCTCTTATATACAGTAGTCTGTTCCCAACTCGAGTTGGTTCATTCAGTCTAACAGGACAGTTATCGTTTATCCTTGCGTTATTTGAGATAGGTTAGTTTATTTTTATGATCGTTGTTTTTACCGGATATTGTGCCGCGTTGAGTGGTTAAAAAAACAACTATGAATCTGATTGGAATAAAAATTGGATATTTGTAAAAATTGGCAGACCCCGGATAATCCGCAAACCGGTTAATCCGCCCACGGATAACCGGGAGTTTACTATATATATATATATATATATATATATATATATATATATATTAACACAAACATATGTACGTTTATTGAATACGTTCACAAAAGTATGATCTCACTTTTCTAGTACATTGTAATATTGTCACAAACATTCTTAAACTAATGTAAATAAAGCAAGACTCTATAACAAATTGCTACTCTTGATCTGTAGTATACATTTACTTCTTTGTTTCATGAAACAATATTGACAAAGATGATTTCCCTTAGGATTTTTTTGAGATTCGTAACGATGCACGAGAAACTCTGCGTATTTCACTCGTCTCTAAGGAGATCCAAGTCTAATTGCGTAAGAAGTAAAGAGATGTAACGTCAAACCACTGAGGCCAGTAAGTTTTACTCTGAACATTCAACACAAACCCATCTTTATTTTACTAGTGCTAGGCATAAGCGAACGTACCACAAAACAGAGTGAATTGTTACCCTCTGAAAACTAATTTTTCAACCAACTGAAAATAACGAACATCAGGGCCCATCGCTGATGATAACCCTGTGGAACTCTTGTTTGTTTGGGGATAGTTGTTCAGACCTCGGCAGCTTTCTTGCCAATGATATTCTATGTTGGTACTGATTATACTTGCCGCTAAACTTGTACAATAATAAGGTTTTTAAAGTTTACAATTTTTGACTGCCTTTATAAATATTTGTATAGGAAAGCAGAGTTCTAAAATACTTTCACAGAGACTATGTACTAAAATTTACTTTCCAACAGAGGTTTCCACGTAGTCTTGGAAATTTTATCTCTTATATTTTCCCTTAATCCAGATATGCCTGAATAAAGATTTCTTATATTAAAAAAAATAAAAATTGTATTTGTTGTAGTCTGTATAATCTTATATGTACCTATATTGGTTGATTACGAGAGATATTTATTCATATAACAAATATTAGCAACCTATTTATAGGACGCTAGGAAAATAAAAATAATAACGAAGTGTCTTGCCTTTAGGTCACTAGTCAAATTCTTTTAGAAATATTGGGTTATATATTGATAAAAGTTGAGTTACTATATACCTATAATGGGTTAAAAATGGGTAATGTTACAATGCTGTTATTTTCAGCTTCACCCAGTATTGTCAATAATATAATAATAATAATAATAACAATGGTCATGGGTTTGTATAGTATTTTTGTAAACAAATTGGTAAGAAGTCGAATATTAAATGTTTTACATCTTGTCAAGCATTTTGTATTGCTTTTCCCACACCTAGTCTTGTGTAATTACACAGTGTTCAAGTCACACAACCTTGTTCCTATCTTTTCAATAAACCCGTTCCATATGTTTCTAAATATTGCAAGTTAACCTTCGTTTAAAGCCCAAATGGTGTAGCTTTCTATCAGCCTGTCGATGTAGCTGCCAGGCATTCGGTTCAGCTCTCTGGATACAGTCTCTCAGTAAAACAAAGTATCATTTTTCACTTGGTTTTGACAACAATATATTCAATTATTTCTTCATCAACTTTTAAAAAGGGCGTTTCACATGATTAGAACAAGGAATGAAAATTTCCTGGTGTAATAATTGGCGAATGGTTGAGATTATCGTGAAGGGTTATATCTAAAGAAGGGAAGCATTATATCGAGGTGGTAAGAAGGAATCTTCCGCTGCTCCACCGTCTAAAGAAGAGGATAAAGAAGGAAAAACATGAATAAAGAAAGAGCTTACTGATAACAGGTGCTAGTCATAAAGAAAAAGTCCGGCTTGTGCATAGACCACTAGGCATATCTCACCAAAATGTACGTGTGACTAATATAAAAGCATTTTTGAACCATTTACCATTTTATATATTCAACTTGTTGCATTACAAGTCAGTATTATTATCATAACCATGTCTTTAGCGTCTCATTGTGTTATCAGAAAACAAACACTTCACAGCTAGAGAGGTTGCTACTGATGCTAACAATCATTAACCGGTGCAATTACCTGGCGAGACGAGAGCCTAGCATGTAAGTAGGATAATGGTTTTACAACCTGAGCCTATAACGAGCTACCTCGTTTGTAAAGCCTTTAATGCCCTATTCAAGTTGCTATGTAAATAAAGTGTATAGCATTTCTTCCATTGCTGTTTGATATTTGCTGTGTTCTTATTACGACACTCTAATAACATTGTATTACAACTATTGTCTTGTTGTCGTGAAACAGAAAAGCTATTTGTATTTGTTAGATACACCTATACAAAAAAGGTGATTATAAATCATAAATCAAAACCATTTCTAAGCTGTAAGTGACATCATCATTTTATTTGTAATGAATAAATTTGATATTATAGTCTAGTTCAAAGATTTTGTACCAGAATCCAGTAATGTCCGTTTAAAAACTGCCTCATGACTTCAATTTAAATAAGTTTTCTAATAAAACCGCGAATCTAGCATCCCGAGTTATTGTTATCTAAATATCCCAGGTCAATACCACCTATCTGGGTAAACTTTATCTCTTTTACCATACATACATAAATTGGGTAAACGTCATTTTACTTCCCAATAATAGCGTAAACGTTATCACCTAAACCCCGCCTAATTGTATAAACGTCTTTACCATAATCCCACATTCTCCCCCAACTAGGTAATAGTCACCTATCTAGGTAAACGTCTTAACCCTAATCTAACTAATCCAACTAACAGTAAAATGTCACCATCTTAACACCAAGTATTTAAAATCACATCGACACACAAATATCACTATACTGGATAATAGTCGTCACCTTAATGCTACCTAACTGGGCAAATGTCTTTACCCTGTTGCTAATATCAAAGTGGGTACATTATCATCACTTTCAGCTACATAGCTGGGTTAACAACGTAACCATATTTTTTCAAACTTTTTAATCATTTATCTTTATGGTAAGTTATCCTGCTAACTTACTGATTAAAATGTCATCACCTTAATCTAACGTCGTCCTATCTCTCGGTGATCTATTTATGTTAACATCACCATAATCCTCTCTTACTAAGTAAGTGCTGTCAACCTAATAGTAGCTAACTTGGTAAACGTGTGTATCATACTCAAACCTAACCTACTAACTTGGTAAAATGTCGTCCCCTTAAACAACTAACGTCGTCCTGTCTCACGGTGACCTATTTATGTTAACGTCACTATAATCCTCTCTTACTAAGTAAGTGCTGTCAACTTAATAGTAGCTAATTTGGTAAACGTATGTATCATACTCAAACCTAACCAACTAACTTGGTAAAATGTCGTCACCTTAAGCTAACGTCGTCCTATCTCACGGTGATCTATTTATGTTAACGTCACTATAATCCTCTCTTACTAAGTAAGTGCTGTCAACTTAATAGTAGCTAACTTGGTAAACGAGTGTATCATACTCAAACCTAACCAACTAACGTGGTAAAATGTCGTCACTTTAATCTAACGACGTCCTATCTCACGGTGACCTATTTATGTTAACGTCACTATAATCCTCTCTTACTAGGTTAGTGCTGTCAACTTATTAGTAGCTAACTTGGTAAACGTATGTATCATACTCAAACCTAACCAACTAACTTGGTAAAATGTCGTCACCTTAATCTAACGTCGTCCAATCTCACGGTGATCTATTTATGTTAACATCACTATAATCCTCTCTTACTAAGTAAGTGCTGTCAACTTAATAGTAGCTAACTTGGTAAACGTGTGTATCATACTCAAACCTAACCAACTAACTTGGTAAAATATCGTCACCTTAATCTAACGTCGTCCTATCTCACGGTAAACTATTTATGTTAACGTCACTATAATACTCTCTTACTAAGTAAGTGCTGTCAACTTAATAGTAGCTAACTTGGTAAACGTATGTATCATACTCAAACCTAACCAACTAACTTGGTAAAGTGTCGTCACCTTAATCTAACGTTGTCCTATCTCACGGTGACCTATTCATGTTGACGTTACTATAATCCTCTCTTACTAGGTTAGTGCTGTCAACTTAATAGTAGCTAAGTTGGTAAACGTATGTATCGTACTCAAACCTAACCAACTAACTTGGTAAAATGTCGTCACCTAAATCTAACGTCGTCCTATCTCACGGTGACCTATTTATGTTGACGTCACTATAATCCTCACTTACTAGGTTAGTGCTGTCAACTTAATAGTAGCTAACTGGGTTAACGTATGTATCATGCTCAAACCTAACCAACTAACTTGGTCAAATGTCGTCACCTAAATCTAACGTCGTCCTATCTCACGGTGACCTATTTATGTTGACGTTACTATAATCCTCTCTTACTAGGTTAGTGCTGTCAACTTAATAGTAGCTAACTGGGTTAACGTATGTATCATGCTCAAACCCAACCAACTAACTTGGTCAAATGTCGTCACCTTAATGAGTAAATATCTTCATTTTAATACTAACTAATTAGGTAGGAATATTTACCTTTGTCCCACCTTCCTCATTACTCAGTAAAATGGTGTCTGTGTAAAATACATCATTACACAACGTAACACAAACTGGAAGATAAATTTTACTTTTTTCTGCCCCGTTTCGCAAATGTGAACACGAGCACATTTTACATTGGAAGTAAGTTCTGCGCTGCTTCGTGCTGAGATAAATTTGTCATGTTTTTCTTTGTCTTATATCTTTTGCCGATTCCGTCATCCTCATATTTAATATGTTTGTGCTACAAGTGTATATATAAATATACACTTTTTATCTATTATCTCCACAAATTACCTATTTAACTTGTAACTCTTACAATTTGCGTTTTCTCGTGTTCTTCCCCTCTACACTTTGTTCTCCTTTTTTCATTCTACGTCCTCTCAAATGTCGATGGTCTTTCGAGGTAGATTTTAACCTTTTCCCCCTCTTTGAAATATGTAACAAACATCTTCTCCCCCGCTAATGGCTTTGTTTTTACACCTTATACTCGTTAAACCCATGCTACCTTATGTCTAAGGCGTTTCTTTTATGTTTTAGATTTGCTACTCTGACTATACAACATTATAATATTATTGAAATTAAAAATTTCAATTGCAACGGTAAAGTGTGACATTTTAGCCCGTTGCAACACACACACAAACGTATGTACCTTCTAATGCATTGATCTAATATTCCGTGTACTTACAATAGCAGTTAATTATCTAACAGAATTTCACTTACTTCCGAAAACTGGTTTGTCATTTCGCGGAATAACTTTAAAAATATTGCAAGAATTTAAATTGAACGTCCGTCGTATCTAGGAATGAAATGCGCCGTGAGATGTACAGATGTTACCGTCTACTCTAAAATGTTCCAACAAATCAACCGAGCTATTCAGGTCAGAGCAATTTTCCTGCAAGAAGGAATTCACAATTACCCCTGAACAATATACACCAAAGAATAATTGCATAACAGGATAATTCCAACATACTGTGTTAGTTAACAAACTGAGGAAAAACTCCCAATTATAAACACTTTACGCTTTTCAGTGAATTACGCCAGCGTTGTGCTTAGATGCAGTTGTGACTATGGAGTATTCTCACTGATGATGATGACATATTTCGTTGAAACGCTTACAAGAATAACGTGTTTATAATTGTGGGTTTGTGTAGCATTATATAATAATAGACACCTTATTTAATTATATATTATTCACACACCAGCTCATATATTACATATTCTATTGCCAAGCATAATTTCCTTATTATACAGCTGTTTGCAGTGTTTTAACGCACTCATAACGTATATTTTTTACTCCCTTAATACGAAATTAATTCAAACCAATAAGGGTTCAATCTATTAAAACAATATTATTTTTTCTTCTTCTTGCCACATTTTCTAAAAACGTTTTCTACTCGTATATTTCAGTAAGAATCTGAAAATTTCACGGTCCAGCATATTTTCATAAGGACCACTATCTAAGTTTCACTCTTAGAACCAAATTCATTTCTGTTTTAGTTTCCCTTCAACAATTACGTGAATGTTAAATGGCTTTCATAATTCGTCCACACAAATATGCATTCTTATTTTACAAATTGTATCTGTTACTAAATATAAAACTGTAAAGATAAAACTCTTAGATATAAACTTAAATATAGATATAAATATAAAACTGTAAAGATAAAACTCTTAGATATAAACTTAAATATAGATATAAATATAAAAATGTAAAGATAAAACTCTTAGATATAAACTTAAATATAGATATAAATATAAAACTGTAAAGATAAAACTCTTAGATATAAACTTAAATATAGATATAAATATAAATAGGTAAAGATAAAACTCTTAGATATAAAGTTAAATATAGATATAAATATAAAAATGTAAAGATAAAACTCCTAGATATAAACTTTAATATACATATAAATATAAAAATGTAAAGATAAAATTCTTAGACATAAACCTAAATATAGATATAAATATAAAAATGTAAAGTTAAAACTCTTAGATATAAACTTAAATATAGATATAAATATAAATATGTAAAGATAAAACTCTTAGATATAAACTCAAATTTAGATATAAATATAAAAATGTAAAGATAAAACTCCTAGATATAAACTTAAATATAGATATAAATATAAATATGTTAAGATAAAACTCTTAGACATAAACTTAAATATAGATATAAATATAAAAATGTAAAGATAAAACTCTTAGATATAAACTTATTTTGAAATAACACATGTGCATCTAGTGTAAATATTGACAGTCTGGAGGGGGGAGCGTGCTTTTGTGCTCCTGGATGGATCAGTGTACAGTAGTTGCAAATGCTTCATGATAAATTCCTATTTGTGATCTATTTCGCGCGACCTAGAGATGATGGGGATATTATCTACAGAGACGCCAGCTCTCATTAAAGCGAACCTGAAAGCCACATCAACATTGTACCATCCAGGCGTCTGATCTAGTGGGGTTTTACGGTATAGGAAAGTGCCTGAGTGGGTTGTATAGGATAGTGCCTGAGTGGGTTGTATAGGAAAGTGCCTGAGTGGGTTTTATAGGAATGTGCCTGAGTGGGTTATATAGGAATGTGCCTGAGTGGGTTATATAGGAATGTGCCTAAGTGGGTTGTATAGGAATGTGCCTGAGTGGGTTATATAGGAATGTGCCTGAGTGGGTTGTATAGGAATGTGCCTGAGTGGGTTGTATAGGAATGTGCCTGAGTGGGTTGTATTGGAATGTGCCTGAGTGGGTTATATAGGAATGTGCCTGAGTGGGTTGTATTGGAATGTGCCTGAGTGGGTTATATAGGAATGTGCCTGAGTGGGTTGTATAGGAATGTGCCTGAGTGGGTTATATAGGAATGTGCCTGAGTGGGTTGTATTGGAATGTGCCTGAGTGGGTTATATAGGAATGTGCCTGAGTGGGTTGTATAGGAATGTGCCTGAGTGGGTTATATAGGAATGTGCCTGAGTGGGTTGTATAGGAATGTGCCTGAGTGGGTTATATAGGAATGTGCCTGAGTGGGTTGTATAGGATAGTGCCTGAGTGGGTTATATAGGAATGTGCCTGAGTGGGTTGTATAGGAATGTGCCTGAGTGGGTTGTGGTCGAGAAAAAGATTAACTTTATAGAGCAAGCAAATTTGTAAAACTAAAGATAGAGGATAGTTTGGGGCATTAACTACTCTGAGGAAAACAACGCTTTAAGTACATTGTGGAGTAGTGTTGGGACTTAACTTAAAGTTAACACCCTGAAGTCCCATGAAACTGGTTAAACGTAGATTCTCATCCATTCTTGTAGTCAGTTTTTACTATTATTAAAACAAAACCCGACATTTTTATGAAGGTTTATACACCAGAAAAAGACACTGAGTAATTAGGAGGTATATATTATATTACCTAATTGTGTAATTTTTATAATTTGTAAGTAGTTTTTGTATTATTTTTAACAAAATATTCAAAAACTATTTACTTTTCGTTATTGAAAAAATCCGCAATGTCAATTTTATATAATTACATTTTTTGTTTACTGTTCAGATATGTTGTTTTTAGTAATTTATCATCTCTAATAATATTTAAAATTTTTCTTCATTTTAGCTTTAATTTAGGTAAACCCGTGAGTCATCAGTCAAGGCTGCTCATTTTAATAACGACTGAAAAGGCTTTAAGTCTTGCTATTTTACTCCCTAATTTAAAAAAAGGATCCATGGTTATGTCTATGGGCCCAGCGCTTTGCGGGGGGTATTTGTTTCATGCCCTAAAGGTTTCCAGAGGGTACTGCTCTGTTTTAGTCATCTAGGAATCTGGTCAGCTTAGTTATACTGGACCTACTGAAACGTACAAAATCTACCACCAGAACGTCTTACATATTAAAACATAGATTAATCAGTAAAAGATAACTTAGCTTTATTGATTTTAGTTTATTAAGAACAAAGCAAAAATAAGCGCTTGTTGCAAAAATATTTACAGTGTAATAGCAGTTTGCTCCTATAAAATGTCGAGTTACCTTTACTTCGTTTATTTTAATGGTTACATTCAAACGAAAATAGAAATAACGAGCTATATGGTTTTCAACGCAAATAATATTTTGCGGAGTACGTAAATAATAAACTTGTTTCTTCATTAAGCATTATCCATACTTTATTATAATAATTTCCATAGATTGCCGTAATTCCATATTATGCTAATGTAATAGCATTATTATTATAAATGTATTTTAACAACCGATATGTAAGTATGAAATGGGCAGTTTTACAGTCACATTCACCGCCTTTCCTCGCATATTTCCCGACGTCATGAGCTGTAGAAGGGTCACAGGTCTATTTATTGAGGGATGAACTTAACTTAATGAACGATCAAAACACATCACGTTTGTATCATAAAAGCACGTTCTATGTCCGGTTTGAGACTTCACCGATGACTAAATTTTTCAAACTATAAAAAATTTCAAAATATATTGCTACGTGGGCAGGATGGATCCTGAATTTCCTCCTGGGGAGGAGTCACAACAATTATGTAACATTCCTACCGTGGAGAAGGGTTGTTTAGAGCTGAACACAGTGAGTGTGGGGGAGTTTTAGCTATCACAACAATAACGGTATTGTAAAGTTCAATGAACAACACTGCATTTAAACAATAACCTCCTGTTTTACCGGTATAAGTATGCTCTTAGATATAAACTTATTTTGAAACAATGCAACAGCATCTAGTGTAAACGTTGGCTATACTTAGGTGCTTTTGTGCTCATGGATCATTCAGTGTGTAGTGGTTGATAATGCTTCATGCTAAATTATCTTTAGTGACCTGCTTTGCGTGACCTTAGGATGATGGGAATATTATCTACAAAGATGACAGTTCTGATCAAAATTAACGTAAAAGCCACATCAACGTTGTATCATCCACGCAACTGAACTTGTAGGGGTTTTACAATAGTTTGGTTCATTAACAACTTTGAGAAAGTATGTGACCCAGGAAAAATTCTTGAGCGGACCGAAGAAATATATCGTTGGATGCAAGGTGTACCGTAAATGGTGAAAGTATTTTTACATTTTTAAAATGTACCAATTAACAACTCTTAAAAGACAATCTCTCTTTTGTGGTAAAAAATCAAACTCTCTGTGATTACTAGAACAAAATACCCTCGTGGAACGTGTTTTCACTTTTATTATAATAAAATATATTTGAACTAAGAATAAATCTCAACTTAAAGTTAACACCCAAAAGTCCTATGAAACTCGTTTAACGTAGATATACATACATTCTTGTAACTTTTTACTATTATTGAAACAAAACCAGATATTTTCATGAAAATGTATACATGAGAAAAATGCACTAAGTAATTTGGAAACATATATTATAGTACCTAATTGTGTAATTTTTATAATTTATCAGTGTTTTTCTGTTATTATTTTATCAAAATAATCAAACTCTATTTAATTTTAATTATTGATTGTTCGTTTTAAGTTATGTATGTCTCATTATTCAGTGTTTTTATTTCCTCCAATACATGACGACTCCATTTGGAATCACGAAGTAAAAACCTAAATTGGGAAGGTTTATTTTTGAAAATATCTTTAAAAGTATATTTCAATTACATATTGAATACCCATAGACACATAGGATTTATGCCAAAAAGAAAAAAAAATATTACGCAGTGTGGGGTTAAAAAATGTAAATGGGGTTTTTTACTGTACAAATATGTTGTTTTAAGTAATTTACCACCTCTAATAACAATAAAACGTTTTCTTCATTTTAGCTTTAATTTCATGCTTTAATAGTCAATACTGTTCATTTTAATAACGACTGAAAAGGCTTTAAAGCTAGCTATTTTACTCCCTTATTTAAAAAATAACTAAAGGTTATCTCGCTTTGCGGGGGTTATTTATTTCGTACCCCAAAATTTCTCAGAGGGTACTGTTCCGTTTTGATCTTCTAGGAATCTGGTCACCTCAGTTATACTGGACCTACTGAAACGTACAAAATCAACCACTTGAACCGAGCTTTATGGTTTTCAATGTAAATAATATTTTGCGAAGAAGGTAAATAATAAATTGAGTACTTCGTCTAATATATTCCTTTCTACTTCTAATATTTTCCGTAAGTTGTTGCAATTCCATATTAAGGTAATATAATAGTATTAATGCTATAAGTGTATTTTAACAACTGAGATCTAAGTATGACATTGCAATGTAGGAGTGTAATCTCACCTTTCGTAAATGACAGATAGTTGGGGGATAATTGGAGATAATCACTTTTAGTGTAGGGCCTAACTAGTGTAGAGAGAGAGATAAGGAAGGGAAAGAGAGAAAGAGAGAGAGAAAGCAGAAACGGAGCGCGAAGCGTTGGCTAATCCGACTTGCACACTTATACAGAATGGATGATAGTCAAGCTTGACTAATGTACTTTCAACCCTTGATACATGATTGGAGATTCCAGAGCCATCTATCGCTGTTATTGAAGAGTAATAGTAGCGTTAACCACATTATTTAAATGCAATATGCCAATTCATCGATATTTAAAAACTGCGAAATAAACTGTGTTTTAAGAATAAAATGACGATTGTTTTAATATCAGTGCCAGGAAAGTTGTCATTGTCATTTTGTAACAACCAATGACCTTAAAATCAGCTGGAATCCGGTAATAATCCGTTACAGTGCAGTAGCACGTAATGAATTGTTTTTCTTGCAGTCAGCTGTTTAATGGACTAAATCCACACTTGAAAGGTTTTTGTGTGGTAAATATCGTATTGCTATCATTATTGCTCAAATGCTAAAGTACAGTTTAGTACGAAATATTCTCTAAAGGGTTCTGTTGAATATGTCAAATATATAACAGAATTATTCAACTACAGATTATGTTGTAAAAGTGTATATCTCTGGTCTGGTTAATTTCCGACTCTGTTAATCTTAGGTGGCCCTAAGAGTAAATAGCTATGTATATATTTATAACTTTAGTTGTTCTTCGTTCTTGTTGTATTTAATTACCTATAACAAGTTTCGACGCTATGTTATCTTTATATAAATGTACATCATCTAGACGTTATCTGTGAATCTGCGTAAGAGTTCCTCCGGGGCAAAATTATCAAAAATCAAACATGTTATCCAAATTATATTTAGTCTTATATTGTACATTTTATAACTATTACATAATAACTTTTCCATTGCTTTATTAACTTTAAATTTTTCATTTTAGACTTTGTTAAACAGCTGAATTTTATAGTTCTAATGAAATATATCTTTCAATAATAAATAAATACAGATATTACAAATTTATAAGAGAACTATTTTTTTTAACTGAAAAATTAGGATAAATGTTAAATGACGATTCTTGGTAAAATAATTAGAACAACTTTTTTCAACTTGTGAAAATGTCTAATTAAAATTTACATTAGTCTTATTCAGCAGAAATTTGATAATTTAGAGCAAGTTATAGAGTATAAACGTAATTTATAACACGAGACATTCTGACAGATCGTATATCTTGCGATGTCTTGTTTTATATTTTGGCAATTAGAATGTCTGAATGGAGTGATAAATTAGTAGACTTGGCTTTATATAGGCAATGAGGCTATATTACACATCTTGTTGTTTTGGAACTCATTATCAATAGAATACTAAGTTTTATTATTATTTTTACCAAAACACACACCTGTGTTTTCATAACATTTGTAAGCAATTATAGTTGTTTGCAATAACATTTGTAAACAACAAAATTTATAAGCAACATTAGTAGGCAACTATTTCTACGCAATGATATTTATGAGCAATAATATTTCCAAACAATATAGTTTGTAAACAATAATGTTTGCAAGCCAAAATATTTGTAATTAATATCATTTGTACCCAGCAATATTTCTGAACAAAAACATCTGTAAAAAATAAAATTTGTAAGCAATAATATTTTTAAGCAATAACATTTGTAAGACATTACATTTGTATGCGATATAATTTCAGTGCAATAACATTTGTAAACAATATTTTTAAGCAACTGTTAACTATAAGGAATAGTAAACAATATTGTTTGTAATCAAAGATATAACAAATGAATATCAACATATAAACTGATATTGTATTTTTATGTCACACGTTTTTACATCAAACCAGGAAAAAATAAAAAGCTAACGTTAAATAAGGTAAAAAGATTAACATTATAAAATATATTTAAAAAAAATATTGAAGTTAAAATTAACTCTTTTATTTGATGGGGTCAAAGCGTATAAAGCTAAAGATATTGCTTGCTTACGCTTACCTTGTGGTAATACCATCAGCACTGGAGGTTTAGGTAGGGACGTTTATGTGTAGGATTAGTAGTTTTTTCGAAATACATTATTCTCGTAATTGCTACACAAGTTAAATTGAATAAATGTAGAAGACCAAGAAAAATTTGAACGACAATTTGTACCAATGGACGGTCAAACGTTTGTACCCTTGTGTGGATATAACTAACATGCAGCTGTATTTATTTTGTGTAGAGGTAATTTGTTTAGGTTAAATGTTTTATATTTACAATAATTCATTTGATTTGTAACTGTGATAACATTATTGTGTGTGAAACTGCAGGGTATATATGGGTGTTGGTTTATATGTATTTCATATTAGCCGATGCTGATGGAAGAAACGCCAAGAATATAAATACTATATACCGTTCACATTTGACTATAAATACCCCGCAGGGGAAGTGCGGACTAGCCGCACTTACTAAGAGGGGTTTGACGTCCCTCGCGGTACCCCAGCCAAACATACACAATTCTAACAACACTTACTTCACAGTTACACGCTTTATTACACCTTTTACAAACTCCACACTCACAACACTATCTTCACATATTAACAATCACATCTTCTCTGTAGGTGATTTTGACTGGTCAGAACCGTTGCGCGTTGGGAGTACTGAAAAGGCTACAGCTTGACAAACTCTGGTCTGGGATGCTGATATCAGCTTGCTTTGCCGAAGACGTAAGCACGGTTTCAGGTCTATCAGCCGCTTTGGTCCTTGGTCAGGGAGTGTCTTCGGTGCACGAGTGTTGGAGGCTTTGCACAGTATTATGAGTTCTCGACTTATGCCCATCCAGTCGAGCTAAGAAGAAAAGCTATAGGCCTCAGAGTTCTGAGGGTTGGAAATGATCTTAATGTGATCCAAGGGCGTAGCCGTTCCTATAGGCTCGCCCGTAACGCTTAACACGATGGCTGGTTTAAAATATTATGAATTCAAAAACCCTGTCAATGACTAGTTTGAAGAGGACACGCCAGGATTCTCCTGACTACCGTAATAAAAGATTTGAGTAAGAAGTTGATGGTAGCAACGTCACAGGCATTGCCATCAGCAAATTTTTAGTTGTTTCTAGAAGGGAAAGATCTTTCTAAAGTTTCTCCTCGCCTGATTAACAAGGCTATTACTGCCTGTGATGGAGATCCAGTAGCCTCTATTAAGAAACTTAGTAACGGAACACTGTTATTTGCGACGTCCACTGAGAGATAAACCCGTTCTCTATCTAAAATGACCTCTTTCTTTGACCAGGCCATGGTATCTGTGGTTCCCCACAGATCCCTGAATTACTCAAAGGCGGTCATCACATGTAGGGATTTAATGTACATTCCAATTGATAAAATTAAGTTCAAACTGTCGTCTCAGTCAGTTACGGACGTCGTCTCTATCATGAAAATGGACAAAGGCGAAAAAGTAGCAATAGCGTCTTTTATTGTCATCTTTGGAAAACCGGAAATACCCGAATAGTTACATGCAGGTTACCAAAGGCTCTCAGTGAGACCATACGTGGCTAACCCTAGGCGCTGCTTTAAGTGTCAGCGTTTTCGGCATATCAGCTCTACCTCTTCGAAGCAGAACGTATGCGGTATATGT
Source organism: Prosapia bicincta (assembly GCA_036971475.1). Classification (NCBI taxonomy): domain Eukaryota; kingdom Metazoa; phylum Arthropoda; class Insecta; order Hemiptera; family Cercopidae; genus Prosapia; species Prosapia bicincta. The sequence goes on from JBAIZL010000393.1 coordinate 2,230,752, forward strand.
AGCGTTGAAGGCCATGATGATAAGGAGTGTGTTAATTCTCCAAAGTGCGCCAAATGTAGTGGAGACCACCCAGCGCGATCTTACAACTGCCCTTTCAAGAAAAAAGATATTCTAGACATCATGGCGAACGACAAACTGTCGTTTCCAGAGGCCAAAAGCTACATAGATCTACCCAGCCAAAGGCAGACCGTAAGACTTATGCAGCTACTCTGCCCGCTTCTAAATCGTCTTATACCAACTGTGACGAGCTGTCAAAGAAAATTGAAGTTCTAACAGAACAAGTTTTTTGCATTTTCCTCTTAGTCACAAATGGTTATACTTTGAATTTGGTATAACTTGCATCAACGGATCGTGATTTACCTCTTGTACCAATCTCTTCCACTGGGGGGGAATGGGGCATGAAATAAATCATTAAGTCAGCCTTGTGTTTCTGTGCAGAAGACATTGTCGACGGGTAATAAACCTTCTGTGTAGAAGACGTTAAACAAAACAAACCACGTAGACCAGTGTTACGTCAGACCACATCGCAACCGACGTAACCGGGTATTAAAAAAAAAAATGTTAACAAAGAAGGGAATGTGAAAACCACTCCTCCTAAACCCAAAACTTCCTCAGATTCCAAGGAATATGAAAAATGTAAGCCATGGACGTCTAAAAACGTCGCAAACAAGAAAGGAAAGAACACCAATGGGTGTCAAATAAACCTTGCTAATCTAATAAATGTCTTTGCTTAGCAAGTCAGGGATACAGTGGAACGTAAACGGCGTGATGAGTCACATAGAAGATATAAAGGTACTCGTGCGAGATGTTTACCCAATCTTCGTCTGTCTACAAGGACACATCTCCGTGAATCGCAAAACTTTCATTTAAAGGGAGTATTCAGTTTTTCGAGCCGACCTCGTTACAGAAGATCGAGCAAGAAGAGGCGTAGCCATACTTGCCCGTGTCTGTATTGATGCGGTGTCTATGAACTTAACAACCCCTTTACAAGCAGTTGCTATTCAAACAGCTGTCCCATATAAGTTCACTATGTGTTGTGTCTAATTACCACCAAACGACACAATCCGGCACAGAGACTTAGTAGATTTAATAAACCAGTTACCAACTCCGTTCTTATTATTAGGGGATTTTAATGACTATCATTTATCTTGGGGCTCCCCGAGTTGCAATTCTCGTAGACAACTTGTGGAGATTATAAGAACAGAACTGGATTTATGTCTGCTAAATGACGGTTTGCCTACTCATTTAGCTGCGTCTACTGGTGGATGGACAGCTGTTGACCTATCTATCTGCAGCCTTCATTTAGCTACTAGATGCAAATGGTCAGTGCTTAATGACATGTATTGAAGCACCATGTGCCAATTAAGATTAATTTATGTGATTCCTCACCCTGTAATGCTCAACATTCCGTGTAATGCTCAACATGGATTTTACGAAAAGCCAACTGGGAAAAGCCTATTCGAATTACCTTGTATCACTCGGCACGGATTTTCTGACACCAATTGATACAATTGTTTACAATTTTACTAAGACTATTTTCAATGCCGCTGAAAAGACCATTTCTAAATCATCTGTTTACCCACGCCGTCCACCTGCCCCGTAGTGGAACGATGAATGCACAGAAATCCTCCGTTTACGACGAAGAGCTCTTAGGAGATTTAAGCGGCACCCAACAAATGGAAACCTTCAGGAGTATAAAATACTCCGTGCGAAGGCACGGAGGATATTTACCCTGACTAGGGAGAACTCTTGAAAACAGTACATTAGCACAATTAGACGAATAATTCCGTCCTTTACAGCGTGGAGGAAACTAAGATCAGTTTTTGGTACTTCCATTCAGTTGCCAGTCATTGCGCTCAAGCAACCGGATGGAAGATTAATCACAAACAATGATATCATTGCTAATGTACTTGGAACATCATTTTCTAACTTTTCTGACACTACAGCCAATAATAGATTATTCCAGATGTATAAACTGAAGGAAGAAGCAATACCATTTACTGTTGGGTTGTCTGGGGACTCTCCTTTGAACACTCCTTTCTCTATAGGGTAATTGGAGTCAGCTCTCTCGTCAACGAGGGATTCTGCACCAGGTCCGGATTCCATTGTATACTCCATGCTAAAACTTCTACCATCACCGGTGAAACTTGTCCTCCTTCGAATAAACAATAGTTTATTCGAAGTGCGGTTTTTACCAGATGCATGGTTAGAAACGATAGTAATTCCTCTTTTAAAACCAGGTAAAGACAAAACCGACCCCAGAAGTTACAGGCTCTCTTACAAGCGTCTTGTCCAAACTACTGGAGAAGATAGTCAACCGCCGTCTTGTCTGGTACCTAGAAATCAACGACCTTCTTAGCAATGAACAATGTGGTTTCAGACAAGGACGATCATAAGTTGACCAATTGATTTTTTTAGAATCCGCTATTCAAGATGCCTTTCTCTTGCGTCAAACACTCGTTGCTGTTTTCTTTAACCTTGAGAATGCCTATGATATGGCATGGAAAAAAGGATTCTGAACACTCTGGTTATACCAGAGAGAAAATCATAGGTTATACAAGGGAATATCCTATCATCCATCTCTAACTTTCTTTCTAACAGATCTTTCTGCGTTCGTCTTGGAGACACATATTCAAACAGTTATAAACAGGAGAATGGTGTACCCCAGGGCAGCGAGCTGAGTGTCACCCTATTTGCCATTGCAATAAATAGTTTCACCAGTAATATACGATCTCCGGTACACTGCTCCCTTTTTGCGGATGACTTTTGTATATATGTGCCTTCTCGTAGTATGGCAACAGCGGAAAGATCTTTGCAGTTAGCAATATAAAGATTAGAGGAATGGTCGAAAACTACAGGTTTCAAATTCTCTGCTTCGAAGTCCCAATGTGTAGCATTTTGTCGTCGTAGGCATCACCAGGAGCCGATCCTTTATCTTGATGAGATTCAGCTTCAAACCACGGATAGTGTTCGATTTTTGGTTTTTTTATTTGATAAAATACTCTCATGGATTCGACATGTTCGTGATTTGAAGGTGAGATGCAGCAAGAAATTGGATATGTTAAGAGTCCTTAGTGGTACGAATTGGGGAGCTGACAGAACTAATATGCTTAGGTTTTATCGCTCGTCGTTAGATCTCGCATAGATTATGGCTGTCAAGTCTATTCATCTGCACGACTTGCAGTTCTGAAAACTCTCGATGCCGTCCACCATTCTGGACTTAGACTTCCTACTGGTGCATTTAGAACTAGCCCAATCCCTACTCTTCTTTTCGAATCTGGGGAACCTGCCCTTTCAAGATTACGTCAGATACTACAAATATCTTACATTTTTGTTCTTCGAAGCAAACCCAACCACCCTGCATTTGAAATAGTCTTTAATAATATTCTTAATCAAGTTTACAATACACGTCAACTTTCAACCGCTCCATTCGGCATACGAACATTAAGAATATTGGGTGACCTTGAGTTTCAACATCCCACTTTGCTTGAACGAGAAATGTGCCTTCATGGATAAAAAAACGCCGCACTTCTCTTTGTCCAGTTATATAAAACACGATACTCCTGATGTGTAACACCAGGAATTTTTATCTATTTATAAATCTCATCAACACAGTGAAATTATTTTCATTGATGGATCTAAACTGGACAATGGCGTTGGGTGTGCGTTTTATGTGTCTGGATGTACCTAAACATACGGATTGCTCTCAGCGTGCAGTGTTTTCACGGCAGAACTATTTGCCATCTTAAAAGCATTAACTGCTATTCGATCTTGATCTTCACACTACCTTTTGTGTTCTGACTCTAAAAGTGCTCTTCAGGCTCTTTAGGATGTTTTCTTTGTCAACCCTTTAGTTGGGGACATTTTGTGTGCTGTACACAGGCTTCAATTGAGGGGTGTGGGGGTAACGTTCTGTTGGGTTCCTGGACACTGCAGAATACTCGGAAACACAAAAGCAGATGGAGCGGCGAAGAATGCTACAAGTTTGGTACCTATTACTCAACGAGATATGAAATCTGATTATGTGTGTTTCACTTAACATTTATTGCTCGCAGCTTGGAATGACGAATTAATGGCATACCGTGATCCAGAATAAGCTGAGGGAAATTAAAGATACTGTTCGTCCATGGAGGTCTCCTATTCGTTCAAAAACGAAGGGAGGAAGTGGGAGTTACACGCCTTCGCGTTGGCCACTCTTTTGCAACTCATGGATATTTGATGCGTCGTGAAGATCCACCAATATGTCAGTATTGTGGATATATGTTCACAATAAGACATATTTTGGTTGACTTAATCGGAGTAACTAATTTTTAATTTAAAATGTATTTTAAAGATGGTGCTAAGGGACGATACCTCGGCCATTGAACGAGTGATCGCCTTCTTGCACCACTTGAAAATATTCTTTAAAATTTAATATTTAAAATATATATATTTTTTATTTATGCATATATTTCTCTGTGTGCTTTTTTCTATTTATTTAAATTTATTTTTTTATATTCTTGTTATTGTGTTATTAAGATTTATTTATTGTTATCAAAAATATTGCCTTATTTGTCTACCTTTTTTAATTAGCGATGATAACCTCAGTTGGTTTTTCGCCAGGAAAAAAAGACTATAAATAGTGATCGTAAAACCTGTTTAATTTTATTCGCTTATTTACACCCATATGTGTTTCCTGACACTTAATATGTGTGTTCATATTATTGGGGAAATTTAAATATTATTGTGCAAGTATAAGTTTCACTTATTTATTTTTATAGACATATTTCGACGCGGATAAATCCTCTCCGGCATAGAGTGCCTTAGTAACAGCAAGCGAATATTGGACCAAATGTAACAAAATTGTATAGACAATTTTACAAATCATATTTCAAGGAGTCTTGAAATATAAAGCGGACATAAGAGACCTAAAAGTTCGAAGCAACACTAGATAAAATTACTACAGCTAACAATATTAAAAAGAATTTATTTTATGGATTCATTACGGCTTCGTTGGGGGTATAACCTGTACTTGAGCCATGGTGAGCTTCTACCCAAACCCCTCTTCTAAACCTTTGCTTGTCACATACTCTCGTTGCTGGGGACGGTAACAGTTAGCGCTCTGAATCTTGGTTTAAGAACATCCGTCCTCGGGTAACCAGAGGAGACGAAGCCTTATATCCATACATTACTTACTTCCAGGTAGACTAAACAGGCGATACTAGACAATAAGGCGTGTTTTTCATCTTTAAAAAATGTGATTATTTTATTAACGTTAAACATCTTTGTATTAATTGGGACCTTAGCGGTCGTAGATCTAATGTATCGTTAAGTGAGGTGTTACAATAATATCAGCTTTTCACTACTCTTAACTTCTCGTCTGACCGAACCAAATTTCCCTATACAAAGCTCACAAATCTTACATGTACCCTTGAACGCTACACATATTGTTTATCACTAATCAACATGTGATCGCTAGCGGAAAACATTTAAACAAAAGCTTCTGCTATAAAAACTTATTTCGGTTTTCATATCAATACAAAAATGTTGAAGAAGAGAACTTAAGTTTGTTAAGACACCAGCCGCGGCTTATGGTTTTAAGGTTTCAAACTTTAAAAATAACAACTTAGTTTAGTGCCTCTTATGACATCGTATCCTGAAAAAACTTTTAAATATTGTAGGCATTGTGATTGGAACAAAAAAAGAGCTTATACTTGAGAATATTTTTTTCAATACATTTCCTTAATCCTATTTATGTCCCCATATAATATGTCCCGGTCCCCATAAGTAGAGGGGATGTGTTCCATTATATCCCTGTAAACACTCGACTTCCTTAAGCACTCTTACAAAATTTCCCCCCCTCTTATCTCTCAAACAAAATCAGTCTCTTTCAAGGCGTCTTACCTTTATTTGTGTACAAGCAGAGGCTTGCTTCGTGGAATCGCCCATGGCAACACGATTCACGTCCATCCTTCGGTAAATATTATAGTTTCAGGCCACTCACTTTAAAAATATCAATCACTACTTTTTCCTGCAGAAAGTATTTGTGAAATCGCTTGACTTCAGTCATTCTTTGATACTTGTCTTTTGATACTAAATAGATCTCTTTACAAAAAGTCATTACCCATCCACAGTGAGCGGTGTTTTCATGGGCTTTTCAGCACCAAGATTGGTACTAACTATCGACACTCCCAACTATCTAGGTCTCACAGTCAAGCTCATAAGTTGTTTTTCGAACAATGACAGAATGGTTGGTATCAGACAATGGAAACCAAACCATGAGTGAGTCTTAGGCTAAGCCACTTGTAAAAGTGAGGAAACATATTGCCAAGGTGTAACTACAACGGTCATAACTGAGCGTTAACGCAGTAAGTCATGTAAGAACTTTTAAAATGAACAGTTCCGTTATAGCTGTTCTAATTGTGTGAACTGTATTAGCAAAACGAACTTCCAGGTTTTGTATGTATTCGAGTTCGTATAGCTTAGAGATCTGTATGTTTTTACTATTTTGAGGTTAAATAGTTACGATAACCTTTGTTCACTTTGGAAAGTCAGTCACCGTATTCATTAACAATAAATCACATATAAAGTGGTATTTAGGAGGAATACTATTTTGTGAATCCATAGTTTTATTAAATTCACTAATCATGTTATGTAGAGAAATCTTGAATATTCCTTATAAAAATACAAATGTATATATTATAGCCCAATAAAATCTATACTTAAATCCCGTCATATAAAAAATAAAGTGAAACTGACTTAGGTCAGCAATAACTTTCTATATCATAGAATTTATGACAACATCCAGTTCTGGAGAGTCTCGAAGGAGATTGGATAACGTCAATAAAAAAAGCATTACCTTTTACGTCTACACCGCTTCATGTAAGGATTGACTCTATTTATTGTTGAATCTCTGAAAACTTTGATGATATATTTTTAATTATATTTTGTAATAAGTCTTTTTTTAACTGTTTGAAAAATATTGTGTTCAAATATTTATTTTACTCATAAAACTAACTTTATTTCTTTACAAGTTGTGTTAGTTTGTATCCTTCGTCTTTTACTTGTTGATACGAATTATTCTCTGATGTTCGTAGTCCGTATTTACTTTAAATGGTTAAAACTTTTAATCACCATTAGAAATTTCTTCCCTTTGTTAGTTTCTGCTATATGTAGTCAAGTTCCTTTTTGTGTTTTTTTTTACGTTTGTGTCCTTTATTGACTTTTTAGTAATAGGCCTATAACTTTTGTCAAGTACATGACTTTTTTCATACAAGTTTTTTATACTCGATATATCTTATATAGGTTTGTATTATTTTTCCATTTTAGGTTCTATAAGTTTGAGTCGTTTCTGGCTCCATAACTTTTATTTGGCTGAGTACTAATATATAATCGCTTGTACATAATGCTCTAGCAATATTGGTGTCGCCCTAGATGTATTATATAAACGTCATGTCTATGTATATATTTTACAGGTTTTTACTCTGTCATAATGGGAGCAATTATTTTAAAAATATTATCCTAATAATTTCCTACTGATACCAATCATTTTTAATTCTTTGGAGGATTTATTTCTCATTGCCACAAATAAACCAAAATTAAATGATACAATAAATTTCTTGTTGCTGATCATGACGAGCTGGTTGTTAAAAACTTATTACACTTTTGCTATTTTTTGCGACCAGACTTTTTGTTAAGTAAAGGTTGTTAAATTGTTAACTTACACTTGGAGGAAACGTTTTCGTCTTATGACTTCTTCAGCCTCGTATTTTTGCCGCTACGAATGCTGCAGTTGTGCTTCCTCGGTACCATTATTTTGAAAGTTAGAAGTGATGTGATCGAAGAGTATATGTGTACTGTGCCGTGTTTGTTCATTTTGGATGCCGTTTTATGTGTGTTGCTATGTAGTTTAATGAGAAAATAAATTTAATAATACAAACACAAACCACCAGAATACTTTGTTTTTAGATATACAGATGATTAAAGAGTTATCGTTTTACAATATATATATATATATATATATATATATATATATATATATATATATATATATATATATATATATTACGTACAGTAATTACGTTTTGTATATATATATATATATATATATATACAAAAAAATTATGTTTTTGAAAAATCATATATTTTACTGTATCCATAAAAACGTCAATACTAAAATGCCTAATTATTCCTTTCTACAACCGTTTCTTTCTTTGTACTATAATTCTCTGGGAACGTAATTCTAAACCTTATTTATTATGTATCACCAAGTGTAAAGTCTACACCAATGGTCAATCTTTATATCATCAACGACCTTATTTCATTGACGAGTGCCTTAATTGTGTCAGGGAAGCGTTTCATTAATTAACTTTAAAATTTGAACTACTTAACACTAGTCAATCAGAAAATAGTAAAGTTTACACTAATAAATGTATTCATATTTATATAATCTAAAGATATAGATATCAGAACATTAAGTATGCTTATTGTTTGTATCTATTAAGTGCTTGTTGACAGTTCTGTATGGAACGAATGCATTTAAAAAAGGCAATGTGGAAGAGAGGGAATGAATAAATACAGATATTGGAGTTATGTTACAACTAAAGAAACAATTTGACAAGATTTACAATGCATTCCTAATAATTCGACCAAATAGTATAATCAGATTCCCTCCCCCATTCCCTGTTTTCAGTCATTCATAAGCTATATTTCTCTCGTGGTTGCTTTGCAAATCGATATTTCTCGATATTTCTTTATAAATCGTTCTCTGACGATTGTTAACGACACTCGGTATTCCCGTAGCGCCATATTTACTGTTTATGAATATTTATTACATGGAAATATAACTTAGAGTTCTACCTCTTTATTTAGAAAAAGATACAAAGATACAAAACAGTAATGAGATATAATACAAAATAGTTTACATACATTAGTACAAATCAATTACGTAAAACCTAGAATGTTTATTACATGGAAATATAACCTAGAAAGTTCTACCATTTTATTTAGAAAAAAAGGTACAAACATACAAAACAGTAATGAGACATAATACAAAATAGTTTACATACATTAGTACAAATCAATTACGTAAAACCTAGAATATTTATTACGTGGAAATATAACTTAGAAAGTTCTACCATTTTATTTAGAAAAAAAGATACAAACATACAAAACAGTAATGAGACATAATACAAAATAGTTTACATACATTAGTACAAATCAATTACGTAAAACCTAGAATATTTATTACGTGGAAATATAACTTAGAAAGTTCTACCATTATATTTAGAAAAAAAGATACAAACATACAAAACAGTAATGAGACATAATACAAAATAGTTTACATACATTAGTACAAATCAATTACGTAAAACCTAGAATATTTATTACGTGGAAATATAACTTAGAAAGTTCTACCATTTTATTTAGAAAAAAAGATACAAACATACAAAACAGTAATGAGACATAATACAAAATAGTTTACATACATTAGTACAAATCAATTACGTAAAACCTAGAATATTTATTACGTGGAAATATAACTTAGAAAGTTCTACCATTTTATTTAGAAAAAAAGATACAAACATACAAAACAGTAATGAGACATAATACAAAATAGTTTACATACATTAGTACAAATCAATTACGTAAAACCTAGAATATTTATTACATTAAAATATAACTTAGAAAGTTCTACCTCTTTATTTGGAAAAAAGATACAAACATACAAAACAGTAGTGAGACATAATACAAAATAGTTTACATACATTAGTACAAATCAATTACGTAAGACCTAGAATATTTATTACATGGAAATATAACCTAGAAAGTTCTACCATTTTATATAGTAAAATAAGATACAAACATGCAAAACAATAATGAGACATAATACAAAATAGTTTACATACATTAGTACAAATCAATCATGTAAAATCTAAAGTATAGTAAAGTATGTGATACAGAAAAGATAATATATACCAAAATAACAAAAAAATATTCTCACAATATCATAATAATATACAAATAAAAAACTTAATAAAACTCCAACGATGTTTGATCCTTGATTTTGTCGACCAGTGTAAGACGTCTATGCATGATTCCTAGGCTGAAGGTCTTGTGAGGGTCGCCAGAAATTTGGTTTTACGTGTTTTTACAATGTTGACGTGTCTTCTATATTATTTCCAGGAGTTTCCATAATGATAAGAGATTTAATAAAAGATTATGTAATTTGTAACAGTAAATACCCAAGTGATATTAATATTTTTTTACTTTTAAAAATTATTTATACTCTTTTAAAATATTTCAAAGCAAAAGTCAAAATATATTTAGAATCAGCCATAGTAAATATTTAATTGTGGAAATTTAATAGCTGAAAACCGTTGTAGTACTTTTCAACTAGAGCTAAAATAAACATCGCTTGTTTCTAAGGAAACTAATATTTAAAAAAACCAATTGTTAGGATTTAAAAATCCAAAATCAATTACCGGCAGAAAAACTTTGCTATTAGAAGCCGTTATATCTTGTACTCACTATGCCGTGTGGCACTATATCTATATATTATACCTTCTGTACAACATTATTCCACCGTCATGGGACCCTCCGTACGTCATAGCACCCTCCGTACGAACAAACATTATCGTGGCAACAGATTCGTGAAGATTGTATTCTGGCGGAACTTGACACTGCCCGATGACGTTATTTTATCGAGCTGAAATTCTAATGCCCGATTATTGGAGGAGAATATATAGTAACTTCAACTTTATGACAAGCCTTTTCAGTACTACTGACTTTATAGTTGCCCGAACGTTTGACACGCTGATTAGGAGTCAGGTCGAACAGCGATAAATTTACATAAAGGAACTAGTAACACAGTCAACGTCAGAAAGGGAGGTTGACTTGCAAATGGCGAAGGAAAGAAGAAAGTAACAAGCAACCCTAAAAATGACAACAAATTATGGGAAAAGATCACCAAAATATAGAACTAAACATTTCTACAAAATAAATACATATGATTATATTAATTAGAAGAGAGGGGGGAGACTTTACGACTAACAGAGATTGGACAAAATGGTCGTGAGAATATATTTAAAACAAGACATTTCTTTCAATGTCTTCACAAAAATATTAATTTATACAAATTATAGGCAGATTCTGTGGTGCCTCCTTTATCCGCCGTAGATATATTACTCCTCTCTTTCGGCAAGCAACGCTGTTATCGAATTCGAAATCGATCCCTTGGTAACCTTTTTCCTTTGTATATAGGTATTTCCTTTTTTAAATATCGAAATCTTGTTGCTTCTCATGACGAGCTGGTTGTTAATTACTTATTACACTTTTGCTATTACTTTTGACCAGACTTTTGGTCCTTTTTTTTAAATAAAAATTGTTTTTTTTGAATTCACGAAACGTACGTGATTTTAACAATCACAACTGCACCATTGACTTTCAAAAGTTTCACGGATATCATATGATACTTTATAAAATAGAGACACGAAGCTAACAAGAAAATTAAAGTTATAGTTAGAAGCCATGCCTTGTAAAGTAATACATTAAAATAAACGGTGAAATCTATTTAGTAAATCAGCTACAAAATGTGTATATACAATTGTCTCTGTCGGATATTCAATTTTGGTTTGTCTCCCTGGTGCGTACACAAGTAAATTAAAAGATTTTTAACACGTTACCAAGCTACACACAGCTTTCATATGAGAAGGATGGATCGGTTTAGGCGCCCATAAGATACATACATACACACATACATAGATACATCGGATTTTGAGTCATTATAACCGTCTGGGGCGGAGGCCTAGCTCTACATGAAACTTCAAACAAACTATACTGGGAATGTGTTACACAATACCTCCGAATGACATTAACTTATGTTCATCGGTTTAGGCGTACATAAGATACATACATTCACACATAAATAGATACATCGGTTTTTGAGTCATTATAACCGTCTAGGGCGGAGGCCTAGCTCTACATGAAACTTCAAACAAACTATACTGGGAATGTGTTACACAATACCTCCGAATGACATTAACTTATGTTCATCGGTTTAGGCGTACATAAGATACATACATTCACACATGCATAGATACATCGGTTATTGAGTCATTATAACCGTCTAGGGCGGAGGCCTGGATCTACATGAAACTTCAAACAAACTATACTGGGAATGTGTTACACAATATCTCCGAATGACATTAACTTATGTTCATCGGTTTAGGCGTACATAAGATACATACATACACACATAAATAGATACATCGGTTTTTGAGTCATTATAACCGTCTAGGGCGGAGGCCTAGCTCTACATGAAACTTCAAACAAACTATACTGGGAATGTGTTACACAATACCTCCGAATGACATTAACTTATGTTCATCGGTTTAGGCGTACATAAGATACATACATACACACATACATCGATACATCGGTTTTTGAGTCATTATAAAAGTCTGGGGTGGAGGCCTGGATCTACATGAAACTTCAAACAAACTATACTGGGAATGTGTTACACAATACCTCCGAATGACAGTAACTTATGTTCATCGGTTTAGGCGTACATAAGATACATACATACACACATGCATAGATACATCGGTTTTTGAGTCATTATAAAAGTCTGGGGTGGAGGCCTGGATCTACATGAAACCTCAAACAAAATATACTGGGAATGTGTTACACAATACCTCCGAATGACATTAACTTATGTTCATCGGTTTAGGCGTACATAAGATACATACATACACACGTAAATAGATACATCGGTTTTTGAGTCATTATAACCGTCTAGGGCGGAGGCCTAGCTCTACATGAAACTTCAAACAAACTATACTGGGAATGTGTTACACAATACCTCCGAATGACATTAACTTATGTTCATCGGTTTAGGCGTACATAAGATACATACATACACACATACATCGATACATCGGTTTTTGAGTCATTATAAAAGTCTGGGGTGGAGGCCTGGATCTACATGAAACCTCAAACAAAATATACTGGGAATGTGTTACACAATACCTCCGAATGACATTAACTTATGTTCATCGGTTTAGGCGTACATAAGATACATACATACACACATGCATAGATACATCGGTTTTTGAGTCATTATAAAAGTCTGGGGTGGAGGCCTGGATCTACATGAAACCTCAAACAAAATATACTGGGAATGTGTTACACAATACCTCCGAATGACATTAACTTATGTTCATCGGTTTAGGCGTACATAAGATACATACATACACACATAAATAGATACATCGGTTTTTGAGTCATTATAACCGTCTAGGGCGGAGGCCTAGCTCTACATGAAACTTCAATGAAACTATACTGGGAATGTGTTACACAATACCTCCGAATGACATTAACTTATGTTCATCGGTTTAGGCGTACATAAGATACATACATTCACACATGCATAGATACATCGGTTTTTGAGTCATTATAACCGTCTAGGGCGGAGGCCTGGATCTACATGAAACTTCAAACAAACTATACTGGGAATGTGTTACACAATATCTCCGAATGACATTAACTTATGTTCATCGGTTTAGGCGTACATAAGATACATACATACACACATAAATAGATACATCGGTTTTTGAGTCATTATAACCGTCTAGGGCGGAGGCCTAGCTCTACATGAAACTTCAAACAAACTATACTGGGAATGTGTTACACAATACCTCCGAATGACATTAACTTATGTTCATCGGTTTAGGCGTACATAAGATACATACATACACACATACATAGATACATCGGTTTTTGAGTCAATATAAAAGTCTGGGGTGGAGGCCTGGATCTACATGAAACTTCAAACAAACTATACTGGGAATGTGTTACACAATACCTCCGAATGACATTAACTTATGTTCTTCAGTTTAGGCGTACATAAGATACATACATACACACATACATAGATACATCGGTTTTTGAGTCATTATAAAAACCTGGGGTGGAGGCCTGGATCTACATGAAACTTCAAACAAACTATACTGGGAATGTGTTACACAATACCTCCTAATGACATTAACTTATGTTCATCGGTTTAGGCGTACATAAGATACATACATACACACATACATAGATACATCGGTTTTTGAGTCATTATAAAAGTCTGGGGTGGAGGCCTGGATCTACATGAAACTTCAAACAAACTATACTGGGAATGTGTTACACAATATCTCCGAATGACATTAACTTATGTTCATCGGTTTAGGCGTACATAAGATACATACATTCACACATAAATAGATACATCGGTTTTTGAGTCATTATAACCGTCTAGGGCGGAGGCCTAGCTCTACATGAAACTTCAAACAAACTATACTGGGAATGTGTTACACAATACCTCCGAATGACATTAACTTATGTTCATCGGTTTAGGCGTACATAAGATACATACATTCACACATGCATAGATACATCGGTTTTTGAGTCATTATAACCGTCTAGGGCGGAGGCCTGGATCTACATGAAACTTCAAACAAACTATACTGGGAATGTGTTACACAATATCTCCGAATGACATTAACTTATGTTCATCGGTTTAGGCGTACATAAGATACATACATACACACATAAATAGATACATCGGTTTTTGAGTCATTATAACCGTCTAGGGCGGAGGCCTAGCTCTACATGAAACTTCAAACAAACTATACTGGGAATGTGTTACACAATACCTCCGAATGACATTAACTTATGTTCATCGGTTTAGGCGTACATAAGATACATACATACACACATAAATAGATACATCGGTTTTTGAGTCATTATAACCGTCTGGGACGGATGCCTAGCTCTACATGAAACTTCAAACAAACTATACTGGGAACGTGTTACACAATACCTCCGAATGACATTAACTTATGTTCATCGGTTTAGGCGTACATAAGATACATACATACACACATAAATAGATACATCGGTTTTTGAGTCATTATAACCGTCTGGGACGGATGCCTAGCTCTACATGAAACTTCAAACAAACTATACTGGGAATGTGTTACACAATACCTCCGAATGACATTAACTTATGTTCATCGGTTTAGGCGTACATAAGATACATACATACACACATACATCGATACATCGGTTTTTGAGTCATTATAAAAGTCTGGGGTGGAGGCCTGGATCTACATGAAACTTCAAACAAACTATACTGGGAATGTGTTACACAATACCTCCGAATGACATTAACTTATGTTCATCGGTTTAGGCGTACATAAGATACATACATACACACATAAATAGATACATCGGTTTTTGAGTCATTATAACCGTCTAGGGCGGAGGCCTAGCTCTACATGAAACTTCAAACAAACTATATTGGGTATGTGTTACACAATACCTCCGAATGACATTAACTTATGTTCATCGGTTTAGGCGTACATAAGATACATACATTCACACATGCATAGATACATCGGTTTTTGAGTCATTATAACCGTCTAGGGCGGAGGCCTGGATCTACATGAAACTTCAAACAAACTATACTGGGAATGTGTTACACAATATCTCCGAATGACATTAACTTATGTTCATCGGTTTAGGCGTACATAAGATACATACATACACACATAAATAGATACATCGGTTTTTGAGTCATTATAACCGTCTAGGGCGGAGGCCTAGCTCTACATGAAACTTCAAACAAACTATACTGGGAATGTGTTACACAATACCTCCGAATGACATTAACTTATGTTCATCGGTTTAGGCGTACATAAGATACATACATACACACATAAATAGATACATCGGTTTTTGAGTCATTATAACCGTCTGGGACGGATGCCTAGCTCTACATGAAACTTCAAACAAACTATACTGGGAATGTGTTACACAATACCTCCGAATGACATTAACTTATGTTCATCGGTTTAGGCGTATATAAGATACATACATACACACATACATCGATACATCGGTTTTTGAGTCATTATAAAAGTCTGGGGTGGAGGCCTGGATCTACATGAAACTTCAAACAAACTATACTGGGAATGTGTTACACAATACCTCCGAATGACATTAACTTATGTTCATCGGTTTAGGCGTACATAAGATACATACATACACACATGCATAGATACATCGGTTTTTGAGTCATTATAAAAGTCTGGGGTGGAGGCCTGGATCTACATGAAACCTCAAACAAAATATACTGGGAATGTGTTACACAATAAATCCGAATGACATTAACTTATGTTCATCGGTTTAGGCGTACATAAGATACATACATACACACATAAATAGATACATCGGTTTTTGAGTCATTATAAAAGTCTGGGGTGGAGGCCTGGATCTACATGAAACTTCAAACAAACTATACTGGGAATGTGTTACACAATACCTCCGAATGACATTAACTTATGTTCATCGGTTTAGGCGTACATAAGATACATACATACACACATACATAGATACATCGGTTTTTGAGTCATTATAAAAACCTGGGGTGGAGGCCTGGATCTACATGAAACTTCAAACAAACTATACTGGGAATGTGTTACACAATACCTCCGAATGACATTAACTTATGTTCATCGGTTTAGGCGTACATAAGATACATACATTCACACATGCATAGATACATCGGTTTTTGAGTCATTATAACCGTCTAGGGCGGAGGCCTGGATCTACATGAAACTTCAAACAAACTATACTGGGAATGTGTTACACAATATCTCCGAATGACATTAACTTATGTTCATCGGTTTAGGCGTACATAAGATACATACATACACACATAAATAGATACATCGGTTTTTGAGTCATTATAACCGTCTAGGGCGGAGGCCTAGCTCTACATGAAACTTCAAACAAACTATACTGGGAATGTGTTACACAATACCTCCGAATGACATTAACTTATGTTCATCGGTTTAGGCGTACATAAGATACATACATACACACATAAATAGATACATCGGTTTTTGAGTCATTATAACCGTCTAGGGCGGAGGCCTAGCTCTACATGAAACTTCAATGAAACTATACTGGGAATGTGTTACACAATACCTCCGAATGACATTAACTTATGTTCATCGGTTTAGGCGTACATAAGATACATACATACACACATAAATAGATACATCGGTTTTTGAGTCATTATAACCGTCTGGGACGGATGCCTAGCTCTACATGAAACTTCAAACAAACTATACTGGGAATGTGTTACACAATACCTCCGAATGACATTAACTTATGTTCATCGGTTTAGGCGTACATAAGATACATACATACACACATACATCGATACATCGGTTTTTGAGTCATTATAAAAGTCTGGGGTGGAGGCCTGGATCTACATGAAACTTCAAACAAACTATACTGGGAATGTGTTACACAATACCTCCGAATGACATTAACTTATGTTCATCGGTTTAGGCGTACATAAGATACATACATACACACATAAATAGATACATCGGTTTTTGAGTCATTATAACCGTCTAGGGCGGAGGCCTAGCTCTACATGAAACTTCAAACAAACTATACTGGGTATGTGTTACACAATACCTCCGAATGACATTAACTTATGTTCATCGGTTTAGGCGTACATAAGATACATACATTCACACATGCATAGATACATCGGTTTTTGAGTCATTATAACCGTCTAGGGCGGAGGCCTGGATCTACATGAAACTTCAAACAAACTATACTGGGAATGTGTTACACAATATCTCCGAATGACATTAACTTATGTTCATCGGTTTAGGCGTACATAAGATACATACATACACACATAAATAGATACATCGGTTTTTGAGTCATTATAACCGTCTAGGGCGGAGGCCTAGCTCTACATGAAACTTCAAACAAACTATACTGGGAATGTGTTACACAATACCTCCGAATGACATTAACTTATGTTCATCGGTTTAGGCGTACATAAGATACATACATACACACATAAATAGATACATCGGTTTTTGAGTCATTATAACCGTCTGGGACGGATGCCTAGCTCTACATGAAACTTCAAACAAACTATACTGGGAATGTGTTACACAATACCTCCGAATGACATTAACTTATGTTCATCGGTTTAGGCGTATATAAGATACATACATACACACATACATCGATACATCGGTTTTTGAGTCATTATAAAAGTCTGGGGTGGAGGCCTGGATCTACATGAAACTTCAAACAAACTATACTGGGAATGTGTTACACAATACCTCCGAATGACATTAACTTATGTTCATCGGTTTAGGCGTACATAAGATACATACATACACACATGCATAGATACATCGGTTTTTGAGTCATTATAAAAGTCTGGGGTGGAGGCCTGGATCTACATGAAACCTCAAACAAAATATACTGGGAATGTGTTACACAATACCTCCGAATGACATTAACTTATGTTCATCGGTTTAGGCGTACATAAGATACATACATACACACATAAATAGATACATCGGTTTTTGAGTCATTATAACCGTCTAGGGCGGAGGCCTAGCTCTACATGAAACTTCAAACAAACTATACTGGGAATGTGTTACACAATACCTCCGAATGACATTAACTTATGTTCATCGGTTTAGGCGTACATAAGATACATACATACACACATAAATAGATACATCGGTTTTTGAGTCATTATAACCGTCTGGGACGGATGCCTAGCTCTACATGAAACTTCAAACAAACTATACTGGGAATGTGTTACACAATACCTCCGAATGACATTAACTTATGTTCATCGGTTTAGGCGTACATAAGATACATACATACACACATACATCGATACATCGGTTTTTGAGTCATTATAAAAGTCTGGGGTGGAGGCCTGGATCTACATGAAACTTCAAACAAACTATACTGGGAAAGTGTTACACAATACCTCCGAATGACATTAACTTATGTTCATCGGTTTAGGCGTACATAAGATACATACATACACACATAAATAGATACATCGGTTTTTGAGTCAATATAACCGTCTAGGGCGGAGGCCTAGCTCTACATGAAACTTCAAACAAACTATACTGGGTATGTGTTACACAATACCTCCGAATGACATTAACTTATGTTCATCGGTTTAGGCGTACATAAGATACATACATTCACACATGCATAGATACATCGGTTTTTGAGTCATTATAACCGTCTAGGGCGGAGGCCTGGATCTACATGAAACTTCAAACAAACTATACTGGGAATGTGTTACACAATATCTCCGAATGACATTAATTTATGTTCATCGGTTTAGGCGTACATAAGATACATACATACACACATAAATAGATACATCGGTTTTTGAGTCATTATAACCGTCTAGGGCGGAGGCCTAGCTCTACATGAAACTTCAAACAAACTATACTGGGAATGTGTTACACAATACCTCCGAATGACATTAACTTATGTTCATCGGTTTAGGCGTACATAAGATACATACATACACACATAAATAGATACATCGGTTTTTGAGTCATTATAACCGTCTGGGACGGATGCCTAGCTCTACATGAAACTTCAAACAAACTATACTGGGAATGTGTTACACAATACCTCCGAATGACATTAACTTATGTTCATCGGTTTAGGCGTATATAAGATACATACATACACACATACATCGATACATCGGTTTTTGAGTCATTATAAAAGTCTGGGGTGGAGGCCTGGATCTACATGAAACTTCAAACAAACTATACTGGGAATGTGTTACACAATACCTCCGAATGACATTAACTTATGTTCATCGGTTTAGGCGTACATAAGATACATACATACACACATGCATAGATACATCGGTTTTTGAGTCATTATAAAAGTCTGGGGTGGAGGCCTGGATCTACATGAAACCTCAAACAAAATATACTGGGAATGTGTTACACAATACCTCCGAATGACATTAACTTATGTTCATCGGTTTAGGCGTACATAAGATACATACATACACACATAAATAGATACATCGGTTTTTGAGTCATTATAACCGTCTAGGGCGGAGGCCTAGCTCTACATGAAACTTCAAACAAACTATACTGGGAATGTGTTACACAATACCTCCGAATGACATTAACTTATATTCATCGGTTTAGGCGTACATAAGATACATACATACACACATACATAGATACATCGGTTTTTGAGTCATTATAAAAGTCTGGGGTGGAGGCCTGGATCTACATGAAACTTCAAACAAACTATACTGGGAATGTGTTACACAATATCTCCGAATGACATTAACTTATGTTCATCGGTTTAGGCGTACATAAGATACATACATACACACATACATAGATACATCGGTTTTTGAGTCATTATAACCGTCTAGGGCGGAGGCCTGGATCTACATGAAACTTCAAACAAACTATACTGGGAATGTGTTACACAATACCTCCTAATGACATTAACTTATGTTCATCGGTTTAGGCGTACATAAGATACATACATACACACATACATAGATACATCGGTTTTTGAGTCATTATAAAAGTCTGGGGTGGAGGCCTGGATCTACATGAAACTTCAAACAAACTATACTGGGAATGTGTTACACAATACCTCCGAATGACATTAACTTATGTTCATCGGTTTAGGCGTACATAAGATACAAACATACACACATACATAGATACATCGGTTTTTGAGTCATTATAAAAGTCTGGGGCGGAGGCCTAGCTCTACATGAAACTTCAAACAAACTATACTGGGAATGTGTTACACAATACCTCCGAATGACATTAACTTATGTTCATCGGTTTAGGCGTACATAAGATACATACATACACACATAAATAGATACATCGGTTTTTGAGTCATTATAACCGTCTAGGGCGGAGGCCTAGCTCTACATGAAACTTCAAACAAACTATACTGGGAATGTGTTACACAATAACTCCGAATGACATTAACTTATGTTCATCGGTTTAGGCGTACATAAGATACATACATACACACATAAATAGATACATCGGTTTTTGAGTCATTATAACCGTCTAGGGCGGAGGCCTAGCTCTACATGAAACTTCAAACAAACTATACTGGGAATGTGTTACACAATACCTCCGAATGACATTAACTTATGTTCATCGGTTTAGGCGTACATAAGATACATACATACACACATAAATAGATACATCGGTTTTTGAGTCATTATAACCGTCTGGGACGGATGCCTAGCTCTACATGAAACTTCAAACAAACTATACTGGGAATGTGTTACACAATACCTCCGAATGACATTAACTTATGTTCATCGGTTTAGGCGTACATAAGATACATACATACACACATACATCGATACATCGGTTTTTGAGTCATTATAAAAGTCTGGGGTGGAGGCCTGGATCTACATGAAACTTCAAACAAACTATACTGGGAAAGTGTTACACAATACCTCCGAATGACATTAACTTATGTTCATCGGTTTAGGCGTACATAAGATACATACATACACACATAAATAGATACATCGGTTTTTGAGTCAATATAACCGTCTAGGGCGGAGGCCTAGCTCTACATGAAACTTCAAACAAACTATACTGGGTATGTGTTACACAATACCTCCGAATGACATTAACTTATGTTCATCGGTTTAGGCGTACATAAGATACATACATTCACACATGCATAGATACATCGGTTTTTGAGTCATTATAACCGTCTAGGGCGGAGGCCTGGATCTACATGAAACTTCAAACAAACTATACTGGGAATGTGTTACACAATATCTCCGAATGACATTAATTTATGTTCATCGGTTTAGGCGTACATAAGATACATACATACACACATAAATAGATACATCGGTTTTTGAGTCATTATAACCGTCTAGGGCGGAGGCCTAGCTCTACATGAAACTTCAAACAAACTATACTGGGAATGTGTTACACAATACCTCCGAATGACATTAACTTATGTTCATCGGTTTAGGCGTACATAAGATACATACATACACACATAAATAGATACATCGGTTTTTGAGTCATTATAACCGTCTGGGACGGATGCCTAGCTCTACATGAAACTTCAAACAAACTATACTGGGAATGTGTTACACAATACCTCCGAATGACATTAACTTATGTTCATCGGTTTAGGCGTATATAAGATACATACATACACACATACATCGATACATCGGTTTTTGAGTCATTATAAAAGTCTGGGGTGGAGGCCTGGATCTACATGAAACTTCAAACAAACTATACTGGGAATGTGTTACACAATACCTCCGAATGACATTAACTTATGTTCATCGGTTTAGGCGTACATAAGATACATACATACACACATGCATAGATACATCGGTTTTTGAGTCATTATAAAAGTCTGGGGTGGAGGCCTGGATCTACATGAAACCTCAAACAAAATATACTGGGAATGTGTTACACAATACCTCCGAATGACATTAACTTATGTTCATCGGTTTAGGCGTACATAAGATACATACATACACACATAAATAGATACATCGGTTTTTGAGTCATTATAACCGTCTAGGGCGGAGGCCTAGCTCTACATGAAACTTCAAACAAACTATACTGGGAATGTGTTACACAATACCTCCGAATGACATTAACTTATATTCATCGGTTTAGGCGTACATAAGATACATACATACACACATACATAGATACATCGGTTTTTGAGTCATTATAAAAGTCTGGGGTGGAGGCCTGGATCTACATGAAACTTCAAACAAACTATACTGGGAATGTGTTACACAATATCTCCGAATGACATTAACTTATGTTCATCGGTTTAGGCGTACATAAGATACATACATACACACATACATAGATACATCGGTTTTTGAGTCATTATAACCGTCTAGGGCGGAGGCCTGGATCTACATGAAACTTCAAACAAACTATACTGGGAATGTGTTACACAATACCTCCTAATGACATTAACTTATGTTCATCGGTTTAGGCGTACATAAGATACATACATACACACATACATAGATACATCGGTTTTTGAGTCATTATAAAAGTCTGGGGTGGAGGCCTGGATCTACATGAAACTTCAAACAAACTATACTGGGAATGTGTTACACAATACCTCCGAATGACATTAACTTATGTTCATCGGTTTAGGCGTACATAAGATACAAACATACACACATACATAGATACATCGGTTTTTGAGTCATTATAAAAGTCTGGGGCGGAGGCCTAGCTCTACATGAAACTTCAAACAAACTATACTGGGAATGTGTTACACAATACCTCCGAATGACATTAACTTATGTTCATCGGTTTAGGCGTACATAAGATACATACATACACACATAAATAGATACATCGGTTTTTGAGTCATTATAACCGTCTAGGGCGGAGGCCTAGCTCTACATGAAACTTCAAACAAACTATACTGGGAATGTGTTACACAATAACTCCGAATGACATTAACTTATGTTCATCGGTTTAGGCTTACATAAGATACATACATACACACATACATAGATACATCGGATTTTGAGTCATTATAACCGTCTGGGGCGGAGGCCTAGCTCTACATGAAACTTCAAACAAACTATACTGGGAATGTGTTACACAATGCCTCCGAATGACATTAACTTATGTTCATCGGTTTAGGCGTACATAAGATACATACATACTCACATACATAGATACATCGGTTTTTGAGTCGTTATAAAATTCTGGGGTGGAGGCCTGGATCTACATGAAACTTCAAACAAACCATCCTGGGAATGTGTTACACAGTTCCTCCGAAAGTCATTAACATTATGCTTAGCTTTTTAGTCGTCCATAAGATACATTAATACACACATAAATACATCTGTTGTTGAACTATCTTAAGCCACTAAGAGCCTTTTAGATGGGTAAACACCAAACTTCACCAGAACAATCTTAGGAATTCGTTAAAAAATTCCTCCAATTTCATTATCTCCTGTTCACTGGTTTAGTAATGCATAAGGTAATACATTAGTGGTTAGTGGGCATACATACATACATATATAGAAACATATATGCATACACACACACACACACACACACACACACACACACATATATATATATATATATATATATATATATATATATATATATATATATATATATATATCCTGATATTTCAAGTTGTCCATTATTTTTCCGTTGCACTGACTTTATGAATTTAATATTATTACTTGTAAATAATTTTTTCCACCACAAGTGCATTAATTTCACCTTGTGTGATGAATTAACTTTCGGTCACTTGACCATTGTCGAATCTCTCTCTCTCTCTCTCTCTCTCTCTATATATATATATATATATATATATATATATATATATATATATATAGAGAGAGAGAGAGAGAGAGAGAGAGAGAGAGAGAGAGTTGATCAGAATCCCATTGTTTTTAATCAGTCCCAGTAAAGCTTAATTTCTCTTGTTAAAAAAACACGTTCGAGTCGCCTCCTTACAAAATACCTCTGACGATATTTATCGATAATACCAGTATATCTACAATGCCATATTTTACCTTTGTGTATATATTTATTACATGGAATTTTATTTTGCATAGTTTTACTACGCAATTCCGTTTCACCACGATACATCATTCTAAAGCATCTAAGCCGATCTGCGGACTAGAAGTAGGGACACAAAACGTAAAATAATAAGTCGTCTTATACAATAATTTTAAGTCGTCTTATACAAGAACACTACAATAAACTTCAACTCTTTAACGCATAAATAATGGATGCTTTATTTATTAAAACAGTTACAAACAAAAACAACATTATAACCAAATACGAAGTACATAAACTAATACATAGAAATTTAGTAAAGAGAAAAGAAGATAAATATCACAGAAATAAATATAAAACATATTACAATAAAATAAACCTAGAATCACTTGAAACTAAACAATAAAAAAATAAAATAATCTATAGATAAATATCACAGATATAAATATAATAATATAATACAATAAAATAAACTTAGAATCACATAACACAATACAAATAAAAATAAGCTAATCTAATATGGTGTTTTAGCTGATGTTTTCTTCCTATCTGGGACGCCTGTGGATTGTGCCTCTCAGATTCATTTGAAAGCGACACATGTTTGCTTTAACAATGTTTTCTTCCGAGGTTGATGTATTTTTTTTTTGTTAGTCGCAGGAGTTTCTGTAATGATGAAAGGTTTATTAAGGCAATACATATATACAGTATAGAGTATAGCACTTTATGTATACTAACAGTAAACATACTGTATATAGAATTATTTGATATATTTTTAAGCTACAAACACAATAGCCAGTAATATTATCTGGAGTAAGAAGTACTATGGGGAATAGCAAACGTAAAATATGTAATTAGAATAATTTATATATTGTAAAACTTGTTTAACTGCATACATACGTGTACTTACGTATTTGTTGACTCAAGAACATTATTAATACAATTTAAATTGTAGGATCTATATATTATTTGAATATATATTTATGTAATCGTAAATATCTAATGAGATAGTCGTTGTACAAAATAATTAAATGGGCAGCAGAAAATAGTTATAGTTGTTTTCAACTTCGACCATAAACAAAAAGAGTCGTTTCTAGGGAAACTAATATTAAAATACGTAATTGTTACAATATGGTAATAATGTATGCGTTGCCATCGAATAGGCGCAGAAAAATCTGGATATTAGACCCCCTCACGTTATGACATACTATAATGTATTTTACTATATCATTATAATATACTATCTATATAATATTATTCCTTGAACCGCAGCTATTTGGATACCTGAAGGGAATCTTGCCATTGATAGTCATGGCTCTGGTAACGGCTATGTATGGGTTAAAAACAACAATGTTACATACGTCAGCGTGTACCTAACACCCAATGAGTCCATCGGAGACTTCCGCCAAAAGATGGACCAGCTAGAGGACGGACTACAGGCAATAGAAGGTAACATCATTGTTGGAGGAGATTTCAACGCGAGGGCTACAGAATGGGGGGCAGATATAACTAACTCTAGAGGCAAACGCGTGACCGAAATGGCATCAAGACTGGGACTCGTCATCCTTAACACAGGTAACACGATTACCTTCCGGCGACCAGGATATAGAGGTAGTATTATCGATATTACTCTAGCTTCAGAGACTTTAGTCCCTAGAATTCAGGACTGGGTAGTGATGGAGGACTACACGGCGAGCTATCACCAGTACATCTCAATCAGCATCAACCCTGAGAAATCAAAGAGACGGCTGAAAACACTGAGAAGAAGCAGGTGGAATGTCGCCCGTATGGACCAGGACAGATTCTCGGAGGTCCTGCAGGGTTCCCAATTGGATGCCATGGAAATGGGTCAAACAACGCAAAGGCACAGGCACGCTGAAGCTGTAGTAGACGCAACAATGAAACTCATTCAAAGAGCCTGCAGGGTGGCTATCCCACAAAAGCGATTCCCTATGTAAAAAGAGTGTGAGATAATAGAAAGAACTGAATAAGCGTAAGTGTTTGTGTGTCTGTGTAACATGCAAACTCCGTGCATTACATATTTATAGAGCCGCTTCTATCTACTGAACATTACAAATATATAACCAAATTATCGGCTCACGAATGGATAACATTATTACTAAACTCTATATAGTTAGATAAAGTAAGACCAACCACCAGAAACGAAGTATGGGGTGCAAGGCTGGCGGTTTTCTTGCAAAGGAGATGAAACTCCAAGCACTTGGTAACACGGCCGAATGGCAGGAGCTTTTGGTTATTGCTCCAGCAATTCCGAAATAAATCATCAATTTATTAGATTGAGAAAATTAAATTTAAAAATACGATGCTAAAACTATTATTAGTGATCTTTGTGACGTGCTTAAAAAAATGACTTAAGGGTCTGTTTCATTTAATGAGATCGTATTACCGCAGTGACACAATCAAGTAGACTTACTGTTATCTAGTTAAATGTAAATGCTTAACTCTCTCAAACCCATTGACATTCACTTTTATTAAAACTGTGTTTGGTACATTCTTATTCCCGTCGCAAAGGTAATCCAAAAATATTTGAATTTTTCAAGAACGAATAAATGAAAATTAATATTACAAAAGTAAGTCCTTAACTTCATGTCGTGCTTAACATAACTGTAAGCAAAACCAAAATTAAAACTTTACGTATCTATGTTTGGTCGTCGATGTAAATCAGTGGTTGCAATACATTGCCTGTATAAAAGATTTATAAAAGTAAAACATTTATTATGGCGCAAATGATTCAACAATCGGGACTAGTCGAGAAATCCTGCCACGTAATTAATAATCCAATTTTATTGTTGCCCAAAAAATTACAAGCAATTTTTCAAGTGACAACAGTGAGTAAAACGTTTCAACGAAACTATATCGTTTTGTGTTAAGCAATAGCAGAGTTATATCATTATTGTGAACCTTAATCAATTAAGTTAAATCAACGAAGATGCGTTTACCTTTAAAATGTATTCGGACGCTGAAGAACTAAAAATAGAAATCCCCACTTTTAGGAAACTTTTTTGTACGAATTGACGCATTTCTATTGCAGAAAATATATTTCACGTTTACCAAAATGCTTTCATTTCAATATTTTACCAAACATCTTCTTATACGAAGAGGGAACAAATCCACCAGGAATATTAATTTAGAATTGCGGCTTATGTTAAATAAACTAATTAACAGAAGACATCGAAATAGAGATGGAAACATTATTCACGAAATAGGTGGTAGTGTGCAACCTACGAAAATTTTTGTTCAGTTAAGAAAAAATCTGTGTTTTACTTCCATCAACAAATCCGCCTACAAACAGCTTACATAATGACCCAAAACTACCTATTTGTTTCTACAGGTTGTAACGGGAAAAATTGGTCCCGTAACAATTAAACAAAAAATTGAAAAAATATCAATTTTTTATAAAATAATTTTAATTAAATTTGCTAAGCCATTAAGGTCAATTGTTAGTTGGATAAGTTTAAAATGAATTGTAATGTACACAAATCATGGCATCGCGAGTGCTTTGTGTGCTACGACAAAAATCAAGTTGCTACAGATTTTAAAATAATCAGTTAAAGACAAGAAATACGCTGAAAATCAAAACTGTACAGGAAAATCAAGTAGTGGGGGAAGGCAACGATTGCTTTCGTTGGGCGTTAAGCCCACTCTCGCATGTAGGCCACAGACCGGAAAGGTCGCAGTTTTTATTAAACTTAAAAACATCATGATGGAACTCTAAGTTTTTCAATCGAGGCCGCGTAGTGCGGAAAATTGTTGTAGTATGTCTTAAGCTAATGTCTAGTGAAAGCTAGCCATCGGATATGCAGAATCCCGGTTAAATTTCGATTGTCAAGAAGATGGCTTCGCCAAATTCGCCTGTTCCCGCAGCCTGGACGAACATGTTTTCAGACGAGAAGAACACCCAGTCTGGAAGCAAGGAAATCACCACCTAGGACCTAAAGGATGGATCCAGGAAAGTGCGAGTTGGGCAAGTCATGATTTCTATACAATTTTAAATATTTAAATAAGATTTATTTTGAAAATGTCTAAAGTTTTAAAAGATTGCTCAAATGTTAAAAAAGATAAATAATGGCTTTATTTCCTTGACAAATAAATTAAAATATGAAATTTATTAAAGTATTCAATTTATTAAAATTTATGTGAAAATGCTAAATGATAGATAAATTTGGAAGTGAGAACTGTTTTAATGTTTGAAAAGATAAATCTAGTAAAGCACAAGCACAAAGATGAGTAGAAATTGTCATATATTTATAAATTAATTGAATAAGTAATATTTATGACAATGCAGTAAAATTGTTACAACCAGTACGCCAATAAACTGAGATGAAATATTATGAATGCTAACTTGTATAAGATCTGAATAATTTCGTACCCAGAAATTAGTAACATAAAATCATTTATAAATTGTTTGTATTTCATAAAAGATTAATTAAATCAGGAATCAGTTTATTAGAATTTTAATGTAAATGTATATTTTCAAAAACTTGTAAATATATTTATGTCTTTGATAAATAGTTTTAGTAACAATTTTATTTTCAAATACTTTCATATATAAATTGATAAAATGTCATATAACTGCTGGCACAAAATCAGCCCCTAAATTAAATTTGTGTATAGAATTGATATAGGCTCATTCAACCTCCCTGCGTTCAATGTAAATATATTTTATGTATTAAGGGGAATTTAATTTATGTTATGGTATATATATATATATATATATATATATATATATATATATATATATATATATATAAGAATTCAAGAAATTATTATGTTAAAGGAATATACTCATTTTGTTCAATATATCCATTTCAATTTTTATTAAATTCATATGTCAAACAATTGATAGAGTAAAATTTATTAAATCAATCCTGTGTGCTGAATAATAAAATTAATGTTTTCCCAGCTAGTAAATTATCAAATTAAATCAATGAAAGCTTTTAAAGTAATATCAGCAAGCCTATTAGAGTCATTTATTTTACTAAAGTATAAATAATAAAGGATCACAGTGCACCTAATAATAATCGAGTAACCCCCCCCCCAAAGAAATAAATTAAATAACAGAATCAATTTGAGCTAGCCACAACACTAGTTGGTTTTATTTTAAAGTCCAGGAGTTGAGACTCACTGGCAGATTTTACCATATAATACACAGGACCTCCTTAAGGAGGATATGGTAAAATTTTATCTTGCACGGATCTCACGTGAGCAGGAGCATGGAGAAAAGAGGTCTACAAAGCATGGTAAGGTATTTTTATTTTGTGATATTTTTCTATGTGTTTTCAGCTAACCCTTATTAACACCATATGACAGATCACTGACCTTACCATGACTTTTAATAATTTTAATAGACAAGATCCCCAGGGTGTATTTTTAAATGGGATTTAGTTACATGCGCTTGCAGTTACGAGTTAGGCAAATGTCGACAGGTTTTAGGCAGGTCGAGTTTGTTTGGCGGTGAGCGAGCGGGGTGAAGGTCCGTTGCAAGGTGTCGACATATCGCCGTAAAATAGAAGACGAAAGATAAAATCCCGTATTAGCAAATATTTAAATGAGAGATCATTTCTACATCTGCATTTTTTAAACAATTACAGGATGACAACTACAAAAATATTCAAACCTCTCTTTCCTAAACAAAATGTGGCAAATACCAATGCCCATCGAACCGGATCTAGGTATTATGAAATAGGGCAGGAAGAAATACTACTTTTTTCACAAGCCCATAGATGAGTATTACGGGCAGAACCTCGAGGATTCATAGATTCCAAATATTTTTATTGGGCAGGGTCATAATTTGCAAGTGTTAGATGAGGATATGGCGAGCTTTCACCTAAAGTTCAGTTAACCTCGCGCAGTGTGTGTGTGTGTGTGTGTGTGTGTGTGTATGTGTGTGTGTGTGTGTGTGTGTGTGTGTGTGTGTGTGTGTGTGTGTGTGTGTGTGGGTGGGTGTGTGTGTGTGTGGGTGGGTGTGTGTGTTGTGTGTGTGAGTTTTGAATCGTAGTGTGGGTATATTTTAATGTGTTCTTATATTTTATATCATTTAGTTTTGTTGAACTAAATCTATTTACTTCCGGTAAAATTTCGTTTATTAATATATGTGCATATTTACAAACACACACACACAACCGCACCCAAACTCACACTCGCCTTCGCATACACACAGACAAAGTCACACACCCGCACGCAAACGCACACTCGCATTCCCATACACACACACACAGAAGCAAATGCACACTCGCGATTACACATACACACACACACACACACACACACACACACACACACTCACACACACACACACACACACACATACATACACACACACACATGCACACACAATCACACACTGTGTGATAATTCATATTTAAATAATATTTCTTAGAGTGTCAGGGTTATTACTGAATCACAGAAAATGGCGAAACTGCTTTTTTCATAAATCTTGTTGTGTATAAAATATATTTTGCCTCAATAACAGTGTTTTTTTGTGGTTTAAATTTAATTAATAAACTGAATTCTCCTTACTATAAGAGCCAGTGATATAGTTATTGAAGTGATTACGATGCGATTATACGGCTTAAGCATTCGGTTTTAATATAAAATTGTTGTATTTATCTTCCAGTTTTTTCTGTTTTTCACTCAAAATTCAAAATAAAAAGGGTAAGTGTATGTACTTCTACTTATACATTGTAGAACTAGGTGACCACTTGAAGAATTTATATTAACGTTATTCAAGTGAAACATAACAAATGTAATTTGCGGTGGGAAAAGAGACCATTTGGCAAATGTATTGTTCGCGGTGAAAAGCCACAAATTATATATAAAACTGAATGACTTCGTGAATAAAGGCGAACAAATTCTACAACTCGCTTCTATCTATTGTTCATTTATTCAAGAGTATTATTTCTATTTTAATCACTGACATTTGAAATAAATAAAAAATGATTTGTTTTTTAGTTGAAATTGCTTATTTATTTCTGAATATCTCTGAAGTAAGGACATATCTCTGCTAATTAAGTATTGTACATTGTAATTAGGTTTATTTTATAAAAAAAATACTGGAGAAATGATCGGTTTGCTATTTAATTTAAAGGTTTTTACAACTTCTAAAATACAACTTTTACTTACTTATTATTGATTTAAATTATACTATTACACCAAGCTATAAAAAATTTAAAACCAAATGGAAAGTAAATGTTAGAATTCTAATAAATAATTCTTAAGGATGTACTTTATGTTCCAGCAATGTACTTTTTCAAAAATTATTATTTACTCAGTCATGTTTAAATCGTTCTATTAAATATAAGTGATTGAGATTACAAAACAATATTCTGTTCTGGCTCTAATTATGTTATACGTCTTATTATTTTTTATTTTGTTGCTTTCATCGAAATACATTTTATTGAAGTAGAAACATTTTAGGCATTTTATCATTTCATATCACTTAATAAACTGAATTATTGAAAGGAAAAGTCGAATCACTTTGAAAGCGGAAGGTCGAAATAGATTTAATGTGCGGGACATAAATCTTTCGATGTGTATGAAAGTATCTAATCATGAATGTCTGTTCTGTCTACTATACATCCTTTTACATTAAATTCTCATGGCCATTGAAAATACACATACACAAATATACATTATTGAATTTTATTTGGTTATATGGAGGGCTAAAGTAATGGAGGTAAAAACCTACGCTCGGAGATGACGTTAGTATATTTTAGGGTATTTTGCTAATGGTTAGTGGTTACCGTATACGTAGCCCGTAAGCGTATTGGAGGTAGTAGCCTCCATAGAGCTTCTATCTAATAAAGGTTAGTGGTTACCGTATACGTAGCCCGAATGCGTATTGGAGGTAGTTGCCTCCATATAGCTTCTATCTAATAAAGGATGAAAGCTGTACCAGTAGTGACGTGCAAGAGTACTGCTAAATAATGACAGCAATGGAGGAAAGACGTAGCAGCAAATATAAGATGACTCCACAGTCGGTCGATTGAAGCACAGTGGTTGTAGCTTGAGTAATAGAGCTGCAAGGGGGAGTATGACTTCTATCCCACACAAGTTCTCAATGGACACAGGCGTTTCAGGGCCTGATATGTTGACTTTGCCTGCTTGTGCCGAAGCTGGGGAAAAGGAGAAGCGTATGTTCAAAGATTCAACTTGAAAAAAGAAGAGCTGACGCATCTTGAAGGAAGAACGTGGTGGAAAATACCTGATGGCTTTGAAGGTCAACTGGATAGTTGTATCAAGGTTCGTCAGAATGGTGAAGAAGCCCAAGATTGGAAGAACCAAGTAGAAACAACCCATAGACTAAGCATGCAACCGGCATGTCTCCTGTGGAGTAGTTCTCGATAGTGGTCAATGTGGTTACATAAGGATGATCAAGTGAAATGTTTTTGGTTGAGGATTTGTGGGTATATCGTCCTCTACTCTATTGTGTATAAGCAAAGTCGTCTATAAAACATTTCCCCTTCTGATAGCTCAAACAGACACACACAAGCAGATACACACAGTCACTCGTATAACTTATAAAATATAAATTATTAACTAATTCAAATTAATAAATTAAAGATACAATTTCAAAAGAAAGCATTCTATAAAGGATGTTGTGTAATGAATGGACACTAGTGGCATAAAAAATTAGTGAATGTAGAAGAAAAGTTGGACACTATAGCGAAGAGACCTGTAAAGTTTACACGTATTATTAGACAGATAGGAAGTGTTCCTTTGAATAGAAACTACCACACTAGGCAAAGAATTTGACATGAAATTATTTGATAATCTAAAATTAATAATATAAAAAACAATAGATCTATATTATGTATTTCATTCAGTTAAACTAACACCCTGTAAAAAAATATCACATATTTGGACAAATTATATTAGGTGGACAAAGATAGATAGCGGAAGTGCCTTGATTGGGTTTTCAATACTTTATTTACATTATTGTATTTACTCAGTAAACATGAACCAAAAATCAACTATCACATACCTTCTGTTCTGTAGGTGTTGATAACCCACGCTAGCGATTATCACCGGAACCTGTGATGATTGAGACGCGCGCCTACAAAACTGATGACGCTCACTGTCTCAAAACCACTACCAAGGGCGCTTTCCTGTTCATAGAATTTCAGGTAACTATGCACTTAATAGGGATATGGTCTTATTGTTGTTTAATGGTTTTTGGTAACTTGTTTATATAATATTTGATTTTAGCTGTTATCGGTTGCTTAGTTGACAAATGTTTGTAATAGAAATATAGTTTTTTGGACGTATTATAAAAAATGTTTTATTTAGTTGAATATTCTACATTTGTGTGTTGTTTTAAAATATTTTGTTTAAATATATTTATACACTTGTTACATATATTGTAATTTTTATGGTGGTATTTTGTTAGTTTGAGATTTTTATCACATTGCTTCGTTTATATAGTTATAATGGTATAATTAGGTGGTGTTGGTTATCAAATTATTATTGTTTTAGTATTGATAATGGTCATAGAATTACCATAAATTACCGAAACTGTGAAAAAAAAGATTAATTTACTTGAGTACTATCTACATATATTACTAAATATATGTATAAAGGCGATTTTGTCTCACACAGGCCTTACAGTTTTACTCCGATTCCTTGATCTGGGATACTATCACAAGTTGTCAAACCTATACAGTAGGCTACTGATTAGAGGCGCATATTGTGTGTTCTGCAGAAACAGTTGTAAATAGTTGTTTGCAAAATATGGAATACATCTGGAAACTGTTTTATAGCTTAAAGTGAATCAAACCTTTAAAAATATTGCACATCTTGTACGTGATGTTACGATGCTGCAAAAATAAGATATTCCGGCGCCGAGCGTACATCATCTCATCGTCTATTCCTCCGGCAATAGTCATTACGGAGTGTTTACAGTACGATATGAAATGACACGCCATTTGTAGAAAGACGAAGATGTTGTGCTACAAATCTTGGATATTTGAGTTCAGCTGTATCGGTTACACGCTCAGGATATACGTTTATACTTTATAGATTTTCTTCTTAAGGAGGCATATTTACATTGAGAAACGGAATGTAAAAACGCGCTCTAGCAGTTTAGTTTTATTATTTCCTGTGAATAAATTTAATTTTAAATCGTAAATAAAGTAAAATTTTAAAATAGATCAGTGTAGGCCTGCATTAAAATTTGAAATCTGGAACCACAACAAAATAGTATAAATATTAGCAGACTAACAGTATGAGGAAAGCTTTTGATAGGAATGGTATAAGTTAACCAAACCTGGCGGAGACGTTCGTTGTGAGAATACTTTATTTGTTTTTATTTGCTGACAGACTTTTATGGAAAATTGTTTCTTCTCCCTAACGCAATCCTACAAGAAACAGACCAAGAGGATGGCCAAGAGAAATAAGAGTATATCTTAATGAATAATGTTATAGGTCTCATTAGCTATTGAATGGTGAACCCAGAAAATGGCTGTGGCGAATCAAAATGTAGCGCATTCTGTAGTCATGAATGAGGTACCGTCACAATCATAGCACCACTTTAGTAATGAAGTGGTATACTTAATGATCGTAGCACATATCGTAGTAATGGAGTATTTTCACCATGTTCATTGCACATACACTTGTAATGATATATTTTCTATATAATCATATCACGTATCCCAGTACTGGAGTATTTGCACCATGTTCATTGCGCATACACTTGTAATCATATATTTTTCATTTAATCATGTCCCGTTTGGAGTAATTTAAAATTATTATTTGCACATACACTAGCAATGATATATTTGTTATATAACAATTAAACCAGATACCTTTTAATGAAGTAGTTGCATCAAACTCATTGCACATACACTTGCACATGATATGTTTTCCATAATAGTCATAGCACTAATGAAGTTGTTGCCACAATATTCATAAAGCATACCCTAATTATGAAGAGGTTTCTATTCTAATGATGCAGCTCCCTGTAAATGAAATGGTTGCAATAATATTCATATAGCATAACCTAGTATTGAAATGTTTTCATACTAATCATAGCACATGTCCCGGTGATAACATACTTGCCATACTAGTCGTAGCTAATACTCCAGTAATTAAATGGTTTCCATATAAAATCATAGAACGCTTCCTAGCAGGAGAGTGATTGCAATTATAATCATAATTCTAACTGTGATGATGATGTCGTTATTACACTTATCATAGAGCCTAATGCGACGGGCCTAATGATGGGGTTGTAGCTCTTATTGTAATCTTAATCTAGTTGTCAAACGTATTCAACCCTTACTGTAGAAATAAAATTTAATACTGACCATAAAGCCTTACTTCTGTAATGATGTACCTGTTATATTAATCATGATACGGAAATATCACTGCATTAGTATTGTAGTGGTTGTTATACTAATCACATCCCTTGCAGTAGTCAGGATGTGGTTGTTGAATTTAACGTAACACCGTAAAACTAGCAGTAGTCATGGAATTGTTGTCATTCTGACCACAGAACTTACTCTAGTCATATTGTTGTTATTTTGCTCTGTTATAAAATTTTCATAAATATTATTCACTTTTAAGCAATTGCTTATTCATCTTTAATATTCAAGAAAGCTATATCAATAAAGTGTTGATTATTTAGAGCGTAATATTGCACAATATTTGGTTTACATTACCTTTTACTTTTAATATAAAAAAACAGCATATAGGGTAAAATCTTATTTACTCACCATCTTGGTAAATGCGTAACGCAAGATCTCTTTTCGTAGTGCAGAAAGGAAGAGACCTATAGATTTGTATGCGGGTAGGTTTGCTTCGTGAGTTAAGTCAGTAACTACATTACAGTCTTTATGATTCTATCAGAGTCTGAAAGAGATATGAAAAGAAGTAAATTTGGTTAGGAAAGACTGTGGGAATGTGCCAACGCAGAGGATGTGATGTTTCTAGTAGTAGATGATGAAGAAGAAGAGGGTGAGAAAATTGAAATCAATAAGTGCATCATCACAATCTTTGTACTTAAAGGTTGGAACAACCTTTTTCGATTTTTGGGTAATGTTTGCCGTTTTGATAGAAAGATATGGATTCAGTATTGAATATTACATATAGGCTATTCATTTCGTAATACAAGTTTGTTTGGGTTTTACCCTTACAGAAAGATCTGACTATTGTTTTCAATATGTATGAAAAAGTGTCGCGACTTGCATCCAACCTTCTTTTCCAAAGGGTGCATTATACGAACCATTGTCACGATCACATTTCACAAAATAATTTTTTTTCCCAAAAGGTGTATTCTACGAACCATTATTGCGATCAGGTATCATGATAATACTCTTCTTCCCCAAAGGTTGTATCATAATAACTATTTTTGCGATCACATTTCACAACACAAATTTTTTTCCATAAAGGGTGTATTCTACGAACCATTGTTGCAATCAGGTATCGTTATAATATTCTTCTTCCCCAAAGGGTGTATAATACGAACCACTGTTGCGATCACATTTCATGATACAACTTTTCTTTTCCAAAGAGTGTATTCTCCGAACCATTGTTGCAATCAGGTATCGTTATAATATTCTTCTTCCCCAAAGGGTGTATCATACGAACCACTGTCGTGATCACATTTCATGATACAACTTTTCTTTTCTAAAGAGTGTATTCTCCGAACCATTGTTGCAATCAGGTATCGTTATAATATTCTTCTTCCCCAAAGGGTGTATCATACGAACCACTGTCGTGATCACATTTCATGATACAACTTTTCTTTTCTAAAGAGTGTATTCTACGAACCATTGTTGCAATCAGGTATCGTTCTAATATTCTTCTTCCCCAATGGTTGTATCATAAGAACCATTGTCGCGATCACATTTCATTATACAAATTTTTTTTGCAATGGGTGTATTCTACGAACAATGGTTGCGATCAGGTTTCTTGATAATACTCTTCTTGCCCAGAGAGTGTATCATGTGAACCATTGTCGCGATCACATTTCATTATACAAATTTTCTTTCACAATGGGTGTATTCTACGAACAATGTTTGCGATCAGGTTTCTTGATAATACTCTTCTTGCCCAGATGGTGTATCGTGTGAACCATTGTTTTATGATTCATTACTCTTCAGAATAATTGAAAGTAAATTGTCATCAATCTTGGTTTTTCCTTAACCAAGAAAATAATCTCCGACATTTTCTCCATTAAGTTTACACCTCATAAACTTTCATTCTCTTTCTTTGTTTTTTTTGTTATTGTTCAGGCTTAAGTCCCGTACTATTGAGCAATAATATTAATTGATAAACATTTAAAGCATTGTCGTATAATTATTGATTTTTAAAGATTTACGGTTATTATAACTTTTACTTTCTGGATTTTACTGCAAAAGATTCCCTAATGATTTATTAGCAATAGTTTATTCTCTTTGACGAAATTACTGGCAATGAATCATTTATTTCCCATCATCCAGATATTTTTCAATACCAGTATCAATCTATATAGACAATATGATTAATTAAAAAACTAATTTATTTGTTTACGTTTTTTTAAATATTGATTAAAACGTCCCCAAAGCTCTGAAAGATAAAAACCAATAACATAAACTACTTAAAGATTCATGAAAAAATGCTAAATGACGTAAGTTAATTAAACTATTGGTCTCCTATTTATATTTATTTTAAAGGGCGTGGAGTGAGTAGCTGTCACTCTGCGATAAAGTAACCTTTGTATATTCATGGAAAGTCCTTTCTCCTTACAAAGTAATCTATACACCAGTACAGCACTATTTCCTAATAAATTGAATTTAAAGTAATTAGTTTGTATGCTTTGTTGAGATAAACTGAGCAACCACTGTCTGCTACTACATAATGTAATAGTCATGCAGTTTCCAATTACCTGGTAATGAGATAATTCCACGACCAATGGAGAGCGAGAATAGCCGTTTGTTTACTAACTCAGAATCAAACCAACTGGGTAGAAGGCGAGACTCCCTTCTTACCAGGGTTGATAGCAGATTACGAAAGGGATCTAAGCAATCTCCTGTTACCAACAACAGGAGATTAATATATCCCATTCCCCATTCTTTATTTAAAAGTTAGGTTTCATGCCTTTACCATTTTCCTATAAATATTCAGTTCTCTACTATCCTTCTTAAGCGATAACTGTCACAATGATCCTACTAAATAAGAATATTTTTACCTTTATTTTAAAAAAAACTGTTATATCCGTTGTGTAATTTAATTATTCGTTTTGTACCAAAGATATACAATTTAATAATCTCTGCATTTAATTTTATACATTCTGTTTCTCTAAATAAACTATTTTGGCTTATAAAGTTAATTTGGTAAATATAGGTTAATTTATTTTTGAGTTTAGTATTTTAGTAATGTTGTGAAGTTTGGTTTTTAGTTGATCGTAATTCGTTTTCTTTTACACTTGTGTAGGATATTTCACAACAAAATGATTCTGTACAAATTATATAAAAGCAAATTAAATTTAAATGTATTAATATGCCGCACTGGTTTATAGAAGTAGACCTCAAGGCTGTAATCTGACACGCTCTGTGGAGTGTTTTAAAAACGATTTATATCTTTATTAAAGACACCCAAAAATAAGAACCTAATGTAAAAACGTTAGAATCTGTTGCAGATGTTACCAATCAAGCAAAACCTTTTATTGAATATTCATCATCTCCAGTTATACTTGACTCAGCTAGTTATAAAGTACTGTGACTATCCAGAGTCTTACTGTTGTTTATGGTTTATACCGAGATGTATTAACAATCCATTTGGGTTAATTCGGAACATTACTTATTAAGCCGTAAGAAAAACACTTGACGTTATAAACCCCAAAGCAAACATAAATAATCTTTACATTTACGACATTAGCTCAAACTATAGTCATGCATAATCCTAGAGGATGTTCATGCTTCTGACACATGTTCGGATAAAAGCAAATACATGTCACCAACGCATAATGGTAAGGGGAAGGGAAGTGTAAAAACTGTAACCGCATGGTTATTGTTGCGCGTACAATGGAGGCATAAGTAGGTCAAGCGAATATGTATCTGTCTTATAACTCTTATATTATGCTGAGCCAATCGTGTGTTGTATATTTCAGTGATAACAATAGTGAGTGATAGATCAACGACATACAAGTAAATGACTTTGTTATTAAATATAAGATCATATATTCCGTTCTTTTGGAGAAAACAATACAAATTGTAACAGGCTACATTCTACCCGTTACGTAGCACACGGCTCGACAAGAACTCTTATCCTATAAAAGAACACAACATGCCGTATTTTGATACTGAGCCTTCTAGTCATAGTACAAAGAAATAAATGGAAGCATCAATACATGTTTGAGCGGACACACCTGCTAGATTGCTCGAGACTTCTAGTAGGAGAAAGACTAGACGCAACGAGTATA
The DNA here is from genome assembly GCA_036971475.1 of Prosapia bicincta. NCBI lineage: Eukaryota > Metazoa > Arthropoda > Insecta > Hemiptera > Cercopidae > Prosapia > Prosapia bicincta. The sequence continues at coordinate 2,270,610 of JBAIZL010000393.1, forward strand.
TAAAAGGTTTTGGTTGGTTAAGCCTAAGGTATTAGGTGTATTGCAACAGTGGCAAGAGAAAGAATGTATTCACTAAATTTAGAAGATTATTCTGCAAACATAGTAAAGAACATAGAAGGTTACAGCTGATCTGATAGAAATAAGCATTCACTCCTGAACCCAACGAACTGTTCTGAACAATCAATTATCACGAACTGCTTGCAGGAACTACTTGTATTTACAACAACAACGAACAATATCATAAACTATAACATCCTACTAAAATTTACAATGTGTAACTGATATATTACTTAATCAAGATATTGAAAACACATTACAAAATATTGCGAATGTAAGCAATTAGGTTAAATAGAACTCCTATGGATTAATGCGTATCTTTAGTCACAAGAAGGAAATATTAAGAAAACAATTAAGAACTTTAGCCACTATGAAAAAACTAAGAACTAGGATTCGTCCCTTCATCACTGATCATTAGTAAATAAATTTTAGTTGTAACTACAAAATGAACTCATAACCTGTTACATAACACCGGTTAGGCTACCTCATGTTACTAATCATTCATAACAGTTCATCTACGCTTACGACTTCGCCTTCTATAATTAAGGTGGTCTATAAGTTCATTAAACTTAGTTGTATTCTTTCTTCTCCTATCAATGCATATTTTCTCATAATTTTTACAATTATTACTATAACGCATCACATAACAGAGTCCCTATACACAGGATTCCCTAATGAATTTGTTCAATCTATAACTCCGTCTACATAGTAAATTTTATAAGGATTCCTGTAAAGGTATTTTGTGTTTAAAGGTTTTTGAGCCTTTAGAACTCCATAGTGTTATTCTATCAAAAGAAAAATTAGTTATTCATTCAAATTTATCTAAAGGTTTTATTATGTATTATTAAATTTCATCAAGTTTAATAATGTTTAAAGTGTAGTCTTTAACAATTCCCTTTATGAGAAGCAATAGTCATTCCATTTGCGTGATGTAATTATTAGAGCATATATAATTCTTGCAGGGAAAATTTGTTCTTCAAGGCTATTAATATTTTTAAAGCGAATAAAACGAGGTTAAGGAAATTAAATAATATGGTCGGAGAGGAGGTGTTAATTCGATTTGTACTTCATTGTAATTCTGCTTAGGTTTTTCAGTTCTTCTCTAAATGTTCGCCCCAGGCAATTTATCACGTTTCTTTTACTTGTCGTTATCTTCCCAAGGAAAGACGAAACTGTTTATGTCTCCCAAGGAGGGCTTTAGAATAACGTTTTATGTTCTCTATGCAAAAATGGTCATGAAGTACTCACTTTTTAAAATAAAAATTATGAAGTGAAATGTTTGTTTTGCATGCATAGTGGGTTCAGTGTATAGATAAAAATTTGATATTTTTTGTTATTATTTCTTTATGTTTTGGGCGCCCTTTTAAAAATAAAGCTGTAGGGTTTAGATTCGAACAAACAGCCTTCTTTTAAATAGATTCTATTACACTTTCCTTATTCGTCTATAATCGCATAATATAGACGTATAGGCACCTAATTATGTTATTGCTTATTGGTTGAGGACTTCATTGTCGTCAGATATTATTGAGGTGTGACTAGTTCCAAATATATCCGGAAGGAGCGCTGATTATTTCCTCTTACCAGCAGAACAGCTGAGTTAAGTATAAAGGTGTAGAGCTGGACTGTTTAGACTGAAAGGGTATTTTCCAACTTTCATCATTCAGTTTTTGTTAATTATCAAAGTACTGTTATATATATATATATATATATATATATATATATATATATATATATATATATATATTCATTTATTTATTTAAGTGCTTCTTTAACAATCAGACGTTGAATTTAGGCTCGCACAAATAGTCTTCTTCCAAAGTATTTTTATAACACTTTATTTATTCGTCACATTATAGACATGGAATACTATATATCCTGTTAGTTGAAAACGTTATTTTCGTCACATAATACTGTGGTGTGACTAGTTCCAAATATATCCGGAAGGAGCTCTTATGATTTCCCTTACCAACACACCACCTGAGGTAAATATATATATGTAACTTATATATATATATATATAAAGAACTAAGTCAAAATACAAATACAAGAATTAAAATTGAGTTTAAAATTCAAAGCTTGTCGTTGGCTAACAGTACCATCATCATCAGCAATATTCCTGATGATGTTGGTACTGTTAGCCAACGAAAAGCTTCGAATTGTAAATTAATTTATATTTCTTGTATCTGTATTTTGACTTAGTTCTTTATTAATACACAAGAATACATATTGATATATATATATATATATATATATACTGGTAAGTATATATCACAACTAACACTTTAATGTACACTTAATTACAGTTCTCGAAAGGCGAGTAGGATATATATACCAAGTAATATTCTTGTTTAAGTACATCTAAGTGTAAGTGATAAGTGGATAGAAGAAAACAGTGTTGCAAAGTTAAATATATATATGTATATATATATATATATATATATATATATATATATATATATTAATAGATAGATAGATTTCATCGATTATGCTAATGCGAAACGGTATAATTGTGTTATTTAATGATGAGAGTAAATTTAAATGTTGTAAATGCGATTTAAAAAATATCAAGTATTTGATAGATTATTAAACAAATTTATGACAGGGTTTTAAAGTTCTCCACGTCCTTGTGTACCAAAAAATGTCTGTAGTCCAACAAATCTGGTTCCGGGCTTCTAGAGTTATAAATATATGTTGAAGTAATTCCGTACCTAATCAAGGAAGAATGACTTGAGTAATGAGTTACACAACTAAAAACCTTTTTAAAAGCCCATAACACGCACATGTTTAGATGTACATATGATATACAAAACGATATCAATCAGAACAGTAACAAAAAAGAATTTTCCATATCACTGTCTTTAAATAAGAAAACGAAAAAAAATTATTTTGTCTTTGTGAATTAAAATTGTAAATAAGAATTTTGAGAGCAATGTTTGGCCATAGTTTTTTTAATGAGTAATGATTTACTGTAAATAGATGCAAATAGTAACTTTTAATGTAACTGTCTATAATTTCTTGATAGATTTTTGAATGGCTACTTTATGACGTCGTTGATTAACTGCATTACTAAACGTTATTTGAGTTGGTGATTTGACTGCTACTAGGAAGTATGAAACCATCATGGCTTGAATGGATAGAGCTGACTCTTAAGTTGAAGAACTGGACGGAGTCATTATAGGTAGTAGCCTAATGCAGTAGAAACATGAAGGTCATGGGTTAAAGTTAGGACATCTTACAGAAGGATCAGTCAAAATTTCAAACAAGAAACCTAATTTTAGAAAAGTAACAGAAAAATGATTACACGCAAGAGACAAAACAAAAGAATAATTTTGAACGAATTTAGAACTGATATTATTATTTTTTTTTAAATTGAAAAATAATTTTCCATAGAAGATATTAATATTGCCACGATCCCCTGAAAGTCCAATATCAGCCCTCTCAGAACGCCACGCTTCCTTCACAGTATCACAGGGCGTAAACCGCCTTTATTGGATTCAGCTCAAAACTGTAAAGAGTTCAATCTTACCAGCAATACGTCAAATCTTGCCCGATAAAATAGTAGTCTTGTTTCAGTCAAAGAAAGACAAAATGTTTATAGGACAAGCCGAAATTTTCAAATTATAAGTATCAATTTTCAAATTAAAGGGTTATATTACACGTTAAGCTCTTGAAAAATTAATTTCGTCAAGCTTATAAAGTTTGGAAGCATTGAATAAAGCTGTTGACCCTTGCTCTGAGCTGTAAACAATGCGTGTAAAAAAGTTGTTTAACAACCTATATACATCCTTTACGTTTTTATATAATAAGACACACATACACACACTCGCCCGCACACTAATATTAACCATTTACACAAATTATATTGTAATTTATATAATGTAATATAATATTCATTGGATATACATATTTTATAGGTTCATAAAGTAAAAGTTATATATTTTTAATATTAACTTTGATTTATATACAATTAGTGTGCCAAAGTAAAAAAAAACCTACATACGCCTGAAAACATATGTGATTGTGTTAAATTAAATATTAATTATTACGTATATGTTTAGATAGCTTCTGCTACTTGTTTAGTTCAATAATGCCACCGGTTACAAAAACACAAACCTACCTCTAGTTTATCAAGTCGTTAACAGTTTGCTAGATAGTTTAAACAAAAGTAGATTTTACAATAATAAATGGACTGACTACTAATAACTGTTATTTATTATAAACATTTATAACCTTTAAAATACTATTTGCTTGCTCAGTGAAACACACTACAAAACTGCAGAAGTTAATAATAACATTTCATGCACTCTGTAAACTTTATGTAGAACCTTGAATTTGGTATTAATAACCTTGAGATCGTAGAACGCAGCAGGGTGGCACAAATTCTGCTGCAAAATCATAGTTAACTTATAGGTTTTACTAAAAGCGCTCTAATGTAGTTCTGATCGAATACATTTTAGATACTTGTTACTACTCTCATAGAAGGTAATACATTTTTCAAAGATTGGCGAACTGTTCGAAGTTAATATCCTGCAAATCTTTCGATGTAGTTTCTGGTTTCCAAATGTGGTCAAGATTCTCTAAACTCACGCTGCCCAGTAAGATAAAAGGGTCAAATACTCTCTGCTTCTTGCCTTAGAGAGTTAAGTCTGCCCACTTATTTTCTCCTTAATAAAGTTTTCCAAACGTTTTCCTTTATTACTATTAACAAAACCCATTAAGGCGGATAGCTTCTTTTTCAGGGATTAAGTTTAAGATGCGCGAACCTTGAATAATCTTAAATAAACTTAAGGGTTGCAAGTATCTACACCGATATCAAATCAAAATATAATATGTTATGTCATTATTTATTAATCCCTCTATGATTTAACTACATGAAAACACGGCCTAATGCCTTCCTACTACACGTGACCTTGTATTATCAAGCGGTCTCGTCTTCCGCAGCTGTTCCGATACTCTTTCTATTGAGTGGTAACTTGTGTGTTTGTGTGTGTGTGTATGTGTGTGTGTGTGTGTGTGTGTGTGTGTATGTGTATGCGTGTGTGTGTGTGTGTGTGTGTGTGTGTGTGTATGCGTGTTTGTGTGTGTATTTGTGTGTTGTGTGTGTGTGTTTGAGTGAGTGTGTATGTGTGTGTGTGTTTGTGTGTGTGTGTGTGTGTGTGTGTGTGTATGTGTGTGTGTGTGTGTGTGTATGCGTGTATGTGGGTGTGTATTTGTGTGTGTGTATTTGTGTGTTGTGTGTGTGTGAGTGTATGTGTGTGTATACGTGTATGTGTGTGTGTATTTGTGTGTTGTGTGTTGTGTGTGTGTGTATTTGTGTGTTGTGTGTTGTGTGTGTGTGTGTGTGTGTGTGTTTGTTTGTTTGTGTGTTGTGTAATTGTGTGTGTGCGTATGTATGTGTGTGTGTGTGTGTGCGTGTGTGTGTGTGTGTGTGTGTGTGCGCGTGTGTGTGTGTGTGTGTGTGTGTGTATGCGTGTATGTGTGTGTGTATTTATGTGTGTGTGTGTGTGTGTGTGTGTGTGTGTGTTGTGTGTGTGTGTGTGTGTGTGTGCGTGTATGTGTGTGTGTATTTGTGTGTGTGTATTTGTGTGTTGTGTGTGTGTGTGTATGTGTTTGAGTGAGTGTGTGGGTGGGAGAGTGAGAAAAAAGAGTAATTTCATATCACAAAACGTTAGAAACCTAAAGTACTTACTTTTTGTAATTATAATTTTTAATTGAATCTCGTGGCGAACAGATGATTAGGTTGTTGAATTAATGCTCATCAGGTGCCTTGGTTCTCCCGTTTTAATTACACCATAATTTAATAAGAATCTAAATTGAAAAAACCAATCCCCGGAGGTAAAGGTCAGACTCATATTTGAACAAAATAATAACTCGAGGGCAGGTAAAGGTGACATGCTCATCCAGGTTGGACAAAGTTTTGCGTTTATAAACATGTTAATTAATATAACTTAAAGTTGTACGATATCGTTCGGCCAACGCAGGTCGAAACTCGATGAATGAAGTTTAGATAGTAATGGTGTAGATGGCAACGTAATTCACTTAGGCCAATTGTGCTGAGAGGGAAGTCTTGCACTGAGTAGTCCATTCGAGTGTATCGTTACCTGCTTGACCCAACTACTGGACAACAAGTAATGTAATTACAGTATAAATGCAAAACCCTACTAGACCTATATACATTTAGGCTATACTCTACGTCATTTTTTATCACTGAACAGGGGCTAGGTTAGTTCACCTGTGTTCTAGTCAACGAACAGGTGATGTTTTCGTGCATAGTTTAGTACCTATCCTTAGCTAGGCTATCCTTTGATCTATATTTCCTATAACATTGACTCAGGTAGTCTGGGTAATGAACGAGGGTGTCGATTGTTGCTCAAGTATCCCAAGCAGGTTTTACCTACTATATCTGATAATCCTAAATACCTCAAGAGGGGAACAAACCGTAGCCTTTGGTTGGACCCACAAACATTACACCTGGTAAACACGTCACTTGTTTTGAATATTCTAAATTCAATTTTCTCTGGTTTATTTACTCTAAGCAGTGCAATATAAAAGATTTTTGTCTTGCACTTTTCGATTATCTACCCAGTTATTTTTACGGTAATAGTTCTTTGGTGTTGTTGTATTTTAACAAGGTTATAGGTTTTTGGGTTATTTGAATTTGTATTTTGTAATACTGAACTGTATTCAATGTATTTATTATTCCGACTTTTCTTAATTATTTTACCCATGCCGTGACTTCTGGTTTACCAGGGGCAAAGTCTTGCTAGTAAAATTCCTTCCTGGTAGAACTAATATCCGTGTTGGAGCTGCCTTCAGCTCTTACGAGACATAGTTAGTAAACCTAAAGATGTTCAAAGGCAATATAGTAGGTAAAATATGTGAGACTGAGATGAAATCAGTCAGTCGCAAGGCACGGACCAGGCTTACTCTGTTCTACGACTGACCTCTTCTAAAGTTATGATGTCTTTTCATGAACAAGAACTGATCTAGTTAAAATTGTGTCAGGATGTGATTAAAGGAAAACCTGTTGTGAACTAGACATTAAACGTTTATGAGTCATGCACAATAAGATATAAAATAGTATGTTATACGGAAGTAGCTTTTACAAGTTTTTTAAAGGAACTAGTATTTTTTCTTGTTCCATTATTACCATTCGATACCAAGCCGTTGCCCAATATAAGAATATGTTTGTACTTTGAGTATAATAATATTTTTTTACATTAAAAAAAATTCTATTCATTTTTGTTACACTTAGCGAATAAAAGATCTCCTTTCTGGAGCACTAAAGTGTTTACGAGCACACATGTAGGATCAGGCCTACACTGTTACAGGGTTATTTCACATCCGCTTCTCGTACTGATACCAAACCTTTACTTTCTAAATCCTTTTAATGAAATCCCGAGAGAATTACTGCAATATCTATAGATATAGAAAAAGAAAAAAAACTATTACTTGCTTTATTTCATTTAAATAACTTATTTTCCTAGAAAATTATGATCCACATACACAATATAAATCTAAACAAGTAATATATACGCTATAAAACAGAATTTAATGCAATATCTACTTACGTCAACAATGAAACATTTTATATTACTTACTTGTTAAATATATAAATAAAGCTACAAAATCTATGCCTTAAACCATCTGTTCTACCACACAACCTATAATATAAAATCAACTGTTTTATGAATTTCTATGTTACCACTTATATTAAGCCAAATGGGTTAAATAACTAACCCTTGGCCTTTTTGTAAAGTTTTTTCTCTCATAATTACTTAATTAGGTTTATTAAGGAATTAACATTTGAAAAAAACTGTAATAATATCAAGTGTCACTCAATACAAGTTTAAAAATGTATTTGACTTGAGTGTACAAAATTGTATTTTAATAACGATTGAAAATTTGAACAAAATATACGAGGAAACTGTAAGGTAATAGAAAGAATTAAATAAAATATCGCCTTAAAATATCCAGTATTCCGTTCTAGCAGAATTCATATAAAACATTGATTACTTATACGCTTGTAAGAATTTCATTCTCTCTCATGTTTTTTTTGCTGTATCGTTTGACAGTTTTGTAAGGACTCGCAATAAAGGATTTCATTAAAATGGTTATGGCAACTATAGCAGGTGGATATTCTTACTGTGGCCGCTGTTTCGAAAATATTAGTTGTGGTTTATTATGTTCCATACAGTATGTTTTAAATGCATGTTCTTTCTACTGTGATGATGATCATCCTGTAAAACTCTTACGTATATAGCGAATATAGATACAATAGTACGAAGGTATGCAGGAGTGAGTTCACGTCCACGACGAAGGGTTGTGTACAATATGTAAACCTATTCTCTACAGGTGTCATTAATAAATGTCTACCTTTTAAACGCCTTGAAAGCACAAAGTTATAAAACATTATATGACTTGAGATAGGGCTAAGGGAAGATAATGAATTCCTCTTGGTATTGCCAATAGGAGAATGTTATGGGTTTACTTTGGAAAGGTATAAATAGACCCTACTAGCCCCTACTCGTATGTTACAACCATCAGTAATAATAAGCATCTATCTTTTTTTTTTAATAGTTTGAATTACCTTTGTACTAAAAAGATTTGTCGAAATGTTCCACACAAGTAAACTACATAAGTCTATATAATAACGATTTTATAGTGTTAGCCATCGCTGTCTGCTTTCCAAACTTTGCCTCCATACGTTCCAATTGTAGGAGTATACATCCGATACGTTCCTCCTACTCATGGATTTATTGATGGTTTCTCCCAATGCTATTCTGCGTCTTCCCTTTCTTCTCTCCGGGGGCGTCCATTCCGTACCAACTCTCGGTAATCTTCAATGCGACAACTTCTTTATGTGTCCGAACCATACCAGCAGCCTCCTCTGCATCTCTTCTACAACTGTCTCCTTTTTATCTATCATGTTCTAATGCTTTCATATTAGTTGCATATTCATATTGTCCTATATTCTCGTCTATAGAACTGTCATGAATTCCCTTGACCGTTCATTTTCACTACGTTGACTTTGCTCTTGCCTGCTTAAGATATAACCCACGTTTCTGAGCCGTACGTCAAGATACATTTTAATATGGTATTATGTACTCTTTTTAATGACGCGCGCGCGCGCGCGTGTGTGTGTGTGTGAGTGAGTGTGTGTGTATGTGTGTGTGTGTGTGTGTGTGTGTGTGTGTGTGTGTGTGTGTGTGTGTGTGTGTGTGTGTGTGTGTGTGTGTGTGTGTGTGGGTGTGTGTGTGTGTGTGTGTGTGTGTGTGGGTGTGTGTTTGTATGTGTGTGTGTGTGTGTGTGTGTGTGTGTGTGTGTGTGTGTGTGTGTGTGTGTGTGTGTGTGTGGTCACCAAAACATAAGGATAGTTGTATAATTGAATCCAAAACAGCCAGTGAAACGTCGTAAAAACCATCCTTTGTGCAGGCGAACTTCTTTTTACACCTTTCACTCACGTATATTAAGATTATTAATCAATAATAATTATTTCTAAGACTTACACATTCAATAACGAAAACTTGCAAACGACTGTTTCTGCAGCTAGATATTGAACAATGTAATTGTAATTATTTTCTACGTCATTGTTAAACACTGTATAATAAGAATCCATATATGCATCAAGTAGTTCAGCAATCTATGTTACATTGTTTTACCTGAGACTTAGTATTTATTCTACCAAGGGAAAAACGGACGGCTAAGTTAGGGATGGCTGACAATTTTATTAGGTTATTTATTTGTAAATTAGTTATTCGTGGTATTTCCTAATTCATCGTAGCTATGTACACCTCCCACGGCTCGGGGATATTTGTTATTAAAAAATTACTTTTGAAGGGGATTATAAATTCTGATTTAGGGAACAGTTTTGGAAATAGGGCGTCCTTTCGGCGGTAGTATATTATGAAAGCAATTGCAAAAGTTCTTTTTTAATATTTATTAGTTAACTACAGTGTCTTCGCCTCAATTATTGCCTTCTCCAAAACGACCCCTTTTAACCGCGATTTATATTTATATAGTACTTTTTTAATCACTCCACAGTAATCATATTCCGATGTTAGTTGCTTTTATAAAATAAATTGATTACACCATTCTTTCAACTTGATAAATATTGATAGCACAAGATAACAAAAATCCATAGGAGAGTTCTCTGAGTGTAAAATGCACGACATAATTTGTAAAATGTTTTTACAGCTTATTTGCTTGCCTCGAGATTTTTCGATCTTTACAGGATTAGAGTCAAAAGTTTTTACCTAACGTCTAAATAAAAGCTGGCAGGTGATCTCCATATTGCAATCCGTTATAAAGCAACCAAGCAAAACCATGTCAGTGTATGTAGCAGTGAAAGATTTAACCAGCAATGGGAGGACGCTAGTTCGTTGGTAAAATGCTCTAAGTAACCATAGACTATAGTAAAATAATATTAAAATATAATTATGTCGATATATTGGATAAATGTTAATAAAAACAAATAATAAATAATAAAGACAAATAACCACAGTAAAATTAACGAATTCATTATAAATCAAGACCTGATTCATAATTCAGTTACAATTTACCATTTTCAGGCATAGTATATTTGAACGCGTATATTCCTCTCATAGCATAAATAAATTTGTATAAGATTTATACTACATAAGGAAAATTTAAAGTAAATTAATCCTAGTATGCAAAATAATCGAGGATTGAAACCCTTATTCTACTATGTAGCATATAACATAAAATGGGTATTCTTTTAATTGTATGTTATCTGCTTATTAAAGTTAAAATAATTGTCTACAAGATATCTACAACAGTATAGGAGTGTTGGAGCGTGACGATATTGCATGACGGCAATTGGAAGACTTTTCCCCGTACAATTCTTATGTTCAGACGAAGAAGTATTCAGGTTAAATAATAACAGTTTAATTCTAGAACTCAGCAGTTCCATAGAAGTCTAATATCATCACTCATTTATGCAGAGCAACTTAGAGTTAAATACAACCAGAAACTAGGGCAAGCATCTAAATTCCCAACCTGTCATACGATTTTTCCTTCATTATCAGAGAGAAGACTATCGCTTCTGAATCTGATATACTTGTTTTTAGTGATGGCCATATATTGAAGACTGCTGTTTTGGAACCGATTACGGATTTATATAGTAGAGATAACTGGATCCATGTATACACCGATGGGTCAGCAGTAAAGCATGCCTCTGGTGCTGGCTTTTACAGCGACCACTTTGAGGGCTGCAGCCCAGTTGGAATTAATGTCAACAACTTCGATAGTGAGATTGCTGCTATAGAACAAGCTGTCGAAAAACTTTGTTCGATCTCCAGAAAGTAGGAAAGAGCTGTATTCTTGTTGGAATCACAGACTGCTATATTTGCACTAACTAGTAATACCTCCACCGACTGTGTGCAAACAATGAATGGACGAAAGGCCCTGGCAGGGGTGATTGAAGAGGGGTGGTACATTGTGCTGCAATGGCTCCCTAGCCATGTCGGTATTGAAGGAAATAAACGCGCAGACCAGCTAGCGAAAAAAGGCAACACCTTGCCACAGCCTGACAACCCTATATCTCTATTGAAAGCAAGAAGTCTGATTGAATCTACAAACAATAAAAAAACATGTGAAACCCTGTTTGCAAATGAGTGCTGGAAAGGTATGAAGGGGCCTAGCGCACCAGGGCTAATACCACATAACCTACCTAGAGTGGAAGCTGTTGCCAGATTAAGAATGCTTACGGGTCATGGCTATCTGCAAGCCCACCTATATAAAATAGGATTAGCAGTCTCAGATATTTGCCTTCTGTGCCACTATCAAAAGATGAACGCCCCACATCTTCGGAATTGCACAGCGTTGCAAAATGTGGAAGACCGAAGTCAATATTGTCTGTACTGGGAGGATAGGAGGAGAATGGCAGAAATGCCAACTTTTGGCATTGCCTATAGAAATAAAAGAAAAGAATTCTGGAACAAGTACGGATCTATATTTTACAACACCGATTATATTTTAAAATTATGACCAGCCTAATATAGAGCAATAACAAATGTATTATTTGTGATATTTAGTATATTACAATCTCTTGTCCAATATTGAAAAAATATTTCAGTAAAATATTGTTGCAATTTTCAATATACATCTTATTTTTAAAACGTCTTCCAGAACAAAAAAAAGGCATATAGCCTACGTTTATAAACACCTCTTCTACAACATAACATATAACTGTTGTATGATACTAAGTTACCACTTTGTTTAGGCTACACACACACACACACACACATATATATATATATATATATATATATATATATATATATATATATATACAAATACGTAGTTATGATAGAGTATGACGTTTTACAATTCCTTTTACTGGCTCACACTTGCCATATATATATATTTCCAATATATATATCTTGTAAACATTTTTAAACGTTAATAAAATACGTTTTTATTCATCCATTCAAGTTCAAATATACTTTTTTAAAAGCTGTAATGAATGACAATTGATTTTATTACATTGTTTGTAAATATTTATTCCGTAATTTAGTTATAAAAATTGGGGGTGGGTCTAGGCCGGACTCGAACTGAGTATTTTCATGTTTGAAGTCTAGCGCTTTAGCACTGAGCCAACTTTCCCATACCTAGAATGTACTTCTCAAAGATGTATATCAGTTGTTTTTACCCCTATTTGATTGCACAACCTTAAATTGTTGCAATGATTACCACACAATATTATAAATAGTAACTGTATGAAGCAACTGTGGCGTAATGTATATTTTTAAATAAATAAAACCTCTAAACCACAAATAACATTTATTTAAACCTTATGTACATTTCGATTGCCCAGCAACCATCTTCAGAGGTATTTAAAAAATACAACTAACTTTAAACAACATAATACAACAAATATATAGGCATAAACCTGTAACTACTTCGCCACGTTGTAGAGGGGGTATTTACTGCAACGTGATTGGTCGTACTAGTTTTTTTAAATTAAGGGGCGTGGCGAAGAAGTTACAGGTTTATGCCTATATATTTGTTGTATTATGTTGTTTAAAGTTAATTGTATTTTTTAAATACCTCTGAAGATGATTGCTGGGCAATCGAAATGTACATAAGGTTTAAATAAATGTTATTTGTGGTTTAGAGGTTTTATTTATTTAAAAATTATAAATAGTGCTCTAGGAATAAAAACGAATGAAAAAAATAATATAAACAAACAAACTAGATTAACGCTATAGACCCCTACTTGGTAAACGGGCAATGAGAAAGCAAAGCGAAAAAAACTGCAACACAATGCAAGCGACGAAAAAAGAAAGCGTTTAAATAGTAACAAACCAAAATAATATTCCAACATCAAACATTGAAAGAAAATGGAAAACTGCAATGAAACTCGCTTTTTATTTTGCTAATAATTATTATTAATATTACATATTTATAAAGATATTTATTATAAAGATATTGTAAATAACAAAAATAAAATTTTTCTTTTTCGAATAAAGTAGGAATAACCTTTTTTTTAAATTTGATATGACTTGTTTTTTTGGGTGACGTCAACTGGTATATTTTTCCAATACAACTATTATGACCAGGGAAAGAAGTATTTACCCAGATAAATTACAGTTTTATTCTGGAACAAGTTGGATCTACATTTTATGACAGGGATTATATATTTAAGACTTTGACCGGCATATTCCGGACCAAATATATCATATACGTTTATCCAGATTAAGTAGTTTGGTTTTGAGTTTTAGAAAACCAATAACAATATCCAATTTAAAAACATGTGATTATTAAAATATATCAATATTTATAGTATCTAACTAAGCCTCATGTTTTATAGGGGACAATAGTAAAATAAGATTATAAAAGAAGAACTTATATTTAATCACGCACACACACACACACACACACGCATGCTTTAACCGCAGCCAAACTGTTTTTGTACGACCAAACCGTAAAAGAATGAAAGCGGGTGAAATTGCCACTTCGTATTACAACAACCCCAAAGTAAACGGAATGCCACCGATGTAAAACTCGTTAAGTTTTTGCTTGAGCGAGATTCTTCGAACTTTCGCCGGATTACCTTGAAATTGTTTCATTTAACGAGGAGATAAGAAGGGACCTAATCCTTACAATGCAATTCCTTTACACCACTTTTATACGTCAGTGACAAATACTAGAAATAGTAAAAAAACTAAAACTAATCCGTTACTAAAGTATTGTTTTATAAACCAATTACAACTTTTGTGCCCTATACGTGTATCCGCTCTTTGCAAGCTGTCGACATAACAAAAAACAGTTGTTTTAATTATGGAACAGAGATGGATCTATATTTTACAATGTGCTTAATCTACGTATTTTCCCTAAGGCGAAATATATTTGTCCAAAATTAATCTAGCTGATGATGGTAACTTTCTAACTGAAATGTACATCAGGTATACAATAATTCTTTGTTTAATATTCCTGATGATGTTGGTACTGTTAGCCAACGAAAAGCTTTGAATTGTATATTCAATTATAATTCTTGTATTTGTATTTAGACTTAGTTCTTTATTAATACACAAGAATACATAATACGATATATATATATATATATATATATATATATATATATATATATATATATATATATATATGTGTGTGTGTGTGTGTGTGTGTGTGTGTGTGTGTCTATCTTGTTCACATTTTCAATCGTTATTAAACAACCGTTCTTAATAATCCAAAACAAATTCAAATTTATTTTTTAACCCTTAATGGATGACAATATTCATGGTATAGTTTTAATTATTTTTCATATTTATTCAATATTAAATTTTAAAAAGTTTATATATCGTTTGGTTTCGAACTGAATGATTCAATGCTTGAAATCCAGCACTTTAGCACTTAGCCAATTTTATCATAGCTAAAAATAAATTACTACATTATAGTTGTACATATATGAAATTATAAGAAAAAGGAGATATTGGTAATGCTCTTCCAATAATTCAGCATTACACGAGATGGATAGAGTGATATATTATAATCCACCATCAACGTCTGAAAATAGAAAAAAAAGTATAAATAAACATAATCGCCCAACATTAAATAATGTAGAAAGGAGAGTAGATGGAAATTCTATTTCTGTTTTGTCACTTAATATTGTGATTCTGTGATATATGTATATACATATATATAAATATAAATTTTTATATTTTATTGTAATAAAAGTTTGTCAAATAACTTTCTTTTTGTTTACCTCAGTAGAAATTGTTTTTATATATTACTTGTTTATAGTGTATAGTTAAGTGTTATTTCACAGTTGCTTGAGATAATAATTAATTAGTATACTGTTATAGTGTCCCTTTAGTTAAGTTTGGTTTCTACCCTGTTAGAAACTTTTCAACTTACTTAAAGTAAACTAAACCTTTGAGAACAGTTCGATACTGCATGTGCTGTTATTATTTTATATGCAACATGTTTTGAACTATAATTTTAATAAAGGACATAGTAATTAGATGGGTTTTGTTATCACAGAAAATCTGATTTCTTACAGACATTTTAATAAAACTGCTTTATAGCTGACTTTCGGAGTAAATTTTACTATGATGCAAAGTGAAAAACTATAAAACAGAACCTATTTATATATTATACATTACATTTTAGATCAAACTCTGGGTCTCATATTACTTTTACATTTTCATTATTATTTAAATATTTTTAAAAATACTTTTCCATTTAGAAAAATTTAGCCTTGAAAGGGAGCAATAAGTGGTAATAGATAAGCTATCCATGCAATACTACACTCAGGGTTTGTATCAACGAACTGATTATTGGTATGTTTCTCAAATGGCATTTAACTATATACATTATCACCTTAAACGTACCTATCAAGCTGTGTCCTTTACCAAGGTCGGAGGAATACCTATAAGGGATACGCTGACCTATATGGCCTTATAACCGTTTTAATTCAGAGCTTGGGGAAATCTATTTTATAATAGCTTTAATGGTTTGCAGAAAATATTTGTCGGGTTTTCATTTTGCACGCTTAAAGAATAAATTACTTTAAATTCTCTACATTATAAATCCAAAAAAATTATGTTTTAACAATTTCTTTGTATTCTGTTACAATCATGATTAAAAATTATGCAAAAACTATTATTTCTTTTAAAATTGTGCCTGAAATTATGCAAATTTAATTTAATTTTAGAACATAGTTTTTAGGAGTTGGCTAGGATAAAGCTTTTTATAATAATAAAAACATAGTAAGGAGAAGTCATTATTTTTCCTTTTCCAGATATCTGGCATTTTCTACCCAAAAATAATGTAGAAATAAAAAAAAAACCTTACTGCATAATTTAAATACTCTTCAAGTTCATAGAACGCATCATCACCATAATGACCTACACTTTCCATCTTTTATTTCATCTCAGCAACGCTACATAATACTGGATTTAAACATTTACGCTAATTAAACTTTAGGGAATTTAAAGAAATGTTTTTAATTTTTATTTGAAGCAATTAAAATAACGGTTTTCAGTTTTCAAATATAAATTCAGAGTGTAAAAGACCATTCATATTCTATAATTGTAAACATCAATTTAATATCTCGTTCCTTTTAAAAGTAATTTCCATAATTTATGTTTATTTACAGGTTTGTTCATTCCCTGTGTTGATTTAGATCCACTTTTTAACGAAACTAAGGAATTAAAAAAAAACTATTTTACTTTGATAAAACTTATTTAAAAATTAATTTTCAAAAATAAAAATAACACTATCCATCTGTGATAAACTCTCGATCCCGTGTACATATAACAGTCGATATTTTTAATCAGTTGCAATCCTGGGCTGAAGACAAATGCAGACTTAGAGATTTAAGAGTGATACAGTAAAACCTCTCATATCTGGATCAATGTGACGAGCGTCCGATTAGTATAACGAAAAATCCGGATGAGGGAGGGATTATAAAATAATGTGTGTTTGTACTATGTAATCCCAACTATTCCAATAAGAAGTACTTACAATTTAGTTCCACGCCTGTATTTAGTTCCTTAATACTGTACTGTTCATACATAAAAAGAGGTTTCGGTTTCTTTGATAAAATATCTTTCTCCCTTCGAAAGAGTAGAGCATCGGCTGCTGTTGCCTCATCTTGTTAATCGATTGACTTACCTGGTCAAATACCTGAAAATCTTCTCTATTCGCCATGGTTTACTTTTCGTCATTTTCGGCAAGCTCATGCTGTGTGTTCAATAAGTCTATAATATAATAATTCGCATAATAAGGACTCTTGCTTTATTTTCGTATTAGGCAAAGTCCGGATATAAGAGGTTATACTAAGATATAACCATACGTTTGGTGAAATACTCTTTGTACAACCATATCTCTCTTAGTGATTTTGCAGTAAATATATGTAAAGTCTTTTTACAATCAACACACTGAACATTAAGCAATTTATAATTTCATTTTTACGTTTTTCACAAGTTTTTCTACGGAATTGGTTTTTTCCATTTTTTTTGCAGCTTACTCCTACCGATTTCGCTGTCTCCCATTGGATTTGTTGTTCATTTATTGGTCCGCCTTTTGTTCAATTTTAACGTTTTCCTATTTTTGTGAATCAACTAAGAGATAACACTCGATACCAATTACTGACGATTTTCTTAATCTATCTGTATTAATTCTATATTTATATGACATACTTTTGTATTCTTTTCACTCTAATACATCTGAACGCACTAAGATCAATAATCAGATGAAATGAGATGTTCATGCTAAATTAATTGAGAACGAAAACAGACCCTCAAAACAAATTTGAATATGGCAATCAAAATATGACAAACTAAACCTATGAGGACGCTAGAGATGGAACCAAACCTTAAAAATGGATAACATGAAGAAAGTTATAATATTATCGTTTGTATATGTGTGAGAGAGAAAGAGAAAGACAAACACACTCGCGTACACACACACTTTATTCTCTTTTTCTAATGGTAAACTTTAAAATAATGTTTATTTCTTTTTAATTTCCTTATCTTTGCCCATTTCAGTGACGGATTTTAATATCGCCTCGGCGATGCGAGGATGTACATCTATTCTTTGAACTATATTTCAGATGGAGACAAAAATATCAAATTTAACGCCATTCGCCTGGAATTTTTTGGTGAAATTTCGCTCTAAACCTCTTTCCCCTAGATGTAAGAACATTATTGATCCTGGTTAAACAACCTCTGATTTCCTGCGGCACAACAAACAACGAATAATATCAGTATTAAGATATTATTTCAGTTCTGAATAATTTCAAACAAAATTATAGTTATTAAGTCATTACTACAACAACCAATAGTAAAAACAACAAAAAGTTATTTCATTCATGCTCAAAACAGTGCACGATTTAATTATTTACGGTTAAGCTTTTCACTTTAAACTTTAAGTTACTTCATTAGCAGTAATTAAATGACTTTACATTTCACTCTATGATATAATAATTTGTAAATCTTAATTATTTGAAATAAATTTATTAAATAATTAACTTACTGTAAGCAAAAGAACTTACTGACAGAGATAAACACGCTCTAACATGAAATAATTAAAGTTCCAAGAACAATTATATATTTCTATAAACAAATTTAATATTGTCTGACACAAATTGAAATAATTATTACTCTCGTAACATGTCAGAATTCAAATATCGTGGTTTTGTCATTGTGTTTATTTCGGAGACACCTCAAATTACAAAAACAAAATACAAATCTTCTCTTACTCCAATACTAGAGAACATGTCAGAGTTAATATTTTTTTACATATATCTCAAGGCAATACAGACTTAAATCCTGTGCAACAATATGAACAAACATTACCAAAATATATGGAAGCCTTATGTAAGAATAAGGTATTCAAAGGCTTATAAAAAACGTGATATTTATTGACTCAAGTACTATAGTACTAAATTTACTTGACTGATATGTATGGGCAAGTTATGTTGATGATATTGTTGCAGTCGTTAATAAAAAAAACACAACATAGAAGGTTTTTTGCAAAGACATAGATTTCATAAACACCTAACTTTCACGGTAGAAATTGAAAATAATGGAGGTTTACAGTTTCTAGATGTTATGGTCTCTAGAAATAATAACAATTTTAAATTTAATATACATAGAAAAAAGTTACACATACAGATAGATACATAACTCTTGATTTCTTTCTTTTTCTATACTTGCTTTGAAGAACACATTACAAAAGAAAAACAAATAAACCCTAAAAACAGCTACGCAGAACACCTAAAAACACCCAACACACTCACACCGACATAAACACTAATTTAATTGTTCTACACACAATAAAACAAAGTAAAAAACTAACAACCTTAGAAAAATATGAAATCTTCAAAAACCACGTAACAGATAAAGAAAACGTAATAAATGATTATAAACACTTTGAAGCCAACAGCCTTTTCTATTATATGACACACAAACCAAACAACTTACCTCATTACACAGTCATATATCCGTTTCCGTTAGAGCCTTTACACCCAACCGATGTCGCCAGTAGAGGGTTAGCTTCATAAAAGGAACGAATGTTTTGAAAAGCGTCAGCAAGTAAGCATTTACGTTTTCCCTTAGTTGAATATTTTAAAATTAGCAAAAAGATATGTTAAGAATGAAAGTAAATCGGAATTTTTTTAGTTTCCGATGCGAACCATGTCGTAATAAATATATATGGAGGAAACTAAACGAAGTACACAAATTAGAGCAAAAGAACATTTTTCCCATTTAAAATATAATAGACCTAAAATGTCAGCTATGATGTAGCATTGTTTTGACGAGTGCCGTATATTTAGAGGTAAAAGTGTAATCCTTTTAAAGAATTTGATACATTTTTAATGAATTATATGCGTGGAAAACTTTATTTATAAATAAATATAAACATAAAATTTGTTAATAATAAATTAAGACCATTTCAAAATAGCATTTTATTATAAGAACACTAAGTGTTAAATATTACATTTTTTGGATTATAAAATATAAATTAATAGTACGTTTTATCAATATTATAGTTTTATCAAAATTAAATATTCGTAGTTCATTATTTCAATGTGTAGTTCACATTTTGTTCATTGTAAATGTATTTGTAGGCGGGGTTTGCCCAGATCTGGTTTTAACATTTGTTGCTATAATATACGCTTTGTTCCATTTCTTTAACTAAAGTTATATGGTTGTGATAGAACCACTGATGATGGTGACATAATGTCATTGCAATGCGTTTGATTAAAATTTTATAATTGTCAATTGTATAAATATCTTGTGTTTATCACCTTAACTAACAAGCCGAATATTGTTTGTACTATAGTACTGCTCAAAATAGAAATTCTATCACAACGATTTTGTTTAAATAGTATTTTTTTTTATTAATATAGGCCTACATCGTAGCAATAATACACTCATTCAACAATCCAACCATGGCGTAAGGTGAATAAAATATGTTTTACCTTTTGTAAATTAAGTTTTCTCAACAGAAGTAAAATAAATTATATTGTTATTTTATGTGTATACATGTAACATAAAAAGCCTTGCAAACATAAAATACAGATTATCCAGGAATGGAAATAATCCAGACTGACTCCTTACGTGTAGCAAAGGGAGAGATAATGAGGTGATTATTGACCATATCCAATCTCCTTCGAGAACTTTTAAAACTGAGCACTATCGTAAACTTTGCATTAAAAAGTTATTACAAGTGTTTTCTCAATTTTTAACTACATCTTTTATATGGTAGAGTATAAATATATATTTGGTCAAATATTTTACTGTTGTTCATTTATTTTTAAAATAATATTGTCTCTAATGAATATCTTCAACGTAATTGTTTTTATTTCTTCCACGAATCTATAAAAGATAGTAACTATAATATTCATTGTTATTTAAGAAGTAGGGGTGGGAAAGGACGATTTAAGCAACTACATGTGAGAAATCCCAAAAATGGGAACTGATAATTCTGTGTTTTACCCAGGGAATTATATATATAAACAAGTAACATAATCAAAGATTTTTAAAGTTAATTCCTACTTGGATTTTATTTAATTTGTAATAATTAATTATAATTATTATATAATAATTATAATTATAATTATATAATAAGCATAGCTTATATAATAAAGCATAGCTTGTGCTTTAAAACAGCTGTTCAATCACATAATCTATAACAATTAATCAGCTGTTTAATGAAATCATAAGCTTTCCTTTATTTTAGGCTCAATAGGACTAAATAAATAACTTGATTTCATGCCTTGCCCCTTTTTAGAAAAGTTTTATCCCGTATAAAACTAAAAAAAAAACAAATAAATTAATTTCATGAATTATTATTTTACATAACATTATCTTACATAACACGAAGCTGATAGATAGCTGTTAATGTGCAAGTAAACCTCGACTTAGTTTTACCTTTTCAAACTCTCGAAATTTCAGTTATACTATCACACTTTAAACGCATTTGAAAGTATGTTTCAGTATCGTACTGAATCCTTCAGACACCTAAGTAGTTTAGATACTCATCTACACATTATAAGTCATTACATAGAAGAGCAGATAGAGAATACAAAATTATAAATGTAAAGCTGTACGGAAGCTTGTTTAAATATACAACAGTAAATAAAACTATCAAAATTCATCAGACAACACTATAATAGTTCAAATAATTAGTTGTTGAGAAACAACTATATAAAACAAATTCATAGCAGTAGATCTGGCCCCAGACTGGCACAACTACCCCTAACTCGGCCTCTACGTAACCTAGGACTATAGGGGTAGTTTTGGATGATGCTGAAGGTCATCCCGCACCTGATCCCAGCCTTAGGGGTGGTTTCGACTAGATATCTCTGTATGTTTTTAGATAATTTAATCTGTAGCGTGGGGAGCCTGCTAGTCAGGGATCGCAGCCCACTGACGTCATATAATAACCGTTAAATCTTTCCACAAGATAACCCAACGCAGGAGGCTATTTCAGCGTTGCTTTATCTAAAGACTGGCTTAGGGGTGCCTTTACCTGAGGCCTGGCTCCTGGTGGCTTTACCTCGGGGTGACTTTACCTGACACCTGGATGGCTTTACCTAGGACTTGGTGGAGGTATTTGTCTTGGTCGATAGGCTGTAATTGATATAGCGACCATCCTGGACCTAGGGCTGACTCCAAAGGGGCTTTACCTCGGGCCTGGCTCCTGGGTGTCTCTAGGCCTTGGTTACCCAGGTTGGCTTTACCTTGCTCCGTGTTAGCTTTACCTAAGGCCTAGCTGCTGGGTAGCTAGTCTCGGTTTGGCTTTAACCGAGACCGTGCTCTATATTGGCTCTACCCGCTCCTAGGCGGTGTTACCTCAGGCGAGGGTTCGGGAGGGACTTTTACGTAGGACACCGATCATTTTTGACAATCTGAAAACAGGTGAACCCGCCCACACAACGGTCCATAATAGACTTTAACCATATCCCGTACGGTCATTTGATCCAACCGTTCGATTTTCGGCAATTTCATATTTTATTTAAAAACTATCCCTAGGTGACACTACCCCTTAGCCGTCCATAATACACTCTAAACTCACCCTATCGGTCAAGAAACGTTTTTCCAAACTTTTTTCGAAAACTACCCCCCACCCCCCAATCCACCCCCGGAGCTACCCCCGGAGATGGTCCTGAACGTAGCTGAGGTCACCCCCAACACTTAGGTTAGGTTAGGTTGGATCCATTTTGGCTAGCTTGGGTCAGTAGCTTAGAAATAATTTTCTTCGAAAAACTACCCCCCACCACTCTAAACGTGGTCGAAACCACCCCTAAGGCTGGGATCAGGTGCGAGATGACCTTCAGCATCATCCAAAACTACCCCTATAGTCCTAGGTTACGTAGAGGCCGAGTTAGGGGTAGTTGTGCCAGTCTGGGGCCAGATCTATTCATAGCAAGTACAAAACTAAAAAGCTTCCAATAATACAAGAAGAAAGCAAAGTTTAAACTAAAATACTGAATAAGAAAGACAATACTATTGAATAAATTAGAACTACGTCTGATTTAAATTATTTAAAACCATTGTTCCTCAGCTCGTGTATGTTTCATTTGCAAAACAACCATCTATACAGGTACAACATAAACCCTATATTTGTTTATACACTAAAGAACTCTGTATAGGCTTATATTTGTTTATAGAAGGTTTCTATCTACTTATTAGAAATTGCTCATGGGTCAGATAAAAAATGTGGGAAAAATAACCACATATCAAAGACTCATTATAAATTGAAAAACTGTACGCAGGATAGTATTTAAAACTTTCGATGCCAAACATATTATTTTAGAAATAACATGTTCATAACGCTACATAAAAATATTACATCAGGCAGAAAATAAATAAATAAATTAAAACAGCTGTTCAATCACATAATCTATAATAATAAATCAGCTGTTTAATGAAATCATAAGCTATCCTTTACTTTAGGCTCAAAAGGACTAAATAACTTGATTTCATGGCGTGCCCCTTTTTAGAAAATTTTATCCCGTATAAAACTAAAATAATCCATTAAATTAATTTCATGAATTATTATTTGAAACAATTGTAATACCATCAATTGTCATTCAAAATGTAATTGAACTTGAGTGGATGAATACATATTTTATAAACTATAGAAGGTATATATTATTATTGTTAATAATAATAAATAAATATATATATATATATATATATATACAAAATTAAATATAAATGTAAATATACTTATATATATATATATATATATATATATATATATAATAATAAATTATATGATTTAATTTTGTAAAATTATTTTATTAGATAATCATTTTCCTGAAGATGCTGATACTATTTTATCGGCGAAAAGCTTTGAACAAATATATTCATTAAAAGTATTCTTGTTTTTGAAATATTTTTAATTTATTAACTATATTACAAGAAAACATATCACCATATTTAATATATTTAATATATATATATATATATATATATATATATATATATATATACATATATATATATAAATATAAAATACGTTTTCTTGTTTAATATGTTTCCTTTAAAAAAAAAAAAAAAAAAAAAAAAAATATATATATATATATATATATATATATATATACGAAGAGTGCGAAATAACAATAGAAATTGGATAACCTCAAACTAAACTCTCGTTTTCAAATACAACTCTGGTACGATATTTGTGTTACAATGTCATGAGCCACTGAACTGTGTTATTCTATTATAGAGGCTGAACTCTTTGCAACTTTTCCAACGACCTTGAGAATAGACTCGTGTTGTGACAAGTTTATGGATGTTTTCGTAAAGAGCTTTAGGGTTATTGATGTTAAAAGTCCAAAATAATTTTACAAAATGTTTATATATTTTACACAATCATTTGTTTATGAATGGAAGTCTCGTGTAACTGGCAAGGACAGACGTAGTTGGCTGTTACATGTCTTGAAGGACGAACAGCTAAAATCAATATCACCTGTTGAATGTTTACTTCTACAAATCTGATAAACTTTTGATCAATTTCAGATTAGAAATTATTTAATGCATAGACCTAGTATATAAGTAAGATTTTTTTTTTCAATTCAATTCTCACTTGAACCAACAAAAAATATTTTGACAACAATATCAAGGGGTAGTTAGAAACTGAATTTCCTCCCAAATTTCCTTCTTCCTTTCTATGTGTGGTGTTGAGACTATTTTTTGTTTGTTACTATTTATACTCTTTTTTTGTCGCTGGCATTGTGTTTAGTTTTTTCGCATTGTCCGCATTGAAAAACTATTGCCCGTTTGTAAAACAAGGTTCATCAATGCAGTTTGTTTGTTTATGATATTCTTCTCACTCAATTCTAATCATAGAGCATTATTTATGATATTGTGTGGTAACCGTGACAAAATTTAAGGCTGTGTAACGAAGGTTTCGACGAATATCAGAGGGGGGAGAAGACAAATTCATATACTTTTTGAGAAGTACAATTCTAGCAATGGGAAAATTGGCAGAGGGCTAAATACTTCGAACATGATGATAATCGGACCAAATATGACCAAGACCCCCCTCCAAAAAAATTGCATAATTTATTTATTGAATAAATAGTTTTAAAAAAACACTATTAAAGTCAATTGTCATTTACTATAGGTATTTGAACCTTATTGAATGAACGTATTATCAAATGAAAATTTGTGCAAGATTTGTATGAGGAGAGTGTGATCTAATAGAAAGAATTGAGAAAAAACTTTTCCTTATGGGGAATAACACATAGGCTTAATAGGGTATGTCTAAGTCTACAAAATACCTTCATCGGCCTTAACCGGTGGTGTAAGGCCTTGGGCGTTCGTGAGACACCTGCTGGATGAAGAAACGTAGAATATTTCCTATGACCCCATTTAAGTTTAAACTTCACGTCTTGGCCCTATAGAATGCAGAGTACAGGGTGTGTATTATTACGGCAGCAGGCTGTCCCCCTTTACGTATCTAAAAAATGGCAGTTTTACTTACCAAACATTATCGAAATTCGCCATATACCAAATAGGAGCTAAATGTCCTTTGAGTGTTACATAGTGAAAATAATTCTGCGAAGAAAATAAATTCAATTAATTAATATGTACACCTAAAAAAGAAATAGTTAATTATCTAATAAGACCTTAGCTAGTGAGAACAATTCATAAAGGTAAAAACTAGAAGGGTTTACTCAGGATCTAACTACACATAATAAACTAGTTATTAATAAATACAATCTAGTTTTAACGAAATAAAGAAAAAATGCACTTTGTTAAATATTACAGACATAGATAAGTAATACAAATATCCTTTTAGTAGAGAAAGCTAGTATTCATAGGCTGAACAGTAAAGCCTATAACGTGATACTATCTAAAGTACGATTCTTCACCATATACGAGTACAATTGCTATTATATATTACAATGAAACATATAGGATAAATTTACTTAGTATTCTAAATAATAATAATTATAATAAAAAAAAAGAAAGGTGTGACCAAGATAGCATATTAAAAGGCCGACAAAAGGAACTTAACCAATGTATATTTGGGTTTAAGTCATAAACCAGTGTCGAGGGAGAGTAATGAAAAAGAAGGGTTCAAAGTATTCTAAGATTCAAGTATTTCGGGAAATCCCAGAATAGCATAGGGAAGTAACACTGTTCCCGTGTGGGAAGCATCATTTGTAGAGGACTGTGAGAAAGGCACAGAAATAACAGAGAATGTTGCCTGAATGTTAGGCGTTCGGAATTTTATAAAGTGAAATCTAATTGGCTGAAATACGTAAGAAGGGAGTATATGATTGATTTTAAAAACTAAAATCATCGGGCAAAAACTAGGTTTTTTTTGGGAATTTCGAAGAGTGCTGACGTATTGGTGGGAACAAGTTATAAGAAATGTTTTAAAAGGGTTAAATTCGTTTTAGAAGAGTTAATGCATTTGTAAAAGGAGTAGCTAATTGTTTATGTGTAGTAATTTTAAAAATGATACGAGTAATGGATTAAGCAGACATTAGAGAAATTAAGGAAGTAAGTTAAATATTGTGTAAATGTGAAGAGAAGACGTATCCGCCAGGTACCATTGAATTACAGGAACGCAAACAATAAGCACAATTTTTTTATATTGGATTCAGACAAAACGATTAATAAATGAGTAAACTCAGAACCAATTTAAATTCATTGTTTTATAAAAAATAATGTATTTTTCTTTCGCCTCTTTCTACTTTATAAAAGATCCCGTAGTAATGACCCGAGAGAAAGAGCAATCTAACACTGTATTTATTAAACTTTATCGAAATAAAAAGCTTAAAGCCTCAAGAGTCCACCTTTTTTAATAATTTAAGTAGTAGTTGTGCAATCAATCTTTGTCACTGGATCGTATTTATGTAGTTTTGGTGTAATTTGTAATAATTGGGTGTTAGAGGATTAATGTGATGTTAAATTTATATGAGTGTTAATTATTTAGAAACGTGAAGGCATGACTATAGAAAGGTACCGCAATAATATTAAGGTAAAATATTTAAATAACCCTTAAATTATATACTGTATATTATTAAAACTATGAATAAAAATATTTTAAATACAAGAATAGCTTTAATTTATATATTATTCAAAGCTTTTCGCCAATAAAATTAGTATCAACCTCTTTAGGAAAAATAATGATGTAACACAAATTTAATAACAAAACATTAAATCATATGTGCTACAATTAACCCATATGTTTATTTGTATTTATACTTCTTTGTAATCTTTGCCATGACATCAATGACCTCGTAATTAGTCGGTGTTTTGATATTACTTGAATTTGTGCATTAATTAATTGGTCTTCAACTTAATGTTTACAAATTTCTAATGTTTCGATTATATTCAGGAGATCCCTGTCCATTATTGGTAAAATGATTAGCGTAAATTATCTTTAGTAATATATAGGTTTGGGAAATATATTTATAAACTCTATACTATCGTGTCTTAAATACCTTGTTGAAACATATACGTAAACGTATATATAGGCTTTATATAGACGTGAACATATACAATTACAAAGAAAACAACTGCTATGATCTATTATTATTTACCAGGATTTGAAACCGTTATAAATCAATAGGCGATTTAAGAGTACAATTAATATCTATTAATACCATTTATGAGTACATAGGATTTTACCTGAGTGTAGGTATTTTAATTCACTGTGTTTTATACCTTCAGTACATACAGACAGGCCAATGTAGTAGATACGTTTACCTATTGTTTTATATAAATGGTATTAAACTGATGAAAGTAGTATTTTTCTTTTTTACACTCCAAATCAACTTAACGAAATTATTTATCTGCTTTTTATTTTAGTTTAAGCTGGTAGAAAAAGAAAGAAAAAGTTAGAAAAAGTTTGCCTTGTGAATAAAACCAATAAACCATCAGATTCTCCCAGCTGACTGACTCTTATTATGCATGAACTAACTTTCCATTCGTCGACTTGGTGCTATTGACGTGGAAATATACGATTCATTTTACTTTTTCAATAAACCCAATACAAGATGTAACAAAGCGAATGTCGTCTTTACATTTCCATACATTTTATTTGTGTCAGAAACATTTCTTTGGTATTAAAGTGATGTAAATATAGGCGTGGGTTTTAAAATTAATCTATTTCTGATGGGTTCAGATGACGAGAAACAAGTCTGAGTTTAAAAAATTCAGAAATAATCATGCAGTAAAATAGTAAAAATGTTTTAGTAATGTTTTAGAGGAATAGCGAGGTAAGTTAATAATTTAGCAATAGGGAAATAGTTAGCAGTAGTATGTTTTTGGAGAGGGTGATTTTTGAGGCGGTTTTATAGAGCGAACTGCATCGAGTACAGGCTGATAATACTTTAATGGTTACATAATGCTTTATTCTATAATTTTAAAATAATATATTCCAAATAATACTTTACACTCTTTATTAGATATACCCTTGTGTATATTTCTTTACAAAAAGGAATTATAGCCCTGAACTCTAAAGTACATTTTCTCAAAATGTTGTACATTAGACTTTATAACTTTTCCTCTCGAACATCCATTGCATAGTAGAATCATGATAGAGTAAAAAGGATGGCACATATTCCATATTAATTTTATTGTAATTGAGTTGAATTGACTTAAGGCACCACACAAATATATTATTTAAAAGAAGTAATATTAACAGCCTTTTTGTTCTATATTCCTTAAGACATAAAAAGAAAACGTACAGATATTTTAACGTTTAAACTGCCACTCAGAGGAGAAGATACTTTTTTGTCTGTATCAAAATTTCTTTTGTTTCTTAAGTGAAACGGAAAATAAAATAAATCCAGGAAGCACTGATAATACGAGTTTAATTAAAGGGAACAAGCCTAACTTTATACTAAGAAATTTAACACATAGACTCAATGCGTATATCAAGGCGTCTGGTAACTTAACATTCCGTTCAGACATTCTAATGGCCAAAATGTAAAACAAGACGTCGCAAGATTTACGATCTGTCAGAATGTCTCGTATTGTATGAAAAGAGTTTATACCAGATAACTTACTCTAAAATTCCTGGTGAATATGGAGTTGTAAATTTGGCTTATACAGCGTAGTTACTGGTAAAACTAAGATATTATTTCTATTTAAAAAAATATTCTCGTTAATGATAACAACATTTAGGTAATATCACACTAGACTTTACAATAAATAATTTGTTATATAGTTTACAAATAAATCATAAATAATGTAATAGGTTCTTCTTTTATTCATACATTTCTTCAACTCTTGTCCTCGCATGCTGTGTAAGAATTCCGTAGCTGACGTAAAATGAAAAACAAAAACAAATTAAATGATATCTGTTGGTTCCAACCTCACGTGAGCTTCAAGTTTTCACTAAAACACGTGTAAATATTTTACAGACTTACTTACAGTAGCACCTATTTATATTTGTTGAGGACGGCCGTTTCGGTGGATATGTCCCATTGTCAACTCAGACCGTAACTGATCACAAGGTTTTCGTAGGGTAGGGTGATAGGGCGAGGGTGGGATATTTTGATGGAGGTGTTGGTGTACTTTGTGAGCATTAGGAGTTATGACGTCAAAAAGACAGACAGTGACGTCATTCTACACAAGCTACAAAGAACATATAAACGCACTAACTAACAATAATTACCAATTAAACATCACCGATCATCTCAAGTTTACAAACATCACTACATAGACATAGCATCCAAACTACAAATTCTTCATAAACACCACAGAAATAACCAACGTTACATAACTGAAAAATACGTTAATTTACAAACGTTTCAACCTATACCCTCTACACATAATAAAAAATAACAATAATTTTTTATGAGTAAATATTCTTTGAAAGGTTAGATTTATGGTACAAATGAGACAATTTTATTTTACACACATTTAAAAAAATATTTAATTTGTTTACTTGTTTCAGTTGGTTCACTCAAACACAGCCAAGTACCTACTATAAGTGTAACATATTAGAATTGCATTGTTACGTTCTTACAGGGTTTTAATAAATTATAAGAGAATTTGAGACTAAATAACTAATAATTGATTCACGTACTTTTACAACTACTATTATTTACACATTTACTATTTATAAAAGCTTACAGACAACGTTTTAACTATCTTATCAATTTCTTGTAATTTCTAGCTTCACTTCTTAGAAAACTCTAGACTTCACAAGAACGGTGTAACTGTTGTGCCAGGTCAAGTGTGAAGGAATTTTAAACATGTCCATGCGTCTACCATAAATCGCAGGGGGAATGTTGCCATTTATAATTAAATTGTAATTTATGAAATGTTATCTTATTAGCTAGTGCATGATTCTTTAAATATCTTTTATAAACATACTTCTTTCTATAAGATTGATGAGGAAAGTAAGCTCAAAGATTGACGATTAAATTTGTGAAAAAAGTAGAAATGCTATAGAAGATGGTGATGACGTATAAGTGAAGAAGGATTGTGGGGGGTGTATTACAAAGAAGTCGTGAAAAGATAAACAGTAGAGCAAATGATTTAGTAAGAGAGTTTCTCCATATAATCGCTAAAAGAATTTACGTAGGGCTGAGGAAGTGGAGGTATTGGCTTTAGAAGTGAAGTTTAGATTTAAAAGCCATATAAGTGAAGCAAAAAGTTAAGGTTTATTGCGGTGAAGACGCTGATTAACCTAAATAACTTTTGTTCTTTCATAAGCTAAAAGTGAATAGGCATTGCTCAATAAATGATATTAACAGAGACTGCTAACTAATAACAGCAGATAGTTTGTGTTTTAATCATCGTGGAATGAAGTGAGTAATATCAAGTCGCATTGAAGATAGTATCCTAATGTTACCAGACCTCCTATGGGGATTAAACCAACTGGGACGTAGGAGAACATAAATGTGATTCATCCGCAAGACTGGAGACTTCACCTGATAAACGTTAATAGAGGTTTAATTAAAGTTACTCTATCTAGAAAAATGTTTTTTTTCAAAATAAGGCAAATTTAAGACATTCAATTATTAATATTAATTTAAGTAATGTTTTTGGAAATAACTAGTATTAATGTACCATATACAGAGATCTCACCATAAACCTATGGTTCCACATGATATTGACTAAATACATGACAATTTATAGAGGAATATGTAAAACAATTTCCTAGATAAAAATCACTAAACCAGCGAGTAAAACTGTACAGGTGTCATTCAATTTATCTTCCTAATAGTAATTGTTATATTTACACGTGGACAAAGTTGAATCATGGTTTATTCATATCCTACAAGAGAGCAGCACGATACGGTTGATATAATATCGATACATGAATCCCAATTTTTAGGAAACTCACTCAGTCGTCATTAAATCCTTTAAACAATTTCCTTCGAACTATTGCTTTTCCTGCCTCTTACAAGACAGTACCTAACCCAAAACTTTCTTGGGGGCGATGACAATGACGTAGCTGACTTCCAGCAACTGCAATAGTTGCAGCAGTAGCCGCTGCAGCATCATCGGAATCACTCATTATTGAATTTTTATATTAAAAACTATTATAAATATGAGAAAAAGGTTTATTTTTTAAACTACATTTTAGTGGAATAATTCACCCAGAAATAGACTATTCAGTAATGTGGACAGCGCAAAAGCCGAACATGCCGTTCAATATTGGCGATTAGCCAATCGGATCAGAATAGTGATGACACAGCTCAAACGATTTTTCAAATTGACTGAAGACTCATATATATTCAGAGAAGCAAAAACATACTTCTAAAGATATGGTATACGTAAACAAAACCCTGAATTGCGTAGAATAAGAAAAAATTCACTACAAAAGTACTACAAAAAAAGAGTGAAGATGTAGCAATAAGTAAACTCACGAACATGTAAAACAATATGTTTCATTTAGTATTAGGAAAAATTAAATATAGGTGTTTTGAGCCATTTCCTGTAAGAGGAATAATAGCAATATATCTCACATATATCTCTAACGATACATAAATTACTTTGGGAAGAGATAATAGCCCGTAAAACGAGGCGGTGCACTGGATCTTAACATTTTCCGAATGAGACTAACAAGTAGGCATATCGTTCAAGAAAGTTGTATTTGTGAGGATTTGAGACATATGGTTGTGTATTTTTTTCCAATGCCTTCTGTTAGTTCACACACTATCTCTCTCTCTCTTTCTCTCTCTCTCTCCTTCTCTCTCTCTCTCTCTCTCTCTCTCTCTCTCTCTATATATATATATATATATATATATATATATATATATATATATATATTTATATATATATATATATATATATATATATATATATATATATATATATATATATATATAGAGTTCACTAATAAACAATAATAATAATCACTTAGTAAAGTTATTAATAGTATTAATAGTTCACTTAATAAAGAAATATACTATGAAACATTATGCAAGAAGTGTTGATTTCATATTCATGTTTGGGTTTTGTTCTACCTATAGATTATTCTGACAGGAAAACTAACTTTGGACTAAATAGGTTTGGCGTTGATTTGTTAGCAACACTTCAGAGCAGACGGCAACATTTGTACTTCTCACGGTGCACTCCGTTGTAGATGGATGTCCAATCTAACTTCTTGCATTAATTCGAGCTTGCTTTTGCGAAATGACAAACAAGGTGTGCAGACACGAATGAATTGTTTCCTCACTCAACAAATCACTGTGCATATAAATGCAATACAGTGTGTGTGTGTGTGTGTGCGTGTGTATGTATGTGTGTGTGTGTGTGTGTGTGTGTGTGTGTGTGTGTGTGTCTGTGTGTGTGTGTATGTGTGTGTGTATGTCTGTGTCTGTGTATGTGTGTGTGTGTGTGTGTGTGTGTGTGTATGTCTGTGTGTGTGTGTATGTGTGTGTGTGTGTGTTGTGTGTTTTAGCGAACGAATATTCTCTTACTGTTTAAAAATGCCGTTACAAATATCATAATAATTTTAAAATATACTGATGCCTCAGGTTCGTCATCAAAATTATTTGAGTTAACCGTTTAATAGTAGGCCTACATTAGAAAATAAATTATAGATATCTTTTAAAAAATATACTCTATGGTCAACCTAGTAACAAGGAGTATTTTCAAATCAAAGATTTTGCTCGGAATTTCAAAGAACTGTACGATTGACATGTAGTTTGGCATAAATGTTGGAAAAGAGTTACATAGTGCCGATGTTTGCTTTTTACTGTAGGGGTGAATGTCACGCTTTCTAGGAGACGAAATATTGCTTAATATTTATTAATAGTTAAACTAAAAATAATCTCATAAATCGATATAAAAATTTATTTAAAAACAATGTTATAGCTTTTTTTCAGTAAATGAATACTTTACGAGTCCTTCACAATTGTAAATACCGATTTCCCAACTAAGAAAAGCATTTTTCTGTCGGTTTAAAAAATAAATTAGACATAAAGGGTAATTTTTAAGGGCTTAAAAAATATATTTTAAAAATGCATTCCGTTGGATAAACAAATCTTCGTTTAATTTTAATTAGGATATAAATAATTTCTAAATCTAGAGTTTTAGTTTTTGGATATAAAATAGATTGCAGTTTTGTTTTACCAGAGTTGACAAACAAATTAGAAAATCAAATATAAATGTCAGTAAATGTCAGATAATTAATTACCGCACGAGTTAATTACCGTGGCTTTATTTTTGGCTTAGAGGTAGGGATTTAAACAAATTTAGTGGCGACAACCAGTCGTTCTAAGCTGCATTGAAGGAAATGACTATGACGTCACGTTATCCCAAGTGCAGACAAAAGTGATGGTCAGGATTGCAGGAGTAAGAATCCCCTTTTGCAGAACATTGGGCAGAAATATTACTTAAATGTACAGAGGCCTTTTCTGAAGTAAGCCTACTTCCTAGGGCTTCATAAAGGAGTGGTTCACACTCAAAACGATCGCTTATACATATATGGATATATATGGGACTATTGAGAAAACGTTTACACTGTTAGATGGGATTACCCAATGAAATTTAAGAATGTCTTATTACGTTTTCTAACCATGGTAGGGTGGTAGAATAGCTTTAAAATTGGAAACCTTCCATCTATAAGGACTAAAGCGAATGAAGGTGACGTTTAACCATGTAGGTGGGATTATACTGGGATACTTAGGTAACACTACTGAACAGTTTTTCTAGCAATGATAGAGTTGATAGAAGCGTTCCAACTGGAAACCTTACATCTATAGGGACCAAAGTGAATGAAGGTGACGTTTAACCATGTAGGTGGGATTACACTGGGATATTTAGGTAACACTTACTGAACAGTTTTTCTAGCAATGATAGAGTTGATAGAATTGCGTTCCTATTGGAAACCTTACATCTATAGGGACCAAAGCGAATGAAGATGACGTTTAACCAGGTAGGTAGGATTACACTGGGATACTTAGGAAACAACGATAGCAGTTCGAAGACTCCTGTTTTTGTTGGAAACCTTACATCTATAGGGACCAAAGCGAATGAAGATGACGTTTAACCAGGTAGGTAGGATTACACTGGGATACTTAGGAAACAACGATAGCAGTTCTTAGACTCGTGTTTATGTTGGAAACCTTACATCTATAGGGACCAAGGCAAATGAAGGTAACGTTTAACCAAGGTAGGATTACATTGGGATACTTAAGAAACAACGATAGCAGTTGGTAGACTCGTGTTTTTGTTGGAGACCTTACATCTATAGGGACCAAAGCGAATGAAGGTAACGTTTAACCATGTAGGTGGGATTACACTTGGATATTTAGGTAACACTTACTGAACAGTTTTTCTAGCAATGATAGAGTTGATAGAAGCGTTCCAACTGGAAACCTTACATCTATAGGGACCAAAGTGAATGAAGGTGACGTTTAACCATGTAGGTGGGATTACACTGGGATATTTAGGTAACACTTACTGAACAGTTTTTCTAGCAATGATAGAGTTGATAGAATTGCGTTCCTATTGGAAACCTTACATCTATAGGGACCAAAGCGAATGAAGATGACGTTTAACCAGGTAGCTAGGATTACACTGGGATACTTAGGAAACAACGATAGCAGTTCTTAGACTCGTGTTTATGTTGGAAACCTTACATCTATAGGGACCAAGGCAAATGAAGGTAACGTTTAACCAAGGTAGGATTACATTGGGATACTTAAGAAACAACGATAGCAGTTGGTAGACTCATGTTTTTGTTGGAGACCTTACATCTATAGGGACCAAAGCGAATGAAGGTAACGTTTAACCAAGGTAGGATTATATTGGGATACTTAAGAAACAACGATAGCAGTTGGTAGACTCGTGTTTTTGTTGGAAACCTTACATCTATAGGGACCAAGGCAAATGAAGGTGACGTTTAACTAGGTAGGTAGGATTGCACTGGGATACTTGGGAAACAACGATAGCAGTTCGAAGACTCCTGTTTTTGTTGGAAACCTTACATCTATGGGGACCAAGGCAAATGAAGGCGACGCTTAACTAGGTAGGTAGGATTGCACTGGGATACTTAAGAAACAACGATAGCAGTTGGTAGACTCGTGTTTTTGTTGGAGACCTTACATCTATAGGGACCAAAGCGAATGAAGGTAACGTTTAACCATGTAGGTGGGATTACACTGGGATATTTAGGTAACACTTACTGAACAGTTTTTCTAGCAATGATAGAGTTGATAGAAGCGTTCCAACTGGAAACCTTACATCTATAGGGACCAAAGTGAATGAAGGTGACGTTTAACCATGTAGGTGGGATTACACTGGGATATTTAGGTAACACTTACTGAACAGTTTTTCTAGCAATGATAGAGTTGATAGAATTGCGTTCCTATTGGAAACCTTACATCTATAGGGACCAAAACGAATGAAGATGACGTTTAACCAGGTAGCTAGGATTACACTGGGATACTTAGGAAACAACGATAGCAGTTTTTAGACTCGTGTTTATGTTGGAAACCTTACATCTATAGGGACCAAGGCAAATGAAGGTAACGTTTAACCAAGGTAGGATTACATTGGGATACTTAAGAAACAACGATAGCAGTTGGTAGACTCATGTTTTTGTTGGAGACCTTACATCTATAGGGACCAAAGCGAATGAAGGTAACGTTTAACCAAGGTAGGATTATATTGGGATACTTAAGAAACAACGATAGCAGTTGGTAGACTCGTGTTTTTGTTGGAAACCTTACATCTATAGGGACCAAGGCAAATGAAGGTGACGTTTAACTAGGTAGGTAGGATTGCACTGGGATACTTGGGAAACAACGATAGCAGTTCGAAGACTCCTGTTTTTGTTGGAAACCTTACATCTATGGGGACCAAGGCAAATGAAGGCGACGCTTAACTAGGTAGGTAGGATTGCACTGGGATACTTGGGAAACAACGATAGCAGTTCGAAGACTCCTGTTTTTGTTGGAAACCTTACATGTATAGGGACCAAAGCGAATGAAGGTGACGTTTAACCAGGTAGCTAGGATTACACTGGGATACTTAGGAAACAACGATAGCAGTTCTTAAACTTGTGTTTTTGTTGGAAACCTGGTTTCTATATAACACAATTTCTAAATAAACATTACTGGACTCTGAAACACAAAATTTCAATTAAATATTATGGTCAAATTTATTCTTAAAAAATAAAGTTTTTTGTCTTTCAGCTTATAAATAGTGTTGTTATAAAATGTATTCACCTGTTTTGTCTATTTAAATGAAACCAATACAAATAGTTTTTTTGTTTCGCGTCAACTAGACAATAGTTGTAATACAATATTATTAGAGCTTCGTTATATGACATCAGCGGATAACAAATAGAAAGGAAAGACATTCTAAACACTTTATTAACATAGAAGGTTGAATAGTCCTTACGAGTTTTATAAACGACGTAGCTCGTTATAGGCTCATGTTGTAAAGCCATTATCCTACATACCTACTAGGATCTCGTCTTGTCAGGTAATAGCAGCAGTTAATGATTGTTAGTATCAGTGGCATCCTCTCTTGCTGTGAAGTCGTTACTGTGCAGAGATTGTTTTCTGATATCGTTACGACGAAACGCTCACGGCCTTATTACTGACTTGTAATGCAATAAGGACATTATTTACATATTAAAGATGCATACACGATAAATATATAGGTCAATGATTTTAATTACTTTTATATTAATCTAGGTTACGATTCACCTCAGCTATCCTTTCCTTGTAACCTCTTTTACAGCCGTTCTTTTCCTCTAACCCTAGCACCGGGTGTCATAATGCTTGGCGCAATTCCTCCCTTCCGTTCTAATATTTCCCATTAGGCGGCACAGCAATGTTAGGTAACTTGATACGACTTCTATATCATGTTCCCTTTTCATATTTAAACTTTACATTCACGAAATCTTGGGACATTTAACCAAACCCTAGGATATTTTATTTCATCCTACCTTCATTAGGAATAATTTTAATACTGTTATTACGAAACAAAAACTATTTCTTCCTTTAACCTTATTCAGATTGTATCTTTCATTTCAGGATTGTTTAAACATTTTTTAAATCACTTACAGATTGCAACGCTGGCCCAATAAGGTTATCACGGCAATACAAGATATTCCTTTAAGTGCTGTGAGGAGAAAGCGGAGTTGCGGACGTTTAAGTGATGTTACTTGTTGTGATTTGTGAAAATGAAAACACAAAACATATCATCACTGTCACTGCATTAATAAAAAAGGAATGAAAGCAAAGGAAATGCACGACGACTTTCAAAATAGACTGGAATATCGTCTTCTTCATCTTCAACCTATGTTAGACTGATCTCTTTTCATTCTCTACTTCTCTTGTTTAGCGGGCAATAAAAGGAAATTTGTTTCAAGCACTTTAATTGGGATTACTCGTTTAGCAGTCGTAGAGGATTTATTATATCCCAGAAATAATTGTAAAAGTGGATACAATTATGAAAGAGTTATGACCAACGTTTACCAGAGCAAGTGCTAAGTTGTAGAAATGTTATATGAACGGCCACGTATCACTTCAATAGTGAATTTGGACACGAGAAAATTGTTTGCTACATGAGTTCCGCGAGTCCTGACGGTGGATCACAAACGCATCAGGTAGGAAATGTCTAACCAATGTTTGAATTCTTTTCCAACGAGAAACCAACGAGACAACTTGTAGCCACGGATGAAACGTGGGTCCATTACTATAAATCACAGATGAAAGACAAAGTAAAGCAGTGGAAATTTGATTATTCATCGCCACTAAGTGATCAAAATTTACTTCTCTAAAATAAAAATCTACTTTAGTGAACGGAGATTGTTTTCAAAGGAAAAACTGTTAACCGAGTTGACTGTTACTTTGAAAATTATTCTCAAGTAACGTCGCAAAACAAAGTATACTACTGTACACATAGACTATTTCAAAAGATAGCCTACGTGAGTTGCACTAAGGTAAGTAGATTCTTCTCAGTACATCCTAAACTCCTTTCAAACAACTCTCTCACAGATGTATTGAGTTACTTAAAACCCTACTTTTACCTACTAGTAAAAAGGGTGTACAGTATTTTAAATTAGCAAAAATTTCGGAAAACACAGACAAAAGTCTTAGGTTATAAGTTCAAATAGACTGTTGACATCCGTGCATTCTCTTTCCTTATTTATGACTGGTTTATGAGTTAATTATTACAATTGAGAAATATTACAAAGCTATTATAACATTGACAGTAGGGAAGGGGTTGTTAACATTTCTAACAGTTTTATGGTATTTTTTGTTGAAAACTTTAAAACTTATATTACATTCTTGGTTTTAAAGTTTTGGTTTTTTAGTAAACATAACTATTTCACTGGAAATATTCATAGTGACTTGAGCATCTGTTGGGAGAGAATAAATATTGCTTAATATGTCAGTGGAAAGGTTGTTAAGCATTAGGAATCCATACTTACAAGAGTCGCACACTTAATATTACATTAAGGCTCTTTATAGGCTCTTTACTACACATGTATGTAGCAAGTAGCAAACTTATCTCTGATCTGGAAATAAAAAGTGGAGTAATAAACAATAACACTCGCTTGCAGAGACATCTAGCAGATCTATTACTACTAACTTCATGGCTTTATGTGTTGGGGGAATAGAAGAACTTTGCTATTTACCTAAAGTTTGAATTAATATTGTCGAACGACCAGGAATGCCTGTTCCGGCCTTAACGTAGGTAAACTAGAAGGTGAGAGAAATGTCAGAAACATTCTCTGAAGGAATGCAATTACAGTTAAGGATTTTTTCCAAGATGTTAAATGAATTACAACTTTTTCCCTTTTAAGAATAATTTAAATTCCTTGATAAATCGAAATGTAACACCCCGTAATTTGAAAATGGGCGAGCTTTATTTTATTTTATAAAACTCTAACTACCTTTATACCTTGCGAATACATTTTTTTTTTAACAAATGTATCTTACGACTTAACTCGGGCAGTTTGGCTGAATCTTTAAATCGTTAAAAGACAGGTTACATTTAAATATCTCGTTTGTATTTACAAAAAAAACAAGTATTTAAACAATTAAAATACTACACTTTTGAAAAAATATTTTTTTAATAGTTTAAATTAGTACATTAAAATACAAAAGCTTATGTTCTTTAAGAAATGTTTTGAGGGAAAGCTAAATTAATCCACGCTGGTATCGTATATTTACTGATTTCAATGTATCGAAAAATATCAAAAAATTAAAAAGATACATTGTCTATAACTTAAACTTACTTGCTTGTTGATATATTATCATTTACATAGGCTACATTTATAACGTCGTTAAATTTTGAAAATAATAAACTAAACGTAACATACCGGCTTATAAAACTTACCCCTGTTGTTATTAAATTTTTAAATAAAATTATTAAAGTTTTAATAAATAAATTATAACAATTGCAAACTCATGTCTGCCTCCGTCGAGCGTGAACTGGAAGAATGTTGTTTTTATTTTCTCATGGCACAGATCATAATTCCCTATCTCCCAACCCTTATATATTCAGAAAACCTCTCCCATTGGTTTACGTATTTAACATGGCGTCCATTTGACTAGCGTTGGCATAAAACATTTTTGTAAACAAAAACTTCCTCAAACTAGGCCGATTTTAGGTTAACTAAAATAACAAATATTTGCAACAATTGTAACAAAAGAAGATTAGCATGTTACAAAAACGATGAAAATTAAATAATATTTTTCAAATCTGAATTTCATTGTTGTATGCCATGGGCTGTGTCATTTGGTTTTAATTTAGTGTATTTTTTTTTTTAACTAGATTTTCTTCTTTCTCTTAGGCCTAGCACTGGTGATATAAAGATCGGCTTGGGTTAAATCTTCACGTAAAACTTTCTGGCCCCAGTCAGTGGCCTGACGATACATGACGGATAATGTTTACTTCCTATACAATCAGACTTGGAAATCCCCTAGAGACGTCTGATATACGCAGCGTTTCTCAACATATTTCCGAAGGGAAATACTTTTTGTCAATATTGTTTCACGAAAAATAGACCTAAATGTACATTATAAAACAGAAGGCGCCTTTTTCTACTGCACCTTATTTTGGTTACCAGTTTTAAAATTTTTTATCAACATTCGAGAGAAAACAGATCATGTTTCGATCTGTGTCCATTCAGTTACAGATTTATAAGATATAAACTTCGTATTAGCTGGAAAGTATTAAAAGTCGTTTTACACCCTGTGGGTTAGAACCTTTAAGCTATACAGTCGCAGATGCGTCCGTCGATCCAAAACATAACTTTGCCTTACTTAGCAGATTTATAAAGCCTTTACTTACGCAAGATAACATTACGATGACGATTTGTAAAATAATTCAAGAGTGTCATCAATACAAGTGAGGATTAAAACATTTTTTTAAAAAAAAGGTACTAGATGTATTAACATTTATTCTGAATGATCATGTAAAAGTGTACGTTATGGTAACTAGAACATATGGATATTTTGTAAATATTATGAAATGGTTAGCGACAAAAGAATCGAATACGTAAATAGGTTGATCTTTTTCTAATATTTACATGAAGAGACATTGAACTTGAACCCAGCCATTCTTTTTATATATTTTTATAGTTAACATATGTTTATAGTTGATTACCCCTATCGGTAATATAGTTGCCTTTAACCCTCAACTCACAATATAACCGATCCAGTATGAGTACTGAGATTATGTCTACGTTAATCTGCGACTTCTGTCAGGAGTGCGAATACAATCAGAGAAGGGCCTAATTGAAGATGAGACTGTTTTAATCCTGGGCAATCTATGGTTCTACTACAGTCCCTCTGTGAGTTCCCAGAGAGGTTCGGGATGACGGTGTTAGAGTGAACAAGGAAAATGGCCTTAGTTGGAGCAATAAAGTTCTTAAGCTCAATTGCTGCAGCGTGTATGGTGGTTACCTTACCATCGTAGTTGCTAAGGTGGGCCCCGACAGCAGGTAATCCCTAAAAATATATGCAGTACTATGCAGTACCTGCGTCACCTAATCCAGGCACGGATGATCCACTAGAGTACATTCGGAACAATTCTGGTGTATGGTATTTTCCATTGATCGTTCGGAGGGCTGCACGTCTAAGCTCCTGATCCGAAGATGCATGCTTCGACAAGTGGTGGTCTGTCAAGAGGTGCTCTGCCTCATTGAGCTCCTGGAAGCAGTCCTGATAAGCACTAAACGGAGTCGGTTCACCGGGAGTAGCTCCATACTTTTTGTAAAGATCCTGGTAACTGACAAGAGGTGTTCACTGGGTATGAGTCTATCTTTGGGTTTACTGTACTCGTCCCAAGATCGGTCTTTTTTTTAAATCGATCCCAGAAGCATAATGCTGACGTCTCCTAGCGTGTTTGTAGCAGTTCAATCTACGTTTGAGCCTCCATTGGAGCAATAAGGGGGGACTTCACCCCAAATTAAAACTCATGGATACAATGAATTAGGTTAGACAGAAATCCTTTCTACATGGGTATCCGAAAATCTCGTTTGGTGACTAACTATAAATCATTTGGTTGGTCATACAAATTAAACTACAATGATATTAAATAGGTACTGTGTAATCCAGCTAATTCCTTATAAACATTAAAATGACGGTAGAATACTTTAATAAGAGAAACTAGTACAGTTGGGAAAGCTAAATGCGTTTGATAGATTCTGCAAAAAAACATAATAACGCTATAAACTAAGTGCAGGACCTTTTATTAGTCTTCATAAGGTTCAGATTTGCATACATTTACACGATGTGGAAAACAAACAGAGTGACCTAGATTTGTGAATACAATGATTAGAGAAAGAGCTTTGTGGTTGTTAGGGGAAAACCATGTCATACAGTATAGTAAAGTTGGTGTTCAGTATATTTACAACACGAAAATTATTCGTAACCCATTTTTTGTTAACTGCAAAACGCTACCATAAGCATAGGTTTAGAAATTTATTTTCTTGAATCTAACTAGTGTTGTTATAAAGTTGTTATTTCGGACGTTTCCATACAGTCTCCTCAACACAACAGTCATGTTTTTAAAGGGAGGTAAACCTTAAAGTTGTGCTAAATGTCAAAACAACATTATTTAAGCTAATCCACGTTTATTCATGAAAATTATATTTATTTCAGTAACTTGACTTTATGAATGATTACAAATTTTATTTATTAATGTATTAAATTTCGACCAGTTTAATCGTACTTAAAATATGATACTTGAAAACCAAATTTGTGTTAAAATCTGATAATAAAGTATTGCTATCCTTTAGACATTTTTGAACAAAAAAATATTCAAAAAAATAATGTTGAGTGAAATTCGTCCTTCGTCCCTTAAGGAGAGACATTAAGTAAAGTTTACGCACTAAAGTTGCTTTCCCCAAGCAACGCTCTGAGTTATGCCGGGGAGAGTAGCCAAGGAGAAATGATCTTCTTGATTACATTAGCCTCGTTCTCTTCGCATCCTTTGGGGAAGTAAAATACAGTACAGTCACTCAATCCGACACAATATGCTCCTTCGTGGCCAGAATACGTAAACTGTCGTAGGCTGGCGACTAAACAATGTTCTACTCTTGGCTTGGATACATTTAGTAAACACATTTATATACACATTCCTGGAGAACTTGCATGACAACATGGGTCATCGAGGTTTTGTTTTAAAGTAAGCCCACTATTTTAATACACGAATACAAAACCTTTCCACTAAAATACGAGAATTTGCTCAAATGAATGTTGAAATAACTATGTCAAAATAAGAAGAAACTATTATGCGGTATTTGTTAAGATCTACTATTATAGACGTTAACAAAAAAAATGTAGGCTATTATAGTTTTGCAATGATATATAGTTATAAATAAATAATTGAAAAATAATAATAATAACAGTATTGTAATTAAAGCAAATATACTGCTTCTAAAAAAATGAATAGGGTATACTGAATAGATAACATATAGAATTATTATCCCTAAATAAAGACAACGTTAAACACACATTAGGTCGGGTTTTTAAAAGGCCTCTCGTATTTTAGACGCGTAAAAGATTCGGCAACGTTGCATGTTTTCAAAAGCAACAACGCACGCCAGGCACTAACCTTATTACAAATAATAGGAATCACAATCAATTAGTAGATTGTTTATTTTAAATTATAAATAAACTGTTTACAAATCGAAAAGTAATTTGAACAATAATTTGTCAGGCTTGAAACTAAAAGAACTAATAAAAAAGAATAATGTATAGTACATCTGTTCCAAGTACCGATCTCGTCTATACAAAGGCTATAATAATTACAAGGCCCTTTGCCATCCAGGTTTAAGCCTTCCAGATAGCTGCTGCCTGTGATTGAAGCAAAATATAGTCTTTGTTAGTATGATAATTACCTTAAAGCTATGAAACTCTCCGTACCGAAGTCTTTGGCGCGGGATATCATTAACCCACTCACGTTTTCTGTTTCGTAGCTTTCTCTAACAAATTGCCAAGAACCTAACAAACAAAGATATTAATTCATCCCACATTCTAAGTATCCAAATTGTCGCTGACTTGATGGTGAGTTAACAACTGATTTAGTCGTACGACAAAACATTAAGTAAAGGACGGATGTCGTCGTGAGACAAAGCGTACGTTTACGCATCTAAAGGAGGAGAGGCAAATGGAATCTTAACAGATTCAAGTATTAGGCTAGAATAAAGCAAGTCAATAGTTCCCGTAGGGAGAGATTCCAGCCAAAGCTTATGCACTCAATACATGAAAGCACGACAGGTCTGCCCTGAATTATACCGGAAAGAGACAAGGAAAGGAGCAAGGATATGGATTACATTAGCCTCATTGTTTTCTTGGAACGTAAAATACAGTA
Organism: Prosapia bicincta; assembly: GCA_036971475.1. Taxonomy (NCBI): domain Eukaryota; kingdom Metazoa; phylum Arthropoda; class Insecta; order Hemiptera; family Cercopidae; genus Prosapia; species Prosapia bicincta. The sequence goes on from JBAIZL010000393.1 coordinate 2,314,928, forward strand.
CAAGCCACTAAATCCGGGAAAATATGCGCCGTCGTGGCCAGAATACATAAATAGAAGATGACAATCTAATATACAAGTACATAGTAATTATATGTCTATACACTAATATATATATATATATATATATATATATATATATATAGAAATATCCATTTGCTACACGTTATAGTCCTATATACGTATTTAAGAATGTCGAGAGGCCTAACTACAAAAAGCCATTGAGTCTTGGTTTATCTTTGTATTTGATGTTTTGCACCCTTGATAATGTTAATATAATAAAAGATGTAAGGATTCAATCTAATATTTATGTTTTATAAATGTATATTGATTAAATTAAATATTTACTTTCAATTAGAAACCCACCTAAAATGTTCGTATATAGGTTACATAATTATTTTTCCTGAAGATGCTGGTAATGTTTTATCGGTGAAAAGCTTTGAATAATATGTGTATTAAAACTATTCTTCTTTTTGAAATATTTTTAATTTATTAACTATATTACAAGAACATTTTCAACATGTTATATATATATATATATATATATATATATATATATATATATATATATATATATACATGAAGCGTACATAGATATTTTGTAAAGGCTATTTTGTGAGACAATCTTTCATAATCACTTTTCCCATTCACTAACCATTTTACCACTATTCCGGAAATATAAAGTTATATAGACAATGTTCTAGAAAACAACGTTATTAGAAATAAAAACCTTAAGATATTTGCAGAAATATAAACTACGTGACTTCGTCCTTAGCATTCTTGCTCCCCTATTTACGACTAGTTTCGAAATTATTTGCATTTACATTGGGGGTAATCACGTTTAGGTACGTAAATATTATACAAACTTTGCTGTAAAGATAATATACACAAACGTCACACTGAAAGCTACGGTGCAAGTGGAATAAGCTTGTGCAGTATGGCAGATTCCTCCTGAAACACCCTGTATGGTCTCTGTTGAAATCTTTTAATGAGCAATTTGTTTTCACTTTTAACGCCTAAAAGAACAAAACTTGTTTTAAATGGTCAGCCTATTTACCACACAAAACCTGAACCTTTTGCTTCATTTTAATAACTTCGAAATCTAATCTTCGGCTAGCCAACATCTCTAATTCCTCAGCCCTACGGTATAATCATTTAGCGAATATAAATAGAAACTCTCTTGCTAAGTCGTTTACTCTACGTAATGGGGCCTAATACATCCTCCACAAACCTTCTTCACTTATACGTCATCACTATCTTCTATAGCATATCTACCTACTTCACAAATTTAATCGTCAAACTTTGAGCTTACGTTTCCTCCTCTATCTCAGATCTAACAAGTAGAAATCGCCAATTCAATGCTTGCGATATATTTATAATATCCTTCTATCTCGCTAGACTTGAAATAACTAATTCTACTTGGTTAAACATCAGCCCTTAATCACAAATAATGTTTCTTACTTAAATCCTTAAATACCTTTCAATTGCATTGTAGTTATTGAAATGTTAACTTTTATTACTAAATATTATTCATATTACAAAATTTATTTGCTGTTCAGACAATATTGTTGTTCAACAAACACAGGCCACTGGCATTATTGCCCAAGCATCTTATTGAAGATTATGTTCGCCATTTAATTATGGATGGGGAATAAGTATCGGGACCAATACATCAGCTAGAAATTTGTTATTAGAAATAAAAGAACACTACATCATGTCAGATGAACCAATCCTTCAGGTAAGTCGTTACTTCTTTGGGTGAAGCTATTGAATAAAGTGCTGGTACGTCATTACTCCCCGATAAAATAATAGTCTTCAAATAAATAAAGTAGTCACATATTACAATCTTATGCTTAGGTTTTGATTGAAATACATTAGTGCTCTACTATTCCTACCAACTTTAAATATTCAGATAAAGTATTGAATTTACTAAAGTTTTATATAAATGTAACAAACGTGAATATTATAGCTTATTTATAAAAAAACAAGAATATTTATAAAAAAAACATGTTTCTTAAAGATAGTAAAAGAAATATGTACTAGTTGATAACACTTTATAAATCATATTATAATAATATTAATACGACAATCTCTACCTGCGATTTATGAGTGAGGGTAAATCCGTACCAGTGAAAATCGGTCCCTGTAAGGAATTTGTGAAAATCCGCCCCACTCTATAGTTCGCCGTAACAATGGATACTGGCTACTTGCTACCTGCCCCATGAGTGACTGCACAACCAGCGATGCGCAGTTTTTCAGTTTTTTACTTTGTATTAAATGTTTATAATATAATAAATTAATAAAGCGATCCCTCTCACACTTTATCCAGGCTTTGGACTGGCTAAATGTCAAAGGTTTTTTTTTTGTAATTTAGGCGTGTTTAAAATCAGTTTAAAGGATCGTCAATTTTTTTTTAATTTTTCATTTTATTTATTTTTTTAATTTTTTTTTTCATTTTGGTTTTGATTTTGAGTTTAACAAACTACTCTAGTTTTTGTAAGTGTGAGATAGTTTTTATACAAGCCCTGATGTCACCATCTTCTTCATATTTTTCTACTGTTTTTTTTCAGTCTTTTGTCAAATTTCATGTACTTTGTTTTCCTTTGTTTGCCTTGCATGTGCAACTCCAACCTCATCAATGCACACGCTGAATTTTTCTCTTATTTTTTCATGCAGTCGATCACATCTTTGATTTTTGGATTTGGTTTCCCAAGAACATTATTAATCTTGTTGTGCCAGCCTTCAACGGCGTTGCTAGTTCGATGGCGCCTCTTGTAGCAGCTCCAAAGATCGATCGGAATTTCAGAATTTTCCAACCATCTTTCAACAAAGTAATCAAAGAATTCAGCAAGTTTGGTTACATCAGTTGCTCCAGAGTGTATCTCGAGCCAGCCGTCTACGACATCTTCATCAACCCTGGCTGTTCTCAGAAATTCCGCAGTGGGACCGATTTTCAGTGGTATGGCTTTACAGGACACTGCGATTTATAGCTCGACAAGTTTACTCTTCCTTTCACGTTTGAGCGGGCACAACAATTACACGGTTGTGGTAAAGTCTACAACTTTCTAAGAAGTGAAGCGGCTAGAAATTACAAGAAATCGCTAGTATAGTTAAAACATTGATTGCAATCACTTATAAATAGTAAGTGTGTAAATAATAGTAGTCATAAAAGTGCGCAAATCAATAAATAGTTATTTAGTCTCAAATTCTCTTATAATTTATTGAAACCCTGTAAGAACGTAGCAATATCATTATAATATGTTACACTTATTGTAGGTACTTGACGATGTTTGGGTAGATCAACTTAAACAAGTAAACAAATTAAATAATTTTCCAAATGTGTGTAAAAAGAAGTTTTCTCATTTGTACCATTAATCTAACCTTTCAAATATTATTTACTGAAATTAAAAAAATATAATTTTTTTAATTCTTTTTAAAACATTTTTCGAATTTTGTATATGTTCAGATAAATGATTCGAAGGAATTTTATAGTATCTATATTCAATCCTGTGAAATCAGTTTACAAATAAAAAATCAATAGGCTAAATCATATGTGAGCAAACTCTTTTAAAATATGTTTTAAAAGGTTAGTAAAGCTACAGGATTCTTACACCGCTAGCATGGAAGGAGCAGAGTTGAAAAAATATTTCAATAGGAGCAGTAATGAATAAATATTTAGTGATTTATTTGTAAACTATATAACAAATTATTTATTGTATCAGTCTAGTGTGATATTACCTAATTGTTGACATGTGATTTATTTGTAAACTATATACCAAATTATTTATTGTATCAGTCTAGTGTGATATTACCTAATTGTTGATATGTGATTTATTTGTAAACTATATACCAAATTATTTATTGTATCAGTCTAGTGTGATATTACCTAATTGTTGATATGTGATTTATTTGTAAACTATATAACAAATTATTTATTGTATCAGTCTAGTGTGATATTACCTAATTGTTGATATGTGATTTATTTGTAAACTATATAACAAATTATTTATTGTATCAGTCTAGTGTGATATTACCTAATTGTTGATATGTGATTTATTTGTAAACTATATATCAAATTATTTATTGTATCAGTATAGTGTGATATTACCTAATTGTTGATATGTGATTTATTTGTAAACTATATAACAAATTATTTATTGTATCAGTCTAGTGTGATATTACCTAATTGTTGATATGTGATTTATTTGTAAACTATATAACAAATTATTTATTGTATCAGTCTAGTGTGATATTACCTAATTGTTGATATGTGATTTATTTGTAAACTATATACCAAATTATTTATTGTATCAGTCTAGTGTGATATTACCTAATTGTTGATATGTGATTTATTTGTAAACTATATAACAAATTATTTATTGTATCAGTCTAGTGTGATATTACCTAATTGTTGATATGTGATTTATTTGTAAACTATATACCAAATTATTTATTGTATCAGTCTAGTGTGATATTACCTAATTGTTGATATGTGATTTATTTGTAAACTATATAACAAATTATTTATTGTATCAGTCTAGTGTAATATTACCTAATTGTTGATATGTGATTTATTTGTAAACTATATAACAAATTATTTATTGTATCAGTCTAGTGTGATATTACCTAATTGTTGATATGTGATTTATTTGTAAACTATATAACAAATTATTTATTGTATCAGTCTAGTGTGATATTACTTCATTGTTGTTATCGTTAACGAGAATATGTTTGTTAATAGAAACAATAACGTAGTTTTACCAATAACGTGGTACGAGCCAAAGTGTACGAGCCAAAGTGTACGAGGCAAAGTGTATGAGCCAAAGTGTACGAGGCAAAGTGTATGAGCCAAAGTGTATGAGCCAAAGTGTACGAGCCAAAGTGTACGAGCTAAAGTGTATGAGCCAAAGTGTATGAGCCAAAGTGTACGAGCCAAAGTGTATGAGCCAAAGTGTACGAGCCAAAGTGTACGAGCCAAAGTGTACGAGCCAAAGTGTACGAGCCAAAGTGTACGAGCCAAAGTGTACGAGCCAAATCTACAATTTCGTATCCACCAGAAATTTTAGAGCAAGCTACGTAGTATAAACTCCTTGCATACGAGACATTGTGACAGATCGTAAATCTTGCAACGTCTTGTTTAACATTTTGACCATTAGAATGTCTGAATAGAATGATAAGTTACCAGACTTGGCTTGATATACGCATTGAGTCTATCTGTTATTTATTTATCTTACGTTTTACTTAAGACACAAAAGCAATTTTGATACAGGCAAAGAAGTATCTTCTTCTCTGCGAGGCAGTTAAAGGTAAAAATGTCTGTACGTTTTCCTTGTTTCTTATTAGGAATATAGTACATCGAGGGTGTTAATATTACATCTTGTAAATAATATATATTTGTGTGGCGCCTTAGTCAATCAAACTCAATTAAAACAAAATAATATGAAATATGTGTCATCCATTTTACACTATCATGATCCCACTCTGCATTGGATGCTTGAGAGAAAATCTATCAAGTCTAATGTAAAACATTTTGAGAAAATGTACTTTATAGTTCAGGGTTGTAATTCCTTTTTGTAAAGAAATATACACAAGGGTATATCTAAATAAGAATGTAAAGTATTATTTGGAAATATAATATTATAAAATTACAGATTAAAACATTATGTAACCATTAAAGTATTATCATCATGTACTCGATGCAGTTGGCTCTATAAAACCGCCTCAAAAATCGCCCTCTCCAAAGACATACTACTGCTAACTATTGGTCTATGGTTAAATTATTAACTTACCTCGCTATTCCTTTAAAAACAATATTTTCACTATTTTACGACATGATTATTTCTGAAGTTTGTAAACTGAGACTTGTTCCTCGTCATCTGAACCCATCAAAAATAGATTAATATTACCAAAGAAAAGTTTCTAAAACAAATAAAGTGTTTGGAATGTAAAGACGACATTTGCTTTGTTATATCTTGTATTAGGTTTATTGAAAAAGTAGAGTAAAGTATATTTCCAAGTCAGCAGCACCAAGTCGACGAATGGAAAGTTAGTTCATGCATAATAAGAGTCAGTCAGCTGGGAGAATCTGATGGTTTATTGGTTTTATTCACAAGACAAACTTTTTCTTTCTTTTTCTGCCTGCTTAAACTTCAATAAAACAGGTAAATTATTTCGTTAGGTTCATGGAGAGAGTAAAAAAAAAAACACTACATTCATCAGTTTAATACTTTTTTATATAAAACAATAGGTAAAAGTATCTACTACATTGGCTTATCTCTATGTACTGAGGGTAAGAAACACTGTGAATTAAAATAACTGCACTCTATATCCTCATAAATTGTATCAATAGATATTTGTGGACTCCTACATCTCCTATTGATTTATAACGGTTTTAAATCCTGGTAAATGATTATAATAAATGCTGTAATAGATCATAGCTTTTTTTATGAGTGTATATTATGTTCACGTTTATATAAAGTCTGTATATATACGTATATGTTTCAACAAGGTATGTAAGACTCGATTGAGTAGAGTTTATAAATATATTTCCCAAAACCTATATACACTAATATATAATCATACACCTATATACGCTACTCATTGCATCATTGATGGTCAGAGATTTGCTGAAGTAGAAAATATGAAATTAATTAGATACATAAACAAAGGGTTAAAAATTAATATAAAGAATTATTACAAACTTATAAACATGATGACAAATTAAATAATGCAAAAGTTCAACAGAAATAAAAACACGGAACTATTTACAAGGTCATTGATGTCATGACAAAAATTACATTGAAGTATAAATACAAATTACTATATGGTTGAATTGTAGTCTTATGATTTATTCTTTTGTAGCAAAATTTTTATTATATCATTTTTTTCCTGAAGATGCTAATACGTTTTTATTGGCGAAAAGCTTTGAATAATATATAAATTAAAACTCTCCTTCTATTTGAAATATTTTCACTCATAATTTAAAAAAAATATATATTATAATCTTAAAGTTATTGAAATATTTGACCCTTAGATTATGCTATAATTACTTTACTTTTCTATAGTCACACCTCCAGGTTTCTAAATAATGAACAATCATATAAATTTAACATCACATACATTTATTCATCTGACATCCAATTATTATAGATTTTACCAAAACTACGTAAGTACGACACAGTGACAAAGATTGATTGCATAACTAATATTACAATTACTAAAAAAGTGGACTCTTGAAGCGTCAGGTTTCTTAATGTAATACATTTTAATAAAGTCAGTGTTAGATTGCTCTTTCTCTTGGAACGTTATTACGGGTTCTTATAAAGTAGAAAGGGGTGAAGGAAAGCTACATCAATTTTTATAAAGACAATGCATTTCAATTTCTTATGAATACATTTCTCTAATATACGAAAGATTGTAGCTATTGTTTGCGTTCCTGGAATTCACTGGAATCTGGCGGGTACTTCTTCAATTCACTTTTATACAATAATTACCTTACTTCCCTAATCTGCTTACTCCATTACTCGTCGCCCTTTAAAATTTCTGCACATAAACAAGTAACAATTCCTTTTACATATCCTTTAACTCTTTCTTAAACAAATTTACTCATTCAAAACATAACATATAATTTGTTCCCACCAATACGTCTGTCTGCACTCTTCAAAATTCCCCCCAAAAAAACCTAGTCCCTATGGCAGATAATTTTAGTTTTTAAGAAGAAGCATATAATCTCCCCCTTACGTATTTCAGCCAATTAGATATACCATTATAAAATTCCGAACGCCTAACGTTCGGCCAACGTTTTCTGTTATTTGTGTGCGTTTTTCACGGTCCTTTACTAAAAATGCTTCCCACACGGGTAAGGTGTTACTTTCCCATGCTATTCTGGGTTTTACCGAAATACTAAATCTTAGAATACTTTGGACCCATATTTTGTCAATACTTTCCAACGACACTGGTTTATGAGTTTAACCCCAATGTACAATGGTTTGGTCCCCATTATCGGTCTTTTAGTACACTATCTTGGTCATTTTTTTCTTAATATTTCTACTGATTATTATTATTATTTTGAATACTAACTAAATGTATACGATATGCCTCATATGTTTATGTTATAATATATAATAGCACTTATACTCGTATATAGTGAATAATTGTACATTTGACTTGTACCTGACAGTATCACGTTATAGGGTCTACTGTTCAGTCTATGAACACCTATCTTTCTCTACTAAAAGGATATTAATAATACTAATCTATAACCGTAATGTTTATGAAAGCGCATTTTATCTTTATTTTTAAATTACTTTTACTTCATATGCGTTATCTTCGGTTTTAATGAATTACTTAATTTATTCAATGACACATACACACACATAAAGAAAATGTTATTTCGGTTATTTATTTGAAACAAAGAAACTAGTTTCTGGAGTGGCAATTTGCAATTTCCCGGAGCTCGAGGACAATAAAGCTTGAGTTAGGAAAGACAGCGTCCAAAACGCTACTGCGTCTCGTGAATATCACAAGAAGACTTGTAGAATTATGTTCCTTGAATAGATTGCATTTGTGAATAGAGACAAACAGTTTAAAGCATAAGAGGCATTGACTCTTGCATAGATGTTTTTATCATAAAGGTAATTAGTTTCTTTTTGAAAAATCAATATTTCATACAATATTACAATGACGATACTGTAATGAGTAAAACCAACTAAACAGTCTAGCCAACCTATATAGTCTACAATTAGCTGGATTTGTTTTACGTCTCTATATAAAAATTAATCTAATGGCAACTTCAATTAAACCGACTACTGTGCTCAAGTTTCGACTCCGTTTTTGATATTTTCTTTCTTATTATTATTTTCTAATTTTTCACTAGTCTCTATGTATTTTTTTCTTTTGACAAGCAAAGTGTCTACAAGTAATAACTGTACGATTTCAAAAAAACACCCGTCACTTCTATATTACTAGTCAGTGTTAGGAGAGCATGAGGTTCTTTTCTCTTTCAGAATGATGTCTGGTATGCTCTCTTCTTGTCCACATTGTTATATCTGTGTTTGGACGACGTTTGTCTCGCACATAATTGTCTTCGTACGGCACGCAGTTAATCTGACAAGGCAGAAATCGAACTAAAGCAAAAATATTACGTAGTGTTTTAATAAATTGTATTAAAAATAATAAATAATTTATTACCTCTCGTATTTACAAAATACTCAAGCTCTGTACAGCTGTACAACACCACCCTTAGCCAAATGGCGAAGACCACCTGGGAGAATCAGCCTCTGGTAAAACACGGGAGCTGTTCTTAAGGCAAATGCATCCCCAGAAAAATATCACGATTTCTCCTACCTTTAGGATAACTACCTGCTCTGACTACCTCCCGAACAGCCTACACCGAATGTTTCTCGCAGACGTCTCCATTTGACCTTTCTGCCAACAATATGATGGTATGGTTGATCATCTGGCCACCTGCAGCGCTCTCGATCACTTTAAAAAGTAATACCTTGAAGGCCCTCGTTAGACACCCTCGTAATGAGGCTTTGTTAGACGGCTCGGGTTCTATGCCAGAGCTGTCACCTGCGGACTTTATCATTTGTTTAGATCAATAAGACAATCAGACATGTTGGCTATTTAAACTATGAAGAATATGAAATCAATGGTGACTACAAATCATAAGAAAATACAAATCCTTTGCCTGTATAATGGAGGAAGAATATTAGAAGAACTGTGTTGGGTTACGTAGTTATGGCGATTTTCCTGCAGGTTGCACGAAGGGATGTAAAGGAGGATAAAGCATAAATAAAGGAATATCTAAGGGACAAACTGATTCGCTGTAATTGCGAATAGCGTAAATGTATGGCTGCATTGGAAAATGATTTGCTTTAAACAATAATGAAGTATTGTTGTCAGAGAGTGAAGCTGCGGTTTCTTCATTAACTATTTATTTGAGCGAAATACGTTTTTTTATATTGACATACTGTGTTTGTGTCGTGTCTGTAATTTTGGTATTAGTGTTGTATGTGTTGTATTGGGTTTTGATTCCGTTAAATACTTTTCTTTAGTTGCTTACAGTCTCTTGCGAGTGGTTAGAAGTTACTAGTTCATAACGGTAGGCATTAAACGAGTTCACTATAAATCTCACTACACTCTACTTTGATAATACTTACTGATTAGTTTCGACGACAAAGTCGCCTACATAAGTAATTGGCTAATAGTGATTGACTAGAGTAATAGCCAATCACTGATGAACTAGTCTTTATGTATTAATAAACTAGTGTGTAGAGACATTTTGAGCGTAACTCAAAATTTAGCGTAATTTTTTAAAATTTTTATCGTTGTGAATTGTTCTCATTATCTAAGCTCTAATTAACTCTCATACTTTGATCTACCTACTAATTAATTGAATTTATCTTCTTCGAATATTTATTTTCACTGTATAACGGAGAAATGAAATTTAGGTCCTATATTTGACGTACGACGAATTTCGATGTCATTGGGTAAGTAAAATGCCCCTTTGTTTTAAGGACTCGTAAGGAGAGGGGCTTGCTGCTTATAAAAATACACATACTGCACTCTGCTAGGTGTCTCACGGGCGCCAAAGGCCTTACGCCCTGGGAACGTATCATATAGACTTAGACATAACAAAGTAGGCCTAAGTGTTTCTCCCCTTAAGAAAGAGTCTTTTTCAATTTCTTCTATTAGCTCACACTTTCCTCATACATATCTTGTACAAATTTTCAATCGTTTCTAAAAAGGTTTTTATTCATCCAATCAGGTTCAAATACATTTGGTTTAACCTATATGGGATGAAAATTGACATCATTGAATCAATAATGGACAGAGATTTCCTGAAATAGAAAATATGAAATTAATTAAAGATATTCCATCATCTAAGGGATAAAAAGGAATATAAACGAAACATCAGAAATAAAAAACATAAAGTTGATGACAAATTAAATTCAAGTGAAATCAAACACCGACTAATTACGAGGTCATTGTTGTTATGGCAAAAAGTATTAGAAGTATAAATACAAATAAACATACGGGTTACTTGTAGTACATATGATTAGTAAAATTTGTGGAATAACATTTTTTTTCCTAAAGATGTTAATACTTATTTTATTGTCGAAAACCTTTGAATAATATATAAATTAAAACTATTTTTGTATTTAAAATATTTTTACTCAATAATTTTATATATTTTATAATCCAAAATTTATTTAAATGTTTTACCTTTAGATTATATTATAATGATCGTATATTTCTATAGTCATTCTAATTAAACCATGAAAAATTGTACTTATGTTTTGCGTTTCTGGAATTCTCTGGTACCTGGCGGATACTTCTTCTCTTCATCTTTTCACATTAATTAACTTCAATAATTTATTTAATGTCTCCTCAATCCATTACTCGTCAAACTTTTAAAATTTCTGCACATAAACAACTAACAAATCTTTTTACAATTCCATTAAATCTTCTTAAACAAATTTACTCCTTTCAAAACATCACATACAATTTGTTCCCACCAATACGTCTGCACTCTTCGAAATTCCCAAAAAAATCTAGCCCCTTTGCCTGATGATTTTAGTTTTTAAGAACAAGCATATAATCCCCCCCCTTATGTATTTCAGTCAATTAGATTTAACTTTATAAAATTAAGAGCGACTAACGTTTGGGCTACGGTTTTTGGCATTTTGTGCGTTTCTCCCGGCCCTTTACAAATAATGCTTGCCACGCAAGAACAGTGTTACTTTCCCATGCTATTCTTGGTTTCCCCGAAATACTTAAATCTTAGAATACTTTGGACCCATATTTTGCCAATACTTTCCAACGACACTGGTTTATGACTCTAACCCAAATGTACAATGGTTAAGTCCCCATTATCGGTCTTTTAGTACACTATCTTATTCATTTTTTTCTTAATATTTCTACTGATTATTATTATTTTGAATACTAACTAAATTTATACTATATGCCTCATATGTGTATGTTATAATATAAAATATCACTTACACTCGTATATATGATGAAGAATCGTACTTTTGTCTTGTACCTGACAGTATCACGTTATAGGGTTAGTACTCAGCCTATGAATACTAGCTTTCTCTACTAAAAGGATATTTGTTTTACTTATATATATCTGTAATATTTAACAAAGTGCATTTTTTCTTTATTTCGTTAAAACTAGATTGTATTTATTAATAAACTAGTGTGTAGTTAGATTCTGAGTAAACTCTTCTAGTTTTTACCTTTATGAAGTCTTCTCACTAGCTAAGGTCTAATTAGCAAATTAACTATTTCATATTTAGGTCTACTAACTAATTAATTTATTTTATTTTCTTTGCAGATTTATTGTCACTGTGTAACGCATAAAGGAAATTTAGGTCCTATTTGGTAAATGGGGAGTTTCGTAGAAATTTTGGTAAGTAAAACAGCTAATTTTTAAAGACGTAAGAGGGTGGGGGAGAGTGCTGCTCATGAAAATACACACACTGCACTCTGTATTCTATAAAGCCTAAAAATGAGTTTAATCTTAAATGGGGTCATAGTGAACATTCTACGTTTCTTAATCCAGCAGATGTCTCACGGAGGTCTAAACCCTTACACCACCGGTTCAAGACGATGAATGTATTATGTAGACTTAGATATACCTTATTAGGCTTATGTGTTTCTCCCCACAAAGAAGAGTTTTCTTCAGTTCCTTCTATTAGCTCTCACTCTCCTCATACTAATCTTGTTCAAATTTACAACTGATTATAAATATACGTTCATCCAATTAAGTCTACATACAATTCTTTTAACCTACAGTGAATGACAGTAACTTTATTCGAGTTTTTGCGAATACTAATTCCATAAATAAATTATAAACATTAAGGGGGTGTAGGTCAGATTCGAACCGACTACCTTTATGTTCAATGTATTTAGAACGGAGCCAACATTCCCATAGCTAGAAATGTACTTCTCAAAGATGTATAAGAATTTTTAATTATCTCCAATTTGGTCATCGACGAAACCTCCATTGTACAGCCTTAAATTGTTGCCATGGTTACCACACGGTATCATAAATATTGGTTTAGGTTTAAAAACTAATGAGAATAATAAAATAAACAAACTGAATTAACGATATCGCTTGGTTTACAAACGGGCAATGCGAATGGAAAGCGAAAAGAAACTACAACAACATGCAAGCGACAAAAAAGAAAGAGTATAAATAGTAACAAACAAAAAACTTAGTCCCAGCACCACACATAGAAACACAAATGGAAAATTAGAAGGAAATTCTATTTCTGTTTCGATACTTAATATTGTCATTCTGACTTATGTATATTTTATGTTACTTATTTATACTAATTGTAATTCCAAAATAATCAATCTAAAATTTTTCTTTGTGGTTTAAGTAAGAATTTTAAAAACATGATATTACTTTCTATTATCCATTCAATGCTCTTTCATATAAAGGGACATATAGTTTAACAGATTAGTAGAGCTAAAGGATCAGCTGGTAAGGTGTCAAAATAATATCCGCTTTTCTTCCTTCAGGACATGTAACATCCCACTACATCTGTCCTAAGTTACACGAGTTTTTCATTCATAACACTTGATCGCGTAAAAGGTAAAATGATTTTATTTTGTGAAAGTATTTTGGACTTTTAACATCAATAACCAAAACGTTGTTTAAGGAAAGATATTAAAACTTATCACAGCACGAGTCTATGCTTTACGGTTGTTTGAAAACTTGCAAAGAGTTCAGGCTTTATAATGGAGTAACGTAGCTTAGGGACTCATGCCAATGCAACAAAAGTACTTTACCTTAGAAAGAGCTGTATTTGAAATCGTGAGTCTAGTTTTGAGGTTATTCAAATTTTACTATTAGCTCGCACTCTCGTTATATATATATATATATATATATATATATATATATATATATGCTATATATATATATATATATATATATATATATATATATATATATATATAGCATATATAAATATTTATGTATTTATTTTTTATTATTATGTAATTTCAATCGGTAATAAAATTGTTTTATACATATTTTATGTACTTTATCCACTCAAGTTCAATTGCATTATTTAACACCGATAGTGGATGACAATTGATGGTAAAACAGGTTCTTTCATATAAACATTCATTAAACAATTTTAGTTTCATACCGGATAAACAGTTTTCTAAGAAGAGGCGAAGTATGTAGTCTAGTTATTTACTCCCATTTGGCTTAAAATAAAGAATAGCGATTTATAAGACAGCTGATTTTATGTTATAAATTATGTGATAGAACGTAAAGAATAAGTTTAAGTTGTAAGTTTTAAAGCATAGGTTATGATACTTTATTTATAATCATTATAAGTATTTCATAAAAATATTTAATTAGTTTTTTGTTCGTCTAAGTAGGAATTGACTGTTTCTGTTACTTGTTTTTGTATATAATTACCTGGGTAAGATACACAATATAATTTTCCATGTTGGGGATTTCTCATTCCATTTTGTGGATGTACTTAATAAAAGCCACCCTTCTCACACATCTTTCTAAAATAATTTTTATAATATTAGCCTTTACCATATTAGCCTTTTCTAATCTTTACCCCATTTCACTTCTCGGTCTTAGTACTTGGAGACTAAGAGCTTTTGTAGACTTATAAGAAATAAAGAAATTAATGTAAGCGACATTCATTAGAGACACTATTTTTTTAAAAAATAATTGAACGGCAATAAAATATTTGACACCTATATATATATATATATTTATACTCTAACATATAAAATATATAGTTAAAATTGAGAAAACACTTGTAATAACCTTATATTGCAAAATTTACGATGGTGCCCAGTTTTAAAACGTCTCGAAGGAGATTGGATACGGTCAATAAAAAGCTCATTATCTCTCCATTTGCTACACGTAAGGAGTCAGTCTGGAGTATTTCGATTCCTGGATAATCTGTATTTTATGCTAGCAGGGCGTTTTATGTTACATCAAATAACAATATAACTTGATTTACTTTCGTTGAAAAGGCATAATTTACAAACATGTAAAATTATAATTCATTCCCTTAAATCGTTGGATTTCTGAACGAGTTTATTAATACTACGATGTATATTATTATTATAAAATATTATTTTACATTATCGTTGTGTTAGAATTAATACTTTTATCAGTATTAAAGTACTTGAGTCAAAAAATGGCATGGATTTTTTGTGGCTTTAAAATCCTTATCTTTTTATAGGTCTTCTATGGGATTTAAATCTATAATACCTTCAGATATATATTCTGCGCAGATTGGCAGAATCTGCCAATCTATTTATTTATAAATATAAATAAATAAATAAATATATATATATATATATATATATATATATATATATATATATATATATATATATTATATATTTTCTGCCTAATGTTATGTTTTATATAGCGTTATGAATATGCTATTTCTAAAACAATATAAGGTTTGGCATCGAAAGTTTTAAATACTATCCTGTGTAGAGTTTTTCAATTTATAATGAGTCTTTGATATGTGGTTATTTTTCCCACATTTTATATCTGAACCATGAGGAATGTCTATTAAGTAGATAGAAACCTTCTATAAACAAATATAAGCCTATACAGAGTTCTTTAGTGTATAAATAAATATAGGGTTTATGTTTGTACCTGTATAGATGGTTGTTTTGCAAATGAAACATACACGAGCTTAGGGACAGTGGTTTTAAATAATTTGAATCAGACGTAGTTCTAATTTATTCAATAGTATAGTCTTTCTTATTCAGTATTTTAGTATACACTTTGCTTTCTTCTTGTATTGGAAGCTTTTTAGTTTTGTACTTGCTATGAATTTGTTTTATATAGTTGTTTCTCAATTGTCAGGTTTTGTTTTATAAATGTTCTTTTTCATAGGGTTTTGTTCAGAATAGATTATCGTTTTTAATATGACGTTGTTCTATTTAATTATTTGAACTATTATAGTGTTGTCTGATGACTTTTGATAGTTTTATTTACTGTTGTATATTTAAACAAGTTTCTGTACAGCTTTACGTTTATAATTTTGTATTCTTTATCTGCTCTTCTATGTAATGATTTATAATCTGTGGATGAGTATCTAAACTACTTAGGTGTCTGAAGGATTCAGTACGATACTGAAACATACTGTCAAATGCGTTTAAAGTGTGATAGTATAACTGAAATTTCGAGAGTTTGAAAAGGTAAAACTAAGTCGAGGTTTACTAGCATGTTAGCAGCTATCTATCAGCTTCATGCTATGTAAGTTTTCAAGAATTTGCCACTAGTCATCAGTTTATTACAGAAATAAACCTCCCTTTTGAATACAAGATGAGCATCTCTTTGCCGCTTTAACTCACCTTAGCGATGCTGTTAGTCCAACCACACGAAATGTATATTATCCTATTAAACCTACATGTATCAGCAGATATATGAATGAGAATAATGGAGACTGTGGTAACTCCTAGGTTATTTATACACTCCGTTTACAATTACTAACTCTGTAATATAACCTAGTTTACAGTGAGAGTGGTTTTGTAATTTGAGGTTTCTCTGAAATACGTTCATTGACAAAACCACACTATTTGCATTCTGACATGTCACAAGCGCAGTATTTAGTTCAGTCTTCGTCAGGCAATATTAAATTTGTTTATAGAACTATGATTAATCTTTGAACTTTAATTAGTTCGTGTCAATACCTGCTTGCCAACCATTAAGTTCTTTTGGTTACAGTAAGTTAATTATATTGTTATAAAGTAACTGTTCTTTAAACTTTAAAGAATTAGGTTTTACAAATTATTATATTGTAGAGTAAAATATAAAGTCATTGAATTACTGCTAAAAAATTCTTTATGTCTAAATTATGGAAGTACTTTTATGAAATGTTTATTCTGTTCTATTATTTCATTGGGAAAAGATTAACTAGAAAAACTGTTGTGCGCAATGGATTAAAGAACTGTTTTTTAGGTTGGGTTTATTAAGTTATTAAGTCGTTACTGCGAGGACTAATAGTGACTATTAGTCCTCGCAGTAACGACTTAATAACTTTAGTTCTTTTTCAAGTTATTCAAAGCTGAAATCATATAATTTTATCGATATTATTCAGTGCTTGATGCGCCAAATAGGTGATCAGAGTTTGTTTTTTTACCAGAATAAATAATTTTATTTCTTGTCGGGTAAGAGAGGCTTAGAGCAATAATTTAGCCAAAGGTTCCCAGCGAATGGTCTAATATTTGATAGATTCATCTCCATCTGAAATACAGTTCAAAGAATATATTAACGTCTCGGTCGATATTGAAATCGAAAATAGCAAGATTTAAGATATTAATAAATAAGCATTGTTTCAAACGCTTTAATTAGAACATGATAATGAAGTATGAGTTAGTGCGTGTTTGTGTGTGTGTATTGCGTGTGCGTGAGCGCGAGCGTGTTTGTCTTCCACTTCCTCTCTCTTCCACACATACACTAACTATCAAACTATAACGTTCTCATCATGTTATTCTTTTTTCTGTTTCATTTTCATCTCTAAAGTCCTCTAAGTTTTAGTTTGTCTTATTTAAATTTGTTTTGAGTGTCTATTTTCGTTCTCAATTCACTTCGCATTTGCTGTCTCATTTGTCTGTGTGTGTGTGTGTGTGTCTTTTATATCCCCATTGTTCTTTACTCGTTCACTTGTTATTATATGTGTTTTCGACATTATAAAACACTGGGGCAGCAACAGATTAAAAGAAAATCTTATCACGACCAGATGTATTAAAAGGAAAGAATAAATAAGTATGTCAAATAAAATAAGAATTAATACAGACAGACTAAGGTAATCGTCAGTGAACAGTTTCGAGTTTTATCTCTTACTATGTTACAAAAATAGGAAAAAGTAAAATTGAAGAAGATGCGGACCTTTTAATGAATAACAAATCCAATGGGAGACAGGAAAATTGGTAGGAACGAGTTGAAAAAGAAAATAAGGTGGAAAATATAGTTCTGTAGAAAAACATAAAAATGAAATTACAAATTGCTTAACATTCAGTGTATTGTTTGGAAAATAATTTAGATAAATTTACTGCAAATCCACATATAATATGGTTGTATAAAGAGTATTTCAAGTAAACTTATAGAAGACAACACGATTATATAATTACAGTGATACCTCTCACATCCGGCCCTCTCATATTCGGACATAGCCTAATACGAAAATAAAGTAAGCTTCTTTATCCCAAGGAATTAATATATTATTAACTTAATGAACACACAGCCAGCGCCTGCCAAAGATGACGAAAGAAAAAGAATGACGCATAGAGAATCTTTGCAGCCACTTGACCAGCTGTTCGAGTAAGTCGAATGACAAGACGAATCAACAGCAGCCGATCGTCTACTCTTTCGAAGGTGGAAAGATATTTTATCAAAGAAACAGAAAGGTATTCAAGGACACAAGTAAACCACCATTACATCTTTTTTTTACCAAAACTCGTAATTAATGTACATATGTATGTACAGTAAAGTATTAAGTAATTGTATATACATGCATGTAACTAAATTGTACGTACAGTTCTATATTGCTACTACAATATAATTACAATTTTCAATAAGTGTAGCTTGTTTACGTGAAACTATCATTCATCTGTTTCCATTAGGAATAATTGTGATTATGTAGTACAAAACGCACATCATCACATAACCCCTCCCAAATCGGACTCATCCTGTCGCCACAATGATCCGAATATGAGAAGTTTTATTGTATCAACCTTAAACATTTATGTGTACATAATAAGCATAGAATGCTACTGATTATTAATATCAATTGTTATACGTTGACGCCTTTGAGAATTTATCACAGATGCTTAAACCTTTTGTTTCTTTTTGTAAATTACTTTTTTAATTAAATTTTATCAAAGTAAAGTAGTTTTTTTATTGCTTCGTTTAATTAAAACGTGGATCTAAATCAGTGCAGGGAATGAACAAACCTGTAAATAAACATAAATTATAGAAATTACTTTTAAAAGGAATGAGATATTAAATTTATATTTTCAATTATAGAATATGAATAGTCTTTTACACTTAAATCATATTCGAAAATTGAAAACAAATTATTTATTTACATCAAATAAAAGTTAAATACATTTATTTAAAATTCCTACAATGTAATTAAAGTAGATATTTAAATCTAGTAAAATCAAGCGTTGGTGAGGTAAACTAGAATATTCTGAGTGTAGAACATTATGGTAATGAACTTGAATACTTTTTATATAATGCAGTAAAGATTTAATTTCTCCATTAATTTTAGAAAAACAAGGTCAAATGTTTTAAGGAATGTAGTGACTTTTCATTACTCCGTTTCTAATCAAATTGATAAAAATGTATATCATAGCCAAATTCTACAAATTTTGTTCTAATGTTATATTATAATTTTATATTACTTTCAGGGATAAATTTGTTTCTGAAAGGAACATTGCTATTTCAAATATATTTTTTTTAATAATATACATATATATATATATATATATATATATATATATATATATATATATATCACTTTCACTTATGTACTTAAACAAGAATCTTACTTGGTATCTTACTTGTTTAAGTACATAAGTGAGAGTGATAAGTGTATACAAGAAAACAGTGTTGCATAATCTACATATATATATATTATACACGAGAGAATCACAATATTAATTCACAATGTGTATAAGAAAGCCAATATCCGTTTCCCTCACTATACAGTAGTCTAAATGGTGTTACACTATTATTTTTGTTTATTACTATTTATTTGTTTGTTTTCAGCCTATTTAGTATCTAATTTAAATAGCTGATGGTGATCTATAATATCTTATTCTATCCATATTTTGTAATACTTGATTATTGCAAGGAAACCTTCTTTTATAATTTTATGTATCTAAAAATATATATATATATATATATATATATATATATATAAATATAAATATATATATATATATAGGTAATTAATTTCTAGATATAATAAAATTGGCTCAGTGCCAAAGAGCTATATTTCAAACATCGACACATTCAGTTTGAATTCGACGGAGACATTAACTTTTTAAAACGTATTAAAATATCAAAATATTTCATTATAAATAAATATGAAAAATTATACGTAAGAACTGAAACATTATTGAAAAAAATAACAAAATATTGTTATCCCCTACAGCTTAAAATTGTATTTGAGCGTGATTGGATGAATAAAAATGTATTTTTTTAACGATTGAAAATTTGTACAAGTGTATATAAGGAGAATGTGAACTAATAGAAGTAACTGAATAAAAACTCAATAACAACAATACAATTAATTAATTCACTATAATGATGTACATTTCGGTTATAAGGTTACCATTTTCAGACATGGTAAATTTATACGAATATATTTCACTCTTAGTGAAATAGATTAGGCATATTGTAAAATTTAGAACCATCTGTGTTTCATAGTTAACTCTGTTTTTGTTATATAAATAGCGTGCAAAGAAAGGATACACCTACAGTGCACAAAAATTCCGTTTGGTTTATTAAAGAATATTTTAGTCACGGATTAGATTCAGTTTTTTACTATTTCTCGTATTTGTCACTTACGTATAAAAGTGTTGTAAAGGATTTGTATTATAAGGATTACAAGTCGGATCTTATCTCCTCGTTACGTGAAACAATTTATAGTTAATCCGGCGAAAGGTCGAAGAATCTCGCTCAAGCAAAAACTTAACGAGTTTTATATCGGTGGCATTCCGTTTACTTTGGGGTTGTTTTAACACGAAGTGGCATTTTCATCCGCTTTCAGTGATTTACGGTTTTGTTGAAGAAAACAGTTGGGTTGCGATTAAAGCATGCGTATATGTGTGCGTAAGTAAACATAGGTTTTTCTTCAATAATCACCTTTTATTGTCCCCTATAAAACATTTCAATGCAAAATGAGTTTTACTAAAATACGTTGAATATTGATATTTTTTTAACCTAGTGTTCCTAATTTGGATGTAGTTACTATTTTCTAAAACTAAAACCATCTGGCTTAATCTGAAAAAAACGTATATGATATATTTGGTTCCGAATTTGCCGATCATAGTTTTATAGATATAACCGCTGTCATAAAACATAGATCCATACTTGTTCCAGAACTAACCTGTTATTACGTTATCTGAATATTTCTTTGCCTTAACATAACAAATGTAACCTACTGGGAAAAGTCTTCCAATTGACGTCATGCAAAATCGTCACGCTCCAACACTCCTATACAGTTGTAGATATCTTTTATACAACTAATTTAACTTTAATAAGCAGATAACATACAATTAAAAGAATACCCATTTTATGTTATATGCTACATAGTAGAAAAGGGGCTTCAAACCTCGATTATTTTGCATACTAGGATTAATTTACTTTAATTTTTCCTTACGTATTAAATATCTTATACAAATTTATTTATGCTATGAGAGGAATATACTAATTCAAATTGGCTATGTCTGAAGATGGTAACCTTGTAAACGAAATGTACATCAGGTCTTGATTTATAGTGAATTTAGTTTTCCTGTGGTAGTTGGGCTTTTATTCAATTCCTTATGTTATCTCACACTCTCCTTGTAGGCCTACATATCTTACATAAATTTTAATCGTAAATTAAATACGTTTTTACTCATTCGAGCATGTTAAAATAACTTTTTCAATCTGTAGATCTTAACACAGTTTTCTCAAATATTTATTCAGTAACTAAATTTAAAAGTCGGATTCGACATAAATTACAACATGTTTGAAATATAGCACTTTGACATTAACTTTCTCATAACTAGAAAAGAGTTAACTAGATTTATATATTGCAATTATCAAAGAAAAGTTACTTGTAGTAATAGCGCATTACAAAAGAGGGATAGAATGATAAGTTATAGACCACCATAAACTTTATATATTAAAAATTAAAAAAAATTAAAACTAATAAATAGTAACAAGCAACAATACTAGACCAACACCTTATGCTCTTTAGAGAAAATTGAAAAATTGTATTGAAATTCGCTTTCTGTTTGGCAATTACATATTATGATTCCGTCATTTGTATATACATATTTATGTTATATATATATATAAGATATATATATATATATATATATATATTAGGTAAAGTCAATTCCTGCTGAGGACAACACAGATATCATATATATATATATATATATATATATATATATATATATACATATTAGTGGTTCTTTTGTACTGGATCACTCTTTTAAAATACGAGGCATATTTAAAATATTTAACTTTTTAACTATGTGTGTATGTATGTGTATATATATTTTGACTTAGTTCTTTATATATATATATATATATATATATATATATATATATATATATATACATATATATATACACACACACACACACACACATATATATATATATATATATATATATATATATATATATATATATATATATAACATATGTTTTAAGCCTATAGCTTACATTATTGTAATTTTCATTCCTGATGATATTGGTACTGTTTGCCAACGAAAAGCTTTAGATATAAATTAATAAATATTCTTGTATTTGAATAACCTATGTTGTTTTAAAATACACACACACACACACACACATATATATATATATATATATATATATATATATATATATATATATATATATATATATATACTAGTCTCGTATGCGGTATAAAGATAACCTTCCTCTAGTGACTTTACCTTTATAAGGTAGGAATGAACTATATGGTAACTTTACTAGACAACCTATTACCGACTTATTGACACAGAATCTGGAAGGTAGTATTTTATGCGTACAGCAATGAGCCGAGGACTGATTGGTTAATGGCGTCACCTATGATTGACTATAAAGTTATTTGAACTTCCGTTATGTAATAGAATTCCAAACTTCTAAATATGTCTTCGCAAGTAATTAGTTTTATTCGACCAATATTTCAATCTTCCACTGCTACGTGTCACTGACATAAAGCTTGATAACACCGTAAAGGAGTTGGATTATAAAATCGAGTCAGCTGTTATTTCCTCGTTACATGAAACAATTTAATGGTTGTTCCACGAAAGGTCATAGAATCTCAAGACAAGGGAAAAGATAAAAAGGTTTGCATTGGCCGCATTCGATTTACTTTAGGGCTGTTTTATGAAGAAGTAGTAATTTCCCCGGCTTTCAGTATTTTATGATTGCTTGCAAAACCTCTGCCTTTAATGTGAAGAATATAAAGCCTAACCTTAGAATAAAATAATGAAAATTGTTTTCAAACCACTATTTCTCTACCTTGTTTCATAATATTTACCTATCTACTCATATAATATTATTTTAGCTAGAATGCGTAAATGCAGTTTATTAGTAATATATGGAATACATTTAGTAATACATTTAATGAGGAACAAACCAGGAATACCATCTTACCATACAGACTGTCCGTAAGTTTAAACAGACTTAAGGTTTCAAAACGAAGCCATCTGTGATTCTGTTTTGAAACTTTTGTAGTATTTAGTTATGTTGTCTGCTGTAGTTAGTTATTTAGTTTATTATGTTGTCTGAAATCTATTTGGTTTTATAGGAGCACGGGAAAATATTTTTGTGACATAATATATTTGTGCGATAGCGTGAGTGTGACTATGAATACATGAGACGACAAATGAAAAAAGAGACCCGCCAAATAATACAGATAAGACAAAATATATATATATATATGCTTTGGAATCCCCACGGAGACTAACTTGATGTTGAAAGGAGGCGACGAAATAAAAAAATCTGCGACGAATACAAATACCTAGACGTGGAAATTACAAACGTTGTTGAAGAAAAAGATTAGGTAAAACATAGATCATGACAGGGATGAGGAGCATTTAAAAAAACTGAACTAAATATGGTGTAACAAAGAAATAACTAGAGAATGTAAAATAGGAGTAGGCCTATACATAACACCATAGTAAAATGTATCTCGACGTACGGATCTGAAACGTGGGTAATATCTAAGGCAAACAAGAGAACAAAGTCATTGTAGTGGTAATGGGCACTTAAAGACGAGAATATAGGACATATGAAAGCATTAAAGGCATTATAGGCAAAAAAAGAGACAGTCGTAGAAGAGATGCAGAGGAGACAGCTGATATAGTTCGGGCACATAAAGAAGGTGTAGGAAGGACGGTTACCGAGAGTTGCTATGGAATGGACGCCACAGGAGAGAAGACGCAGAATAACATTGGAAGAAACCATCAATAAATCAAGTTAGTACAAAGGTAATTAAAACTATTTTTTAAAAAAATATAGTTGCTGATTACTACTGATGCTTGTAATATATGGTAGTGGCAAGTAGGCTCTATTTACACCCTTAGAAAGTAAAGCCATAACATGCTCTTATTGGCAATACCAAGAGGAATTCCACCTCTTCCTCTAGCCCTATCTCACGCCAACTACTCTTGCTTAACTTTCTACATTCAAAGGGTTATAACAGGTAAAACCCTATTTATGACACACGTAGAGAATAGGTTCACATAATCTACACAACCCTTCGTCGTGGACGTAAACTCACTCCTGCGTATCTTCGTACTACTGTATCTATATTCGCAATAATTTCCCTTAGGAAGGGTTTCACTAGATAATCATCACAGCAGAAAACAATACATTTGCAACATACTGTCAGGAACATAATAAACCATTACTACATGTTTTCGAAACAGCGGCCACAGTAAGAATATACACCTGCTACTGTTGCCATAACCATTTTAAAGAAATACTGTTTTACGAGTCCTTACAAAACTGTCAAAGAATTTAGCAAAATGACTTGACAGATAATGAAACTCTGAGCCGGTTAAATTATACGAGCGTATAAATAATCAATGTTTTATAGGAATTCCGGTAGAACGGGGTACTGGATATTATAAGGCTATATTTTATTCAATCCCTTATATTAGTTCATAATCTTCTTATATATTTTGTTCAGGTTTTCAAAAGTTAATAAAATTATTCAAAGTATATATAAATTTTATTAAACTAGTTTTGGATGACTTTTAGTGTTATTACAGGTTTGCAAATAATAATTCATTAATACATTTAATTACACAATTTTAAT